>CAIIXF020000008.1:19221504-19821504 GCA_903813345.2 Owenia fusiformis | reverse complement strand
CTAATGTACATTTATGCCAAAAATGAACCCGATCATGGCATTTATGAGGAAAAAACAACGGTCAACTTTTTCTGATCACCCTGTCGTATAACATAAATATAAAGAAATGCACTTGATCGAGTCATCTGGGTCAAGATGTACTCTGTAGACTGGTTGCTATAGCAACGTTTTTTTTGGTAAGCAAGTAATAACAATACATGCAAACCGTTTTACACTACGACTACGATAAATTATTCCCCCCAAATTCTATGATAAACGTCTGTCCGGATAAGTACTGCATACGAGTGTGATTGCTTGATGAGATGCCAATTCAAATTTACTCAAAGCCACAAACAACCCTCTTTGTATTTTCCAGGCGTTTGAAAGGCAACAATTCAATGACAAGTAATTACTACGTTAACCCCAAAGAATACTGATCATGTCAATTAACATAAACGACCCATCTCTTGCTTATATGAATGTCTGAAGTGGATAAAGAAGCACTATGGAGAATTGGACTGACTCCTGCATACGGGCACTTCCAAGGTGAGCTGAGCCACAGAGCAAAACAGAATGTCCTGAAGACAGTCAAGCAACCTTGCAAACGTTTGATCGTAAACATTCTTGGTGAGCCACGCCAGGGAAAAACAAGTCTGAAGCGATTACTAACGAGAGAACCATTCGACCCAAATGAAGAGAGCACCGTTGCCATTGAACAGGAGTTAGTTGAAACATGCACTGTTGACTCAAAGTGGAAGATACTATCACAGATACATTCTTCAGCGACCGATTATAAAGATCGCCTAAATGAACAGATATACCTACATTTGAAAAATAGTGAATTGCCAGGGAAAAGAAGCATTATCCAATGCTATTGTAAGGTTGGGTGTGTATTGTTGTTGGCGTTGATATTCTACTCTATCGTTCAGATCGACTCGCTACGGCCTCTCCCCGTGTTGCCCGCTGGCATTGTAGTAACATGCCTTGTTGCCTGGAGGTTGTTAGGTGTGCGAGATGGTCCAATTTTAGCGGTGACAATTACTGCAACTGGGTCTTTTTTAGATGTGCTTATTCTGCATCAGACAAACGTTAATTCAACGGAAGAAACAAAATCTTTATTCTGTTGGGGATTATGCATCGGTATGCATATTGTTTTTGGGGTCCTCACCCCGACTCTATTGAAATCATTTGGTGCAGTTGTAGTCACGGGACTTACAACCGTCATATTGATGGCAACTCCAGGAAAAGTGAGCACCAGTCATATCCTGAGAATGGTGCTTGGCATTGTGTTTGTCAATATCGGAATGGCTGTATCAAAGATGATGTCTACGCGACTTAAGTTAATAGCTGCATCAATTACCCTTCTATTTAGAATTCTAATGATGGGCGATGTGTCACTCTGCTGTATATTCTTCATGTACGGAGTATGCTGGGTAAGCATTATAAAAGCAGACAGAATTGGAAAAATAACAGTTGTTAAAGTGTTTTGTGAACTTGGTATTCCCAATCCATATCGAAGGTGGGCTATGTATGTATTTGGAATGCTCCTTGGACCACCCTTCAGTAGATTCTTCGGTTGGTCATTCGCTTCAACGGGTCCTTATCATATCATAATATCACTTGGTCTTCTGGCACTTATAGAGTTGACCCACGTCTATACAGACTATTATGCAACTATCAATGACGTCATCTCAACGGCTGAATTAAATAAAACCTGGCTAAAATTGGCAGATACTTCATCGGAGGAATTGCCCAATGAAGACATTACTTTGGTGATCCGTGATTTCGCAGGTCATAAACTTTACCATTCCACTCATCATGTTTTTATGACCGAACATGCCGTTTATGTTATTGTGTTCAAACTACCAGATGCCTTCGCAGCTCCCGAGGAGATGATGAAGTCTTTGACATACTGGATCAACTCAGTTTTGTTCCATACCAACCACAATGATCCTTGCATCATTCTTGTCGGTACCCATCGCAATGATCAATCTCTTTCACCATCTAAAATTAAAACTATTGAAAACTACATAGACGACCATTTACCAAGCGACTATTTGAAGCTTCTAATGTGGAATCCACGCGATACCCTCGTATTCTGTGTGGAAAACTCATCTAGGGTTGACTGCCATGACTATTCATATCTTTTGAAAACCATACGGAGATGTGGCACTGAACGAGAGTTTCAAAGGAAACAGTTGCCTCTCCGGTTCTTCGCGTTTGGATCAGTACTGGAAAAAATGCGGAAACAGAACAGTGGTTGCCCAAGTAGAAAACAAGACTTTATTGACATGTGGTGGCTGACCCGGAAACTTTCCAAACGGGAAGCCGTGTATGTCAGTTCCGAACAGATCACAAACCACAACTCCAGCCAAACATTTGTTATTGATTATGATATTTTATATGAGATCTGCAAGGAAACCGATTGCCAAATCAAAAGCAAGGAACAGTTCACGAAGTTGCTTAAAGTGTTCCATGATATGGGAGAAATCATATACAAAGACATACCGGGTCTGGGTGATATCGTCGTCACTGATCCCCAAATCCTGATTGACATTGTTGCTGCTGTAGTTACACAGCCCAAAAAATCCGAAATTAAACCAGGACTGGTAGCGGCATATAAAACACTCCATACAAAGGGTATCGCATCACAGAGTCTCCTAAATCATATCATCAAAGAAAAGTACCCCCAGATGACCTCTGACACATTGGCCAAATTTGCATCTCTCTTCGATGACTATGACCTTATGTGTTCAATGAAGGTCCAAAACGGTAACAATGCATCCCATTACATCATCCCCCAACTATTACCAGAGATCGTACCAGATCACAGCGAATGGAAATCCAAGTGCACAACTAATGACCATGTTTATTTCATTGGTTTTAACCATTTTCACCCACAGTCTATGTTTGTGAGACTACTTTGCGCCAGTCTCCGACATCAGATTGAATACCAGCCATCATTCAACATCCTCGATGCCCCTGTGTATAGGTTCAATGCTTGGTGCACGTACAAATCCGGTCATGCGTACCATTTATCATTGGATCCTGACACTAGATCAACACTTATAAAGGTGATTATTAGGTGTGAGGACTCGGAGAGCCCCGTCAAAGTTCTTGGCTTTCTCAACAACAAGCTCCAAGCCATCACCAAGAGAGACTTTAATAAAGTTACATACACCATCGGACCCCTTTGTCCCGTGTGTACCGATCCAGAACACGCAATTGATGAAAAGGTTGGTTTGGTTTGATCATTCATTTCGTCGATATTATAAGGCTAGTTTATACTAACGTATAAACTGATTTGGATTTGTTGTTGGAAAGAGGTTATGCTTATTTTAATAGGCGAGGTTAGGGTAAAGAAGATAAAATGCAGTTTCAGTCAATATTACGTATTCAGTATTTTTTGGAGAGGCGTTGCCCATAGACCTATATGTCACGATTTAAGAGTTGGAAAAAAATGATTTTCAGTGTTATGAAATAGACCTTACAAAATTACCTTAATAAATTTTACCAGGCTTACATGATTGATGTTCAATATTTCCACCGGGTCTAGCCAGATCGGATAAACATTTTTATAAATATCTTTCAAGACAGTTTCATTACAATACAATCTAAACTATTAAAAACTTAAAATTGTCATTACATAGTCATTCAACGTAAATCATTGACTTATTTATTTGATATGTCAAGATCTATATGTCATCGTTTTCATTGTTAAGCTTTTTATCATTCCATGATTGTGGGCAATGCTGAACATCTTGGGTATTTTTCAGGTGCACATTATTCCGATGATGGGGACATCTATTGGTTATCATAAACGCATTACAGTATGGTGCTCTGGCCAAAAAGTGCAACTTCAACATGGAAAGGTATTTTCATAAATTCCTAAAATAAATAAGCATCTTCAAAAGTTTCCCCACAACAGGTCAGAAATGTCATTCCCTGAGCACAGAACGACTTAGAAGTCTACAAGAAAAGTAAATATATTTCCTAAATGATGCATTCCGAGGCCGGGGATTAACCTAACTAATATATTTAGAGTAAAAATATTTAAAGAAAGCTGTATGTTTAGATAGAATTATATACGTTTTGAAATGTGGAAGATCCTCGTCTATGCAATGGTTAATTGTTAAATAACAGCGTATACCTAGAATTGTTGCCCTGCGTCTGAGAATTCATTATTCAATGATGACATGCATATTTTTGTAGGTATTACCAAGTGGATACCTCGGTTGTGGTTCGCTCAAGGAATCGCCAACGCTGTCCATTAATGCAAAACTAGTCAATAACAGTGCAAAGGCCACACCTAATCAAAAACAGGAAGACGTAAAACTCACCGATGAAACGCCCATCTACGATTTGCCACACGAGTTGTATGTTAAAATACGACAACTCCTCAGTCTACCATCAGTTCTAGGAAATGATTACACTGGTTTGGCAGGTAACACTTCTCTACCCCAAAGTCACCATAATTTTTAAAATTGTAAATCTTGTATTTATGATCGCACTACAGTAATGATCAAAGGTATGCCTGTCTTAAACCATCCTCTCATATACCCTCGCTGTTCCCTTGGTTGTTCACTACATATGATTCAGTAGGCTCTATATTTTGATTGATGTAGGTATACTGGGGAAGACTCTGACTGAAGTGATGCTCTACCAACTCGAGAATAACCCATGTGATGCTCTTTTAAAGGACTGGGCCAAACAAGAGGATGCGACTCTAGGCAATCTCATCAAACATCTAAAAACTCTGCAGCAGTTTAGAATCATATCAACCATTGAGGAATTTTGTGAGAGAAATGTGGAGAAAAGCTCAAGTGGCAGCAAAAATAGAGTGTAAAATGTTAATTCGAAAATCAAGCCAGTGTTTTCATTTTCTTTAATATATTATGTTATAAAAAACTGAAAATTCCGATATAATACGGGAGTAATTGAAGACTTAAGATGCAGAAATATTCAAATTAATTAGAATGGGAAAGGGGATCCTCATTTTCTGATATTTTAAAATCAAAGGATTATCTCAAAATTAGTTTTTAGAAAATAAGCATGACAACGGATTATTGTTCACTACATCTTGTGTAGTATCTTCCTTCCTATATTTTGTTTCAATATACAATGTTTCAAGGGGGATTTATATCAGGTGAGTGTTGCACTATTTCGGCATTTGGAGCATGTTTGGTAAATGGCAATAAAATTGTGACCTACGTATAGGCCACGTATAGAAATTTAGTGGAATGAAAGAACGTTGAATATGGTTTAATTGTGCAAAATATTGTTTAAAACCAATGCTCGATGACATGAATTATTAGCATACATTTGGTTGGGTTACCTTTTTTGGCTCACCCTTTATATCAATGCGATTCAGTTTTCTGAGTTTTGTTCAGAGACGTAGCTACGAACACGCAAAGTACGCACAATGTTTTAGAGAAAAATAATATTTTTGTAATGTAAAAATAAATAAAATAGAAGTAGATTTTAAATCATTTTGTCTTTTTTATTTTTTCATAATTGTACATTTAATTACGTTGTGGATAATTAGTTTATAAATTAATAATTCGTGAACTTTATATATACTACCCGGGATTACACTAATTTATCACAATCGCCCATCCACAAAATTATTTACCGTCGCCATCCAAATTATTTAGCGTCGTTCAAATGCAACATACTCGGAGAATGGAATATAGGAATAAGTGGTATGGTAAATAGGTTTTACTTTTTAACGTTTCTCGTTCATTTTCATGATCATTCAAAATTGTATCCAGGGCTATGACACATATACCATATTTCAATATTTCATATTATCGTTTTACCAACCAAGTCACTGAGTCATTTCAGTAATTGTAAAGCGGCAATTAACTTTCCTTACATTTTTCTACATGCATTTTGATTTCGAATTCTCCAGTCGCTTTGACCCTTCAATTTTCAGTTCACAAGATGAAAACCATAACCATAACCATGGGCATCCAATCTATTGAAAGCCCATGCCATAACTTTGAATTACTTTTTTCATGCTCATGTGCCCCGTCTGAGTCAAAAACATAATTTAATTCTATATGGATTATGGAAGCATTCCTCATTCATCTGATCTCTCGGAAAACGCATTTATACGTAGTAGCCAATAACCAGAGACGTTTTCAAGTGAGTGGTGATTGTGTACAGTAGTTGTTAATTAGTTAATTAGTCATCGAGTACAAATTACAAGTGATTTAGAAAATTCGATTATTAAGCTTGTTCGTGTTTATCAAAGGGAAATATTAGAACAGCTATTACATTTTTGAGCAGATTTCACACCTAAGCAGAATAGCCTCATGGCGTAGAGAGACTACTTTGTGGTCGAGCGTACGTGAGGGATATGGAGGTCCCGCGTTCGAGCCCCAGGTACGGCGTTGTAGATTATAGTCCTACAGGACACTCGGTCCGAAGGTCCAACCGTATACCGGCCCTTGGCTTGGGTTGGTTCTCTGACTGCTCTCGTCGGAGACAGATTGTGAGACTGTGGTTGGTTCCTCCACTGATGGGCTATAGGAGACACCGGGAGTCATACAGTATGGTAGCGAGCCCCCACCAAGGGCAGTAGTGGAACGACACGAATCGGTCCCAGTATGGTTGCCCTGCAACTGAAGAGACTCGAGGAAATCATGCCATTCGCGGCGACCCAGAAAAGGTTTTTGCTATTTGATACAACAATTTTTGTTTCACTTATTAGGCCTAATTGAAAATAAAATGAATATATCCTGATACCAATCATCTGATGGTGGTATACGTCGTATATAATAAGCTTGTATTCGAGAATGCGAATTGACGTATTTTATGAGACGCAAATGTAAATTTAAGTATTTTATGAGACATAGCTTGTTTTCGCGAAAGCAACTTTCGGCATTTATTAACAATATCATGCACTCCAAAATTCATCATAACAGTTTATTAATAATACATTCATTGTTATTAACACTGTCATTGTTATTAACACATTCATTGTTATTAACAAATTTATTGGCCTCACTCTCACATTCAATCACTCACTCACTCACTCTCCCACTCACTCACTATTAATACCAACTCATTGATAAAATTGATGCATTAATAATTCTTTAACTCTATGAACCGCTATATAGCATTTTGACATTTTCTTTGCAAATTAATGCATTCACATCTTAAGGAGTTGGCGATATTTTATTCCCATTTCCCTGAGCAATATTACACACATGTGCACATAGTAGTATTCACATTTCCAATTGAGCTAATTTGAGCAATTTTTTGATCTTTTTGACTCACAAATTTTCATGACTCACTATCATATCTAATTGTCCAAAACTCACTCTATTTTTACCCATATTTTCTTCTCTTCCACCAATAATAACACCTTCTTGGCCTAAATACACATCTGCTTGATCCATGTTTACATTTACTTCCCCAAAGGTATTGTCTACATTTCCCTCACATACATGTAAATTGACATCTCTTTGACAAAAATGTTGATCTTTTTCTTCTGTATTCAAATCTTCTTGATCCCTATTAACATTTATTTGACCTATATTTATATCACTCTGACCCATTTTCATTTTTTCTTGGTTCAGATAAGCATGTGTTTGACCCATATTAACATTCACTTGATTATTATTTATATGTCTTGAACCCATATTCACATCTTTCTGACCCATACCTATATCACTTTGGACCACATTTCCTTGGCTCACAGTTACATCTGAACTTTCATTTTCTCGACCCGTATTCATATTTGCTTGACCAACGATTTCATTTGTCTCAACATCTCCCCTAGTCACATTATTATCTTGCTGTTCAACCCCTTTTGGGCATCTATCCAGGTGTGACTTGGATAGTTTATGTTTGTGCAAACTTGCAGTTTGTGTGAAACTAACATTACATTGTTCACATTTATATGGTTTCTCACCAGTGTGGATCCTCGTATGGTCTTTGAATATTTTCTTGGAACCGAATGACTTGTCACAATAGGTACACCTATATTTGGTGCCATGCACCCTTAGCTTGTGTTCCTGAAGGTACTGCATACAAGAATAGGACTTCTCACAAGTGTTACATTGGAAGGATTTTCCTGGATTATCACTATGGGAAATATCTTGATGTAGTTTCAAGCCAATTTGGGATTTAAAAGATTTCTTGCAGATACTACACGCGAATGTTTCACTCCCATGGACCCTCATATGACGTTTCAAATAAGCCTTACTAAGGAAGGATTTTCCACAGTTTTTATGATCACATACAAAAGTTTCAGTTTTAAAATGCACACTGTTTTTATGTGTCTCCATGGTTGCCTTGGAGACCAAGTGTCCACAGATCTCACATATTGCTTTATCGAGTGACTGGCAATACCTGAAGTCCTTCCATTTTACACCTTGGTGTTTTTTCAATGTATGGTTACAGAATTCAGCCAGGGGTAACTTCTCTTGACATCTCTCACACTGGAACAATGCTCTTGGCCCATGATGCTTCCTCATGTGTCTGATAAGGCCTAGTTTTGTGGGGAAGTGGGACTTGCATTCTCTGCAGTTATACATCACAGCACCAGTACCAGGAAGCCCTTCAAGGGAGGTCACAATCAGGATATTTTCTGAAATCATATGTGTAAATTTAAAGTGGAATAAGTGCTACTCATCATACACAAATTATTTCACTTTGTTGGGCCAAAGAATATTTTGCATAAGTGTTACACAGAATGCTCGTGCTCTTCATATTGCAACCCTTCGTGCCATATATCTGTCTGGCCAATTGATCTAGCCTTGCCCAAGTCGGTATTTTTTACTTCTCTGATCTGGTATAATAATAGAAATCAAGATAAGTAAAAGAGATCAACTTGGGCAAGGCTGCCATTGACCTAGATCAAGAGGAAATTAGAAATATTATTGGTTGAGGAAATGTTGTAATTTTAAAGGCTTACAGTTTTTTTTATCTACTTTCCACCATTTATTCAATATTTTCGTAGTATTATATAATTTTCAACAAATCATATAGTAGATACATGTACATTTACAAGTCAACTGAACTATGTACATTCAAGCATCAGTTTAAGCAGTTGATTTATCCATGTTGACCTGTCAATGTATTTGAACATCATTCATCAAACATGTGTACAGAATATGCCCACATCAATTAAAACATCACATTAAAGTGTAGTATTTGGAAACTAGCTGAGGCAAATTTGAGAGACGCAAGAGACACAATTATGTCTGTTATCTCTAAGCTCTTGGGTTTTCCCTCCTCTTATATTCACACAAAGCTAGGCAGCATACATACGAGTGTATATCAATATCCAGCCAATCAGAACACAGAATTTAAAATAATATGCATTTTTCAACAGAGTGAATGAATGGCTATTTTTATATTCCATGAAATTGATTACCCTCATTAATTTCATAATTTCAAGTTGGCAGTTGAGTGAAAACCTATACATTTTATCATAAGAAAGGGTGAGAGTCATATGAGAAAAACGTTCTTGTACTCATACCTGTACAATTTCATTTCATTCTTGATTTGCTTCGATAATGTTTCTTTATCTCGTCTGCGAGATGAATTATAAAAACTCATCAAGAATGGACAATCTTGCACAGGTACTCATACAAGAACCTCTATATATTTCATTTTTTAGAACACGATATTAATATAATATGGCATCAAATTTGAATGATACTATTATCAAATTAAAATATACCTGCCT
Organism: Owenia fusiformis; assembly: GCA_903813345.2. Taxonomy (NCBI): domain Eukaryota; kingdom Metazoa; phylum Annelida; class Polychaeta; order Sabellida; family Oweniidae; genus Owenia; species Owenia fusiformis. The sequence goes on along the minus strand of CAIIXF020000008.1, from coordinate 19,811,822 downwards.
GTTAATGTTTCAAATCAGTGCTATCCAAGTTCCATTTTATAAAAGTTATTATTCAAAATTGTTATCTCCAATGAAAGTGCAGCTAATTTGCTAATGCTTAGCCTATATAGCAGAACTTATTTGTTTATATGTACTTATATTACAAACATACAGAATGAATCTATGGAACTTTCATAAATGAATAATTATTTGTATTCTATAAGCTGTTAAAGACTAAAAATTCCAATGCAGAAAATGGAACTTCATTTTCTACGATAAACTGAAACATTTTTGGCAGAATAAACCTTACATCTAAACATTGATTTTAATTCCAAGAATGAATTACTACAGTCAAGCAAAGAAATATATTATATGATTTATTACAGTTTTATTACATATTACATACATGGTATTAATCAACCCATATGCTTTTATATCATTCATAATATTGTTCCACATATTTATTCCATACATGGTATTGCACCACATATTTATTCCATTGATGATATTGCCCCGCATATTCATTTCATTAATATTATTATCAGACATATTTAGTCCATTCATAGTATTGTCTTACTACATTATATTTATTTATTCCAAACGTGGTATTGCCCCATATATTTATTCCATTCATAATATTGTCCCACTATATTTATTCCATTCATGGTATTGCACCATATTTATTCCATTCACTATATTGTCCCACATTCCGTACATGGTATTGCTGCATATATTTATTTCATGGTATTGCACCATATTTATTCCATTCATAATGTTGTTCCACTATATTTATTCCATTCATGGCATTGCACCATATTTATTCCATTCATTATATTGTCCCACATTCCATACATGGTATTGCTCCATATATTTATTTCATGGTATTGCACCATATTCATTCCATTCATGATATTGTCTCAATATATTTATTCTACACATGGTATTGCCCCATATATTTATTCCATTCATGGCATTGCACCATATTTATTCCATTCATTATATTGTCCCATATATCTTTTCCATACACGATATTACCCCATGTATTTATTTCATTCATGGTTCTTTTCAAAAAGTGTTTCAAACAGTTTATAAGTCATAACAAATAATATCTGAATGGTTAGACAATATTTTCAAATTTTGCATGCCATCTTCAATAACATATCTTATTCCATGCAAGATGGTGGTCCTAAGACCTATGCTAATATTCCATACATATTGGAACATTGAAGAGTGTCCAGTACTTAATTATACATGTATGATAAAGTCTCAGACTGCTTATTCATGATATTCAGTATATGGTAAAGGTTCACTTTTTAATGTCTTATTTTGCATATATTCACTGTATGCGAGTTGTTCATTATTTAATGCATCTTTTCGCCAAACTTCACCGTATGGTACTTGTTCATTTTCTAATGACTCTTTTTGCCTCATTTCAGGGTATCTTAATTGCTCATCATCTTTATTTGTGTATGGTTGTGGTTCATTTTCTGGAGTCCCTAACTGTTTATTCCATTCATTCACTCTGTGTACATGAATGTCTGATCTTCTATGTTTTATGAGAATACTCTGCTGAATGAAACTGACATCACATATGTCACAATGGAAAGGCTTCTCTCCAGTATGGATTCTCTCATGGTTGCGTAGATCAAAGGGAAGCCCAAAGGCCCTCCCACAATACGAACAGATGTGCTCTTTCGCATCATGCTTTCTTCGTTTGTGCATCATTAGATTTGATTCAGTGCTAAAAATTGCATCACATGACTGGCAGTTGAAAGCTCCTCTCTCATGGACATCTAATTTATGACGTTTCATTTTTGAAGCAGAATTGAATTTCTTCCCACATACGTCACACACAACAAAGGTTAGATTTGACGGACAATTTTCCTCACATGTGCGACTATGCAGAAAATGACTTTTAAATGTTAGGTAGTATACAAATTCCTCTTTGCACGTCTCACATTTATAGGCCTTTATTTTCAAATGAAATTCAGTTTTATGTTTGGCTAGATTTCCTGCAGTCTCAAAAACTTTTCCACAACTCGGGATCTCGCAGACATGTTTTTTGAAACTAACCGTACAATTCTTAGCACATTCAGGGTTATCTTTCATGTGTTTTCTCAACTTGAACTTATACACAAATTCCTGTGCACAAGTTTCACATTTAAAATATGGAAGTTTCAAATGGGTCTGTTTGATATGTCGATTTAAAGTCCCCGACCTTGAGCTCACATATTCACAAGATTCATACGGACATTTATGCTTTCCCAGAAGTTTTGCATCCCTTCTCACTTGCCTCCAATCATATCCTTGATTCTGTTGATGGGTTAGGTAATGCTGGCAATATTCCTTCACACATTTTGTGATTTTGTTGCATACTCTACACTGCAGGAGATTGGCCTCATGGATAGTCTTTGCGTGTGCAATGAGCTCCCGTGCAGATGGAAACGGACTATGGCACCTGCTACACTGATAAATGCACATCTCACTGTAGGTGTCCACTACAAGCATCTCCTCTGTAAAGAAAACCAAAAATTACTTTGACTGCCTTTTATATTTTACTTTGTATATTAGTGCTGTTACTCTTCTTAATTTGGTGCCTGTTTTAATTTGGTGATTTGCAAAAATCCACCAATTCACAAAGTAATGGTAATGAGCTGTCAGACAAGCCCTTGTGGGCAATGTGCTATATATGACCAAAAATCCCTCGGAAGAAAGTTTAATGCATCTACACGGGTATTAGTAATTCTGTAAAATGTCTTTATTTTCTTGTAAAAATTTTCTTGATCAGACCATATCAATTCTAATGTGGCTTATAGGAGCTTGGTGAACGTCGTCTGGTCAAATATGATGTGGAATAGGATTCTAGTAAAAAGGATAAAATAGCTGATATATGATCTGAGTTAAGTACTGTAGTTATAGTAATTGAAATTAAATGTTTACCAATTTTTTGATTTTTGCCAAATTAAATAGCACCAAATAAGTAGAGTTAGATTATATTGAATCAATTACATGTAGGTGATATGTAATAAACGAGGTGTCAAATAAGTCCCACCCCTCCCTATACAGCCAAAACCAAAAGATATGGTACCAAATGTGATATACATGTACCATTGGAAAGATTTCCAATAATGTTGATTGGCATATATTGACTCTTTAACATAAGCTACTTTACAATCTATATCATTGAAAACATTTCAAAAATATGCCAGTCAACTGATAAATTCATTTTATATATATTTAACTCCAACCTCAACATGATGTTTTTATCAAACCAAACAGACAGTATGTTACATCACAATGCAGGTAAATTGTGTCAACTTGCTCTCAAAGTTAAAAAATCTTGACACTGATTTTATTTTTTGATTCGTTAACATTGAGACAATCATGCTTAAAAATATCAATTAAAAAATTTGTTTGCATTCATAGAGGTCATGTGTAACACGATTGGACCAAAGAAAGGGCCAAGTGTTAATTTAATTTTTAATTTAATCATTTGTATAATTGCTGTTTCTGAGCCCATGAGGAGGCCAATCAAAATACAGTTTCTAACCTGTCTAATGTTTGGTTTTTGCTTCATCATTAAGTGTAAGAACAAAAATGGTTTTCAATTCTAACTTTATTTCTGAGAACACTTAAATCACATATATAGTACTACTAACTAGCTGCAGAGCTTGGACAACACTATACGTTTCACAATTAAAATGCCCTATATAAAATCTAGACAAAATCTAGATCTTGTACTAAGTAATGCAAACTGCATTAAAGATTTCACTTGAAATTCAAAATGGCCACCTGGTCAGTAACCCACCAGAAACCTAGTAGTCTATTGTCAGCTCTTACATCTGTGAAAATTTTCAAGTTACTAAAACAATCTCAAATCTGTTTGGGAGTTTAACAAGACTATTTTGGATATGTGACTTAAATTGAATGAGTAATGCTTAATATTTTTTATAGAATAGAGAATTTATTTTTGAACTGGGTTCCAGTGGTTGAATCTGCATGGAATGTCTCTTGTGAATGTTATGTATGTGGTCGTCAGCATGTTTACTATATGATGGCTTTGTGCAGTGTTTAATAATTTTCTGTAGATGGCCAAATAGGACCCATTTTTAGAGAATCTTAATATGAACAAACTGTATTATAGTACAAAGGAATGCAGAATACATTATTTTGTGGTATAAATTCACTGGTGATCCACTCACTTACAGTTCGTTTCGGTAACAAAATGTCAGAACATCGAAGGTACGATTTTTCTTTATTTCGAGTGTTGTAGGCAGAATCCTCACAACATTTTTTCTCACAAACGTGTATCAGTATCATATGTTTTAGAAAATGTACATGTTTGCGAAAAATTGCTCAGAAGACAAATCGTCGATTTAATTCCTCTCATAAACGGTATGGGTTAAAAGTGCAGATCTTAATTGTTTTTCGAAATACAGTGTTCACAAATATGTACATTTTCTTAAACATATGATACTGATACACGTTTGTAATAAACGTTCCAACATTTTGTTACCGAACAAACCATTTCGTAATCGAGTGGATCACCAGTGAATTAAGGTATAGTGTGATAACATTTGAACATTCAATGTATATACAGTATATATATTTATAAAATAAAGGAAGATCTTTGCAGTTGCAAATTCTTTCTTGTATAATAAATCTTCAGGAACATTTGTAACGTAATGTGCTACTGATCAGTGTCTTGTGAAGTAGGCTATAAATCAGGTCATAGTCAGGATGCAAGATTACCAAATGAAAATGTTCACTATTTCTACCCCACATGGCCATGGCTCTGAAGAAAACATATCATATAAATATATATACAGATCTGAAAACTTCAAAGAGATTATTCTTACAGTAATGAAATACTTTTTTTGACAAATAGGATTTGTGATTCTATATTCTCTTGACCTACATTCACACCAGACACCTCCAATCTATGATTTTCAGTATTGGAAATATGTTTGCTGCCGATCATTTGCATTATCAAATTCACTCTGCTTATTTATATGTGCTTGTGATTGCTTATGTTTGTACAAACTTCCACCTTGTGCGAAGCTTTTATCGCAAATTTCACACTTATATGGTCTCTCTCCAGTATGGATCCTTACATGTTCCTTCAAATCTTGGGGCATACCAAATGACTTTCCACAATGCTCACACTGAACTTTCTTATCATGCACCCTTTTATGGTGCATCTTTAAATGGTAATTCGACTGAAATGTCTGATTACATATAGAGCATGGCACGTTTTCATCAGAATGATTTCTAACTATGTGAGCTTCAAGCGAACATTTACGTGAATAAATTTTGCCACATTTGTCGCAAATATGAAAATTGATGTATTTAGGACAACTGTCCGCACATTTTGTGTTTCCTATGTAATGCCTGGTAAGAATTTCCTTATTAGGGCATTGTAATCCACATGAGTAACACTTATAGCCGTCGTGTTTGAGTCTCAAATGTTTAGTAAGGTCACCAGGGTGGTATGTATCACTGCAGTACTCACAAACAGCCGTTTGTACTGCGTAATAAGAACTAGATGTAATTGTGCAACTATCAGCACACTTCTGATTGGTTATGATATGTTGTTTATAGGCCTGTTTATCCACAAGTAACAATCCACATGAGTCACATTTCACCATTGTCTTACAGTCGGTCAATTTAACGCCATGCAATTTTTGAGAATGAATTTTGAGGGCTTCTTCAGTGGAATACAGCTTGCTACACACTTCACATTTGTAGCATAAAGTGAACTGGAAGCCATACGCCTGGGGTGCACTGGGACTCACCTCCTCTGCAGGAGGAGCCTGGGGAATCACCTCCCCTGTAAAACACAGAAAAATTCAATGTTATGATTTGTGAATTACATTATCTTTATTTGATGTTCCTTTGCTTCAAATGAGAGACCATTTCTGTTGACATCAGAGAAGATGTTTTATATATTACAACAGTAATGGTAACGAGCTGTCACAAAAGGCTGTGAGGGCTCACCGTTCGCCAGCATTTAAATACTTTGGGGCAGTCAGCAGTGCATGGCATGGATATATGGTGGGCAAAAGTTTTACAGCTACTCCCTGTCACACCAAATACAACGAGGCATTAACATGAGAAAATGTCACCACCTATTTGTCACAATATTATAAGTTCAAATCTTAAACCAGATTTGAACTTCTGAGAACTTGTAGTTGATCTTGAAAAAAATTGGTCAATTTGAAGCAAGTTGAAAAATACCTTTTTGGATCTTGAGAAGGTCATTGAAGGTCAAATTTCATATTTAGAGTCAAATTTGAACTTCTAAGAACTTGTACATGATTTTGAAATTTGAAGCAAGTTGAAGTAATACCTTTTGACCAATTTCTACCTTGAGAAGGTCATTGTAGGTCAAATCTCAAATCTAAAGTCAGATTTGAACTTGTGAGAACTTGTAAATGAACTTTGTAAATAAAAAACTGGTAAATTTGAACCAAGTTGAAAAAAGACCTTTTTGACCTTAAGAACGTCATTGAAGGTAAAATCTAAAGTCAGAATTGAACTTCTGAGAGCTTGTAGATAAATTTTAACAAAAACTGGTCAATTTGAAGCAAGTTGAAAAATACCTCTTTTGACCTTGAGAAGGTCAAATCTCAAATCTAGATTTGAACTTCTGAGAACTTGTAGGTGATTTTGAAAAATTTGAAGTCATTCTAATTCTAGTTATTTGAAGTTGCAAAAATTTGTTACAGACATCGACCACCAGACACCCAACCAATGTCACAAAAAAGTTGGAGACCATAACAATATGTCACCACTTTTGGTGGTGACATAATAATCAATTGATTGAAAACTAATGCCCAAAATTATTCAGTGGTACATGGTGAACCAACATGGCTAATGATGTGACAGCTATTTTAGCAATTTATATTTTTCTAGTAACATTGTTATTATTATGAAATTCATAACGATTTAGCAAAATTCAGACTTAGATTCTCAGCACTGCTTTGTAGATATGACATAGGCTACAGTCAATCAGTAATAATACTCATTATTATATCACTATCTAGCTAACGACAGTATGATTGGTCAAAACCGGGTCACATGTCGTGGGATATCTGGCGATATTCAATGGCAATGCTAATCAGATAAGACAACCGTGAGATATCTAGCGATATCCCACGCTCCCGGGAATTTTCAAAGAATTTGTTTTCGTTCAGTGTAAATAATTTAGTTCAGTTTTAAGTCAAAATGGCAGACGAACCGAGTAGATTCGTAAAAATATCTGAAGACTTAATGACTTAATAATATTAGGGATGTTTAGCAAGACAGTGATATAATAAAACAAATATTTCACTCTATTTTCGGTGAATACCTGTAGCACTTTCACAAGGTGATATTCCACTTGCCCTTCGGGCTTCGTGGAATATCACTTGTGAAAGATGTACAGGTATTCACCTCAATAGAGTGAAATATTTGTTCAATATTGCAAAAATTTTAAAAATTAATTCAGAAGCAAAAATATCGAAACTAATAGGTTATATATTCATCTATTTTGTTTAGATACATATTTACAATATTTATTAACATACATAAGAGGTTTTAGATACAGGATTTATCTCTCAGGAAATGTCTTATTTTGGATACACCAGATGTATCCGATAAAATTCCATAAATGTTAATTATATATTATATAATATTTTTGGGGAGGGATTTTTATTTTTGTAAAAGGAGTCAAGGACTAGGGCAATTTACCTCCCACAGATACAAATATGCCCCTGCATGTTTACTAACTAAAACCTCATTTTTGGGATATACTTTTAACTGATTAATCAGTCCACTGCAATGTGGACAAACCTCACAATAATCCATAATCAACAGAATGGGACACTACAGACATCAAAGGTTGAGGGGTTTCATAAGCAGCAGGCAACAGGCAATTTTCACCTGTTGTTTTCACAAAATCGCCAGTTGTTTTAAGGGACTGTTCAACTTTTCCATGTTAAATTTATGATTTCCATTAATTTTGCCTATTGTTTTTATTAATTTAGCCTGTTGTGAGAAACAGACCACAGAACATGAGGTATTAACTCAATATGTTTCTGTTATGAATATACTACATGTATATGGGACACTACTTTATCTAAAATTAAACTTGTGAGTATTACTCGTTGAGAAGTGGCAAGTAGTTCTTAGATATATCTTCTAATATGATAGCTATTACCATATATACTTTCCATGTTTAGCAAAACATGAATTTTTTTTTGATATGGTGAATATTGATCTTAAAAGATGGCAGCTTACTGGAAAATATGCTAAATAAGGAAAGTATATATTAATGTGATTACATCGCAATTATATGCAGGATAGAAATGGATTGGCCAGGAATGTCCCTTAAGAACTTGTTTTTTTGTACATACGAGGGAAGATCCAAAAGTTTCCGGCCTAACATAGTTCTAGTTGATGGATTTTCAAAATGATAGTGTCATTTTTCAATGTAGTCTCCCTGTACTTCGATGCACTTGGCCCATCTTCTTGGCAGCATCTCAAGTCCAGTTCTGAAGAAATCAGGAGCATGACCCTCCAACCACTGGTTAACAGCTATCTTGACCTCATCATCATCATCATAGCGTTGCCCTCGTAGAGATTTTTTGAGTTTCCCAAATAGGTAATAGTCACTGGGTGCTTGATCTGGAGAATAGGGTGCGTGCGGTAATAATTCCAGATGGCATTCTTCCGCTGCATCACGAGCAACTTGGCTTGTGTGAACAGGTGCATTGTCCTGTTGATGCAAAACTCCAAGACGGACTTTGTGTGGCCTGGTTTCATCAAGTCTAGCTTTTAAAGTACGCAACAAAGCAGCATAATATTCTCCGTTCATTGTAGTACCTCTTGGAAGGTAGTCTACTAAGATAGGACCTTCACAGTCCCAGAAAATAGTGGCCATCATCTTTTTGTTGGATGGGGTGGTGCGAAACTTCTTTGGGGGTGGAGACCCCATATGTTTCCATTGCATTGACTCATGTTTGGTTGAAGGCTCAAAATGACGCACCCATGTTTCATCACAAGTGACTATTCTCTCCATAAAACCTTGTGGATCAGTGTTATACATGTCCAAAAGCTCTCTTGCAACAGCAACTCGTTTTGTTTTCATGTCCTCTGTGAGCATACGGGGCACCCATCTTGAGCTTAACTTTTGCATGTGTAAATCTTCATGAATTATTCTACAAACGGTACCATATGATAATCCAGTTTCTTCTACAAGTTCACGTATAGATTTCCGCCTATCTTCCAATATTGTTCGATGTACAAGATCAACATTTCTATCTGTAGTGACATCTTTAGGTCTTCCAGAACATGTTGCATCATCAATTGATTCCCGTCCACGTTTAAATTCAGCCACCCAAAATTTTACAGTAGAATAGGAGGGAGCACCTTCCCCATACACATCCTTAAGTCTATCGTAGATTTCCTGCCCTCCATTTTCTTCTTGATATAGAAACTTTATCACAGCTCTATATTCAGTTTTCTCCATTGTGCAGCCACTGTGACCTGACCTCATTATGAATATTCTCAAAATGAGGCTGTGACCCCTAGAGGTTAATCATATGCATAAATTATGTTCATACATAAGCAACATTTGAACTGTGAAGAATGGTTGCTCTCAGACATCGGGAACTATGTTAGGCCGGAAACTTTTGGATCTTCCCTCGTATATCAATGCGAATGGTCCTGCTCAAGGGTTTGTTCTGACAATTTTCAGGAGTCTTTCAATATTAAAAGATTAAGAGTCTTTCAATATTAAGAGATTGTCTGAAGAAATCTCATGAGTTTAAGGATTTCTCCATCTTAAACATTCAGTAGCTTCTATATTTCGTCAGATATCTAAAAAACACTGGCATTCTTTTGAAAATATTATTTCCAACATTTTACACTTATGACTTCTACTTCCTTAAATGATGAAGAAATTCTTCACAGTGCCAATGTTATTTAACTTCCAGACTCTTATCTGGGGAAAAGATGACCGTACCATATTTTCTCTAATGCATACAAGCTCCAATGAGCGCACATGCAACTTTTATGTTGAATATGGTCTGAAGAAAACATGAAGAGAGAATAAGGTATATGAGCCTGGCCATAGGAAAACCGGTCTTATCACAAAAATTAAAATTGTGCTACAGAGCCAAAAATGTGCCCACGATTAAGAGGAAAATGTGCTAAATTCAGATCCGATTTTTTGGTCTATATATATATGCAAGGAAAAATTGTTGGGACATAAGCCATGGCTCATTTGAAAGGTTTCTTTGTGCTTTTTAAGATAAACAAAAAAACAGAATATTGAAAAAATCTGTGATAAGACCCCTTTTCCTTTGGCCTGGCTCATATATTATATTACATATAGCCATACATAGTATACAAACTTATTTCCGATTATGGTTTCATCAATCTCAAAGACGAGAAGGGCTACCTTTGTACAAAGTTAAGCAACCTCAACAAAGTCTATGCCTTAGGGCTCAACATGATATTTCAGGGAAAATAATAAAAACATCAAGAATTTAAGTTTTCATTCTGTATACTCTTATGCGTTAGAGTCTGTTTGTGTTTAGCCAAACTACCATATTGAGCAAAAGAAATATCACATAGCTCACACTTATATGGCTTTTCTCCAGTATGGATTCTAACATGACTATCCAAATCTTGTCTCAATCCAAATGTTCTACCACAATACTGACAAGAGAATCGCTTCTGGTGAACTCGTATCTCATGCGTCTGTAAACATTTTTTGTTCTTAAAACTTTTCTTGCAAAATTTACACACATTGCCTTCACTTTGATGTTTGTATCTGTAGTGGTAGTCAAGGTAATGCTTTCCTTGGAACTTAAGGCCACATATGTTACATACATGACAACTGAGATATTTCGGAGAGCTGGCAAAACATTGCGGATTTCCAAGAAAATGCCGTTGATATGACTGAACGTACTTAAACTCTGTGCCACAAGTCCCGCATTTGAAATGCTTAACATTCAAGTGTACAACTCGAACATGTTTATCCATGTCTGCTTTTATATCAAACGTTTTTCCACATTTTTCACATATATGCCTTGGTGCTGTTGCGTATTCATCTGTACAATTTTCCGCACATTTTGGGTTCTTTAACATATGCTTCCTGAACTGATTCCGAAGAACGAAAACTTCTAAGCAGGTTTCACATTTAAATTTTGGCTTTTTTAAATGCAATGCATCAATATGAGTTGTAAGAAGCCGAGCTTTCAGAAATATTTTTCCGCATAAGTGACAACAGTGCTGCTCTTTGATCTTGACACTCTTGACAATTTGATGTTGGAAAAAGTGTTGAGTAAATCTACTGACACACTGACTCTGTTTGTTGCATATCTTGCACTGTAACACAGATATCCCATGGATGTTTCTTGAGTGCACTATGTAATATCTGGAGCTCATATATTCCCGGGGACACAGTGAGCATTTGTGGACGATTTCTCCTGCTTTATTAAACCCCAGATTCAACTCTGTAAAAGAAAAACTGACCATTACTTAACAGATACCTACAGTGTATGCCCTAAGGATTCCAGACCTGCTGGTTAAAAAGGCATTACTGAGCAGTTGCAATGTTATTTTCCTATACCTAGTGAAAAAATCAACTGGTCAGTATCAAAAGTAACCAGATAATGACCAGCTGTCCGACGCTTAAGGCGTGCCCTGGATACCTAATATGCCTAACATGTTGCATACAACTATTGTATTTAAGGATCAATAAATAATCTGTATCATTCTTTACTTAAAAGCAAGAGTGCATAAACTAACCTGTACACATAATGCACAAGTGTGGAGCCTGAGTACATTACCAGGATGGGTTAGTACATGTATGAATAGTTTTAAATCCAATAAACAATGATACAGGGTTCTTTATCGCAATTCAAATAAACTGTCACTCTTTCATGAAAAATGATATCGCCCAGTTATCTATGAAACCATAATGCACTGTGATGATGTCTCATTTTTACCAATAATGGCACTGCTCAATTCATTATGAAACCATAATGCACTCTTAAATAATATGAAGTGCTCTAAGCTGATTGGCTGAGACACACTTGGCATATTTGAACTGCCATTAAATGGTGCTTCAGCGCTTTGTCTAAATTTTACATTGATCTCTATTTAATTTGGTGCTTCTTTTGCAAAGTGTAAAATGAAATTGCGGTTGAAATCTACGCCAATTGTATGCATAGTATCTCTGGCATTTACAATTAGCATCTTATTAACAATAAATATCTTCAAAATTAAGACAGCTGAATTTCCACATGGATATTCTATGGGATAATCTTACATATATCATCAAATTTGGCAAATTAATCAAAACACTTTCCAAATTAAACACAAATAGATCATTTATAATATTTTACGATAACACCAATGGATTCAAACCTGTAAAACAAATTGATATATTAGTTTAGTGTCTCATAAAACTGCATTCAATATATAATTTGGCGAACATTATGTTGTTCAAGTATCGATATACAGAATTTTCCAGAATCCCCTAATCCAATGTTACCAAAAGTTGTAATCGCCTTTAATATATGCAGCTACAGCGTAACTGGGCAGGCTCAACAGTTATTTTTGAATTTAAAATTACCAATTCCTTGCCTTAAATCCATTTTTTCATGTCAAATTTGAATTCTATGATACCTTGGAGTGTTTGAATTGAAAGCTCCCATATTTTTATAGATTTTAGATGAATAGAATTTTTCTAGATAAACATTTAGGCTTTTTCCAGGCTTCTCCAAGTCATCATATATTTTAAATAACACAAAAAGTGGATATTAAGCAAGGTTTGAGTAATTCAAATTAAGGGAAGGCATCAAAAGATCAATGTTGGATCAAAAACTAAACAAGGCATTAACATGACGAAATGTCACCACTTAATTGCTCACAATATTATTAGTTCAATCTTAAGTCAGATTTGAATTTCTGAGAACTCTGTAGATGATTTTGAAAAAAATTGGTCAATTTAAAGCAAGTTTTTTGACCCTGAGAAGGTCATTGAGGGTAAAATCTCAAATCCAAAGTCAGATTTGAACTTCTGAGAACTTGTAGATGATTTTGATAAAAAATAGGTCAATTTGAAGCAAGTTGAAAAAAGACCTTTTTGACCTTGAGAAGGTCATTGAAGGTCATATCTTAAATCAAAAGTCAGATTTGAACTTCTGATAACTTTTAGGTGATTTTGAAAAAAAAATTTGGTCAATTTGAAGCAAGTTGAAAAAAGACCGTTTTGACCTTTTTAACCTTTTTTGACCTTGAAAAAGTCATTGAAGGTCAAATCTTAAATGTAAAGTCAGATTTGAACTTCTGAAAACTTGTAGATGATTTAGAAAAAAATTGAAGCCAGTCTAAACAGTATTTGTTAAGTTATTGGAAGTTGTGAGAATTTGTTACAGTTACAGACGCCAACTGCCAACCACCGATCACCAAGCGCCGCCAAACGATGACCATAATAATATGTCACCACTTCTTGGTGATGACATAATAAATCTAATAAGGGGAAGGGGGTTCAAAGCCATTTCAGTTTGCTATCCGTAAAATTGGAATGGTTTAAAAATAAAGATTTTATCTGATGTTTTCTTCATCAAGATCATTCCAATAGATACTGGTCTATCAATACTTGTCAAAAGCTACAAATTACGTTATGAATTAAAAAAACTAGATCATTTTTAGAAATAATTTTTCAAATCGGAAGTCTGTATTTGGGGGAGAACTAGAACTAGATTCATTCAGTTTCTGACATCAAACTTTAGTTCTTTCCCCTAAAAAACATCAGTTGGCATTGACCCAGTCATGCCATCGCACCCATGGAAAGCACATAAATGGCAATGCACTCAAACCAAAGTTGGCCAAACAAAATTCTGATTCTTCTTTAGGGTTTTGGGTTAGGGTTGAAATATCTTCAGTCATTTTCAGTTGACATATAAAAATCGTCACCCATCGCACTCATGAGTTGCTGATCATACATTGTCCATGTTTTGCATTCACTCTCATAATATTCTGCCAAAAGTGAATTCTGTACAAGAAAAAGCTTTCATCAGGTACATTTAAACCAATAGAAAAATGCAGCATGGTCATATTTCAAAACCTACAATTAATAGAGTAGAAATTAGAAAGCAACAAAGCAGTTACTGCAGACTTTCAAATATGTCAAGAAGTTATTAATAAGTGGTCTGGCCTATTTTAAAACTATGACCCTATAGTTGTATTAACATGACAGTGGAGTCTACTTATTCACATCTCTGTTCTGATATATAAGCACAACAAAGGATACATAGAGATGAGTAAGGGTAGCTCTCCAAGGAGTTTTTCTTCACAAAATCCCTTGTTGTTCCTGGTTACTAATTTTTTTCGAATCGAATACATTTGGTTAAACCATCGACTTCCATGAAAAATGATATCGCCCAGTTATCTATGAAACCATAATGCACTGTGATGATGTCTCATTTTTACCAATAATGGCACTGCTCAATTCATTATGAAACCATAATGCACTCTTAAATAATATGAAGTGCTCTAAGCTGATTGGCTGAGACACACTTGGCATATTTGAACTGCCATTAAATGGTGCTTCAGCGCTTTGTCTAAATTTTACATTGATCTCTATTTAATTTGGTGCTTCTTTTGCAAAGTGTAAAATGAAATTGCGGTTGAAATCTACGCCAATTGTATGCATAGTATCTCTGGCATTTACAATTAGCATCTTATTAACAATAAATATCTTCAAAATTAAGACAGCTGAATTTCCACATGGATATTCTATGGGATAATCTTACATATATCATCAAATTTGGCAAATTAATCAAAACACTTTCCAAATTAAACACAAATAGATCATTTATAATATTTTACGATAACACCAATGGATTCAAACCTGTAAAACAAATTGATATATTAGTTTAGTGTCTCATAAAACTGCATTCAATATATAATTTGGCGAACATTATGTTGTTCAAGTATCGATATACAGAATTTTCCAGAATCCCCTAATCCAATGTTACCAAAAGTTGTAATCGCCTTTAATATATGCAGCTACAGCGTAACTGGGCAGGCTCAACAGTTATTTTTGAATTTAAAATTACCAATTCCTTGCCTTAAATCCATTTTTTCATGTCAAATTTGAATTCTATGATACCTTGGAGTGTTTGAATTGAAAGCTCCCATATTTTTATAGATTTTAGATGAATAGAATTTTTCTAGATAAACATTTAGGCTTTTTCCAGGCTTCTCCAAGTCATCATATATTTTAAATAACACAAAAAGTGGATATTAAGCAAGGTTTGAGTAATTCAAATTAAGGGAAGGCATCAAAAGATCAATGTTGGATCAAAAACTAAACAAGGCATTAACATGACGAAATGTCACCACTTAATTGCTCACAATATTATTAGTTCAATCTTAAGTCAGATTTGAATTTCTGAGAACTCTGTAGATGATTTTGAAAAAAATTGGTCAATTTAAAGCAAGTTTTTTGACCCTGAGAAGGTCATTGAGGGTAAAATCTCAAATCCAAAGTCAGATTTGAACTTCTGAGAACTTGTAGATGATTTTGATAAAAAATAGGTCAATTTGAAGCAAGTTGAAAAAAGACCTTTTTGACCTTGAGAAGGTCATTGAAGGTCATATCTTAAATCAAAAGTCAGATTTGAACTTCTGATAACTTTTAGGTGATTTTGAAAAAAAAATTTGGTCAATTTGAAGCAAGTTGAAAAAAGACCGTTTTGACCTTTTTAACCTTTTTTGACCTTGAAAAAGTCATTGAAGGTCAAATCTTAAATGTAAAGTCAGATTTGAACTTCTGAAAACTTGTAGATGATTTAGAAAAAAATTGAAGCCAGTCTAAACAGTATTTGTTAAGTTATTGGAAGTTGTGAGAATTTGTTACAGTTACAGACGCCAACTGCCAACCACCGATCACCAAGCGCCGCCAAACGATGACCATAATAATATGTCACCACTTCTTGGTGATGACATAATAAATCTAATAAGGGGAAGGGGGTTCAAAGCCATTTCAGTTTGCTATCCGTAAAATTGGAATGGTTTAAAAATAAAGATTTTATCTGATGTTTTCTTCATCAAGATCATTCCAATAGATACTGGTCTATCAATACTTGTCAAAAGCTACAAATTACGTTATGAATTAAAAAAACTAGATCATTTTTAGAAATAATTTTTCAAATCGGAAGTCTGTATTTGGGGGAGAACTAGAACTAGATTCATTCAGTTTCTGACATCAAACTTTAGTTCTTTCCCCTAAAAAACATCAGTTGGCATTGACCCAGTCATGCCATCGCACCCATGGAAAGCACATAAATGGCAATGCACTCAAACCAAAGTTGGCCAAACAAAATTCTGATTCTTCTTTAGGGTTTTGGGTTAGGGTTGAAATATCTTCAGTCATTTTCAGTTGACATATAAAAATCGTCACCCATCGCACTCATGAGTTGCTGATCATACATTGTCCATGTTTTGCATTCACTCTCATAATATTCTGCCAAAAGTGAATTCTGTACAAGAAAAAGCTTTCATCAGGTACATTTAAACCAATAGAAAAATGCAGCATGGTCATATTTCAAAACCTACAATTAATAGAGTAGAAATTAGAAAGCAACAAAGCAGTTACTGCAGACTTTCAAATATGTCAAGAAGTTATTAATAAGTGGTCTGGCCTATTTTAAAACTATGACCCTATAGTTGTATTAACATGACAGTGGAGTCTACTTATTCACATCTCTGTTCTGATATATAAGCACAACAAAGGATACATAGAGATGAGTAAGGGTAGCTCTCCAAGGAGTTTTTCTTCACAAAATCCCTTGTTGTTCCTGGTTACTAATTTTTTTCGAATCGAATACATTTGGTTAAACCATCGACTTCCATGAAAAATGATATCGCCCAGTTATCTATGAAACCATAATGCACTGTGATGATGTCTCATTTTTACCAATAATGGCACTGCTCAATTCATTATGAAACCATAATGCACTCTTAAATAATATGAAGTGCTCTAAGCTGATTGGCTGAGACACACTTGGCATATTTGAACTGCCATTAAATGGTGCTTCAGCGCTTTGTCTAAATTTTACATTGATCTCTATTTAATTTGGTGCTTCTTTTGCAAAGTGTAAAATGAAATTGCGGTTGAAATCTACGCCAATTGTATGCATAGTATCTCTGGCATTTACAATTAGCATCTTATTAACAATAAATATCTTCAAAATTAAGACAGCTGAATTTCCACATGGATATTCTATGGGATAATCTTACATATATCATCAAATTTGGCAAATTAATCAAAACACTTTCCAAATTAAACACAAATAGATCATTTATAATATTTTACGATAACACCAATGGATTCAAACCTGTAAAACAAATTGATATATTAGTTTAGTGTCTCATAAAACTGCATTCAATATATAATTTGGCGAACATTATGTTGTTCAAGTATCGATATACAGAATTTTCCAGAATCCCCTAATCCAATGTTACCAAAAGTTGTAATCGCCTTTAATATATGCAGCTACAGCGTAACTGGGCAGGCTCAACAGTTATTTTTGAATTTAAAATTACCAATTCCTTGCCTTAAATCCATTTTTTCATGTCAAATTTGAATTCTATGATACCTTGGAGTGTTTGAATTGAAAGCTCCCATATTTTTATAGATTTTAGATGAATAGAATTTTTCTAGATAAACATTTAGGCTTTTTCCAGGCTTCTCCAAGTCATCATATATTTTAAATAACACAAAAAGTGGATATTAAGCAAGGTTTGAGTAATTCAAATTAAGGGAAGGCATCAAAAGATCAATGTTGGATCAAAAACTAAACAAGGCATTAACATGACGAAATGTCACCACTTAATTGCTCACAATATTATTAGTTCAATCTTAAGTCAGATTTGAATTTCTGAGAACTCTGTAGATGATTTTGAAAAAAATTGGTCAATTTAAAGCAAGTTTTTTGACCCTGAGAAGGTCATTGAGGGTAAAATCTCAAATCCAAAGTCAGATTTGAACTTCTGAGAACTTGTAGATGATTTTGATAAAAAATAGGTCAATTTGAAGCAAGTTGAAAAAAGACCTTTTTGACCTTGAGAAGGTCATTGAAGGTCATATCTTAAATCAAAAGTCAGATTTGAACTTCTGATAACTTTTAGGTGATTTTGAAAAAAAAATTTGGTCAATTTGAAGCAAGTTGAAAAAAGACCGTTTTGACCTTTTTAACCTTTTTTGACCTTGAAAAAGTCATTGAAGGTCAAATCTTAAATGTAAAGTCAGATTTGAACTTCTGAAAACTTGTAGATGATTTAGAAAAAAATTGAAGCCAGTCTAAACAGTATTTGTTAAGTTATTGGAAGTTGTGAGAATTTGTTACAGTTACAGACGCCAACTGCCAACCACCGATCACCAAGCGCCGCCAAACGATGACCATAATAATATGTCACCACTTCTTGGTGATGACATAATAAATCTAATAAGGGGAAGGGGGTTCAAAGCCATTTCAGTTTGCTATCCGTAAAATTGGAATGGTTTAAAAATAAAGATTTTATCTGATGTTTTCTTCATCAAGATCATTCCAATAGATACTGGTCTATCAATACTTGTCAAAAGCTACAAATTACGTTATGAATTAAAAAAACTAGATCATTTTTAGAAATAATTTTTCAAATCGGAAGTCTGTATTTGGGGGAGAACTAGAACTAGATTCATTCAGTTTCTGACATCAAACTTTAGTTCTTTCCCCTAAAAAACATCAGTTGGCATTGACCCAGTCATGCCATCGCACCCATGGAAAGCACATAAATGGCAATGCACTCAAACCAAAGTTGGCCAAACAAAATTCTGATTCTTCTTTAGGGTTTTGGGTTAGGGTTGAAATATCTTCAGTCATTTTCAGTTGACATATAAAAATCGTCACCCATCGCACTCATGAGTTGCTGATCATACATTGTCCATGTTTTGCATTCACTCTCATAATATTCTGCCAAAAGTGAATTCTGTACAAGAAAAAGCTTTCATCAGGTACATTTAAACCAATAGAAAAATGCAGCATGGTCATATTTCAAAACCTACAATTAATAGAGTAGAAATTAGAAAGCAACAAAGCAGTTACTGCAGACTTTCAAATATGTCAAGAAGTTATTAATAAGTGGTCTGGCCTATTTTAAAACTATGACCCTATAGTTGTATTAACATGACAGTGGAGTCTACTTATTCACATCTCTGTTCTGATATATAAGCACAACAAAGGATACATAGAGATGAGTAAGGGTAGCTCTCCAAGGAGTTTTTCTTCACAAAATCCCTTGTTGTTCCTGGTTACTAATTTTTTTCGAATCGAATACATTTGGTTAAACCATCGACTTCCATGAAAAATGATATCGCCCAGTTATCTATGAAACCATAATGCACTGTGATGATGTCTCATTTTTACCAATAATGGCACTGCTCAATTCATTATGAAACCATAATGCACTCTTAAATAATATGAAGTGCTCTAAGCTGATTGGCTGAGACACACTTGGCATATTTGAACTGCCATTAAATGGTGCTTCAGCGCTTTGTCTAAATTTTACATTGATCTCTATTTAATTTGGTGCTTCTTTTGCAAAGTGTAAAATGAAATTGCGGTTGAAATCTACGCCAATTGTATGCATAGTATCTCTGGCATTTACAATTAGCATCTTATTAACAATAAATATCTTCAAAATTAAGACAGCTGAATTTCCACATGGATATTCTATGGGATAATCTTACATATATCATCAAATTTGGCAAATTAATCAAAACACTTTCCAAATTAAACACAAATAGATCATTTATAATATTTTACGATAACACCAATGGATTCAAACCTGTAAAACAAATTGATATATTAGTTTAGTGTCTCATAAAACTGCATTCAATATATAATTTGGCGAACATTATGTTGTTCAAGTATCGATATACAGAATTTTCCAGAATCCCCTAATCCAATGTTACCAAAAGTTGTAATCGCCTTTAATATATGCAGCTACAGCGTAACTGGGCAGGCTCAACAGTTATTTTTGAATTTAAAATTACCAATTCCTTGCCTTAAATCCATTTTTTCATGTCAAATTTGAATTCTATGATACCTTGGAGTGTTTGAATTGAAAGCTCCCATATTTTTATAGATTTTAGATGAATAGAATTTTTCTAGATAAACATTTAGGCTTTTTCCAGGCTTCTCCAAGTCATCATATATTTTAAATAACACAAAAAGTGGATATTAAGCAAGGTTTGAGTAATTCAAATTAAGGGAAGGCATCAAAAGATCAATGTTGGATCAAAAACTAAACAAGGCATTAACATGACGAAATGTCACCACTTAATTGCTCACAATATTATTAGTTCAATCTTAAGTCAGATTTGAATTTCTGAGAACTCTGTAGATGATTTTGAAAAAAATTGGTCAATTTAAAGCAAGTTTTTTGACCCTGAGAAGGTCATTGAGGGTAAAATCTCAAATCCAAAGTCAGATTTGAACTTCTGAGAACTTGTAGATGATTTTGATAAAAAATAGGTCAATTTGAAGCAAGTTGAAAAAAGACCTTTTTGACCTTGAGAAGGTCATTGAAGGTCATATCTTAAATCAAAAGTCAGATTTGAACTTCTGATAACTTTTAGGTGATTTTGAAAAAAAAATTTGGTCAATTTGAAGCAAGTTGAAAAAAGACCGTTTTGACCTTTTTAACCTTTTTTGACCTTGAAAAAGTCATTGAAGGTCAAATCTTAAATGTAAAGTCAGATTTGAACTTCTGAAAACTTGTAGATGATTTAGAAAAAAATTGAAGCCAGTCTAAACAGTATTTGTTAAGTTATTGGAAGTTGTGAGAATTTGTTACAGTTACAGACGCCAACTGCCAACCACCGATCACCAAGCGCCGCCAAACGATGACCATAATAATATGTCACCACTTCTTGGTGATGACATAATAAATCTAATAAGGGGAAGGGGGTTCAAAGCCATTTCAGTTTGCTATCCGTAAAATTGGAATGGTTTAAAAATAAAGATTTTATCTGATGTTTTCTTCATCAAGATCATTCCAATAGATACTGGTCTATCAATACTTGTCAAAAGCTACAAATTACGTTATGAATTAAAAAAACTAGATCATTTTTAGAAATAATTTTTCAAATCGGAAGTCTGTATTTGGGGGAGAACTAGAACTAGATTCATTCAGTTTCTGACATCAAACTTTAGTTCTTTCCCCTAAAAAACATCAGTTGGCATTGACCCAGTCATGCCATCGCACCCATGGAAAGCACATAAATGGCAATGCACTCAAACCAAAGTTGGCCAAACAAAATTCTGATTCTTCTTTAGGGTTTTGGGTTAGGGTTGAAATATCTTCAGTCATTTTCAGTTGACATATAAAAATCGTCACCCATCGCACTCATGAGTTGCTGATCATACATTGTCCATGTTTTGCATTCACTCTCATAATATTCTGCCAAAAGTGAATTCTGTACAAGAAAAAGCTTTCATCAGGTACATTTAAACCAATAGAAAAATGCAGCATGGTCATATTTCAAAACCTACAATTAATAGAGTAGAAATTAGAAAGCAACAAAGCAGTTACTGCAGACTTTCAAATATGTCAAGAAGTTATTAATAAGTGGTCTGGCCTATTTTAAAACTATGACCCTATAGTTGTATTAACATGACAGTGGAGTCTACTTATTCACATCTCTGTTCTGATATATAAGCACAACAAAGGATACATAGAGATGAGTAAGGGTAGCTCTCCAAGGAGTTTTTCTTCACAAAATCCCTTGTTGTTCCTGGTTACTAATTTTTTTCGAATCGAATACATTTGGTTAAACCATCGACTTCCATGAAAAATGATATCGCCCAGTTATCTATGAAACCATAATGCACTGTGATGATGTCTCATTTTTACCAATAATGGCACTGCTCAATTCATTATGAAACCATAATGCACTCTTAAATAATATGAAGTGCTCTAAGCTGATTGGCTGAGACACACTTGGCATATTTGAACTGCCATTAAATGGTGCTTCAGCGCTTTGTCTAAATTTTACATTGATCTCTATTTAATTTGGTGCTTCTTTTGCAAAGTGTAAAATGAAATTGCGGTTGAAATCTACGCCAATTGTATGCATAGTATCTCTGGCATTTACAATTAGCATCTTATTAACAATAAATATCTTCAAAATTAAGACAGCTGAATTTCCACATGGATATTCTATGGGATAATCTTACATATATCATCAAATTTGGCAAATTAATCAAAACACTTTCCAAATTAAACACAAATAGATCATTTATAATATTTTACGATAACACCAATGGATTCAAACCTGTAAAACAAATTGATATATTAGTTTAGTGTCTCATAAAACTGCATTCAATATATAATTTGGCGAACATTATGTTGTTCAAGTATCGATATACAGAATTTTCCAGAATCCCCTAATCCAATGTTACCAAAAGTTGTAATCGCCTTTAATATATGCAGCTACAGCGTAACTGGGCAGGCTCAACAGTTATTTTTGAATTTAAAATTACCAATTCCTTGCCTTAAATCCATTTTTTCATGTCAAATTTGAATTCTATGATACCTTGGAGTGTTTGAATTGAAAGCTCCCATATTTTTATAGATTTTAGATGAATAGAATTTTTCTAGATAAACATTTAGGCGTGACAGAAAATGTCACGCAAATACGCATTTTACCTGGTAATTGTCAAGCAAAAATATTTCTGTAGAAAAATTTATAAAAAAAGATCGTCTACACAGCAAAAATACGAACGCCGGAAAAAAATGTACGCATTTCGTTCGGACTTTTCACGCGAATTACGTATATGTCACGCATTCCGTTCGAAATTTCTTGTACCTACCCCCCCCCCCCCCGTTGATGGATGTTTGAAACGCGAGCGTAGTGTAGCGATGTAATAAGTATTTAAACCAAGGTGTTCAAAATTTGGATCAAGGTGTTCAGATTTGGACCAAGGTGTCCACATTTTGAGGAGAGGTGTTCAACATTTCCAAGTCACTCATGTTAGGTGTTCCCAAGTTGACAGGCCTGCAGCATTAAAGCAAAATTAGCATGTGGGTGCACCCAGGCTTGCACCCACTTGAAAATCCATTAGCACCCATTTGAAAATGAGAATAAATCATGAAAATAGGCATATTTTGACCAATTTTGATCTGAATCTTGAAAATGTAATTTTGCACCTTGAGAAATAATCCAGTGGAGAACACTGCATGTATTAGAATATTAGATACTACTAGAAGTTAATATTCTACAATAAGTAAGTCATCTTCAATAAACATACCTCTCCTTATGTTCTAACATACTAAGATGACCTAAATATTTGTGTTATATTCTTGAGATTTTCACATCTACATGACAATGTTTAGGGAATTTGATCAGCAATTTCAGTTCATCATAGATTATAACTCTTTATTAGAATCCTGTAGTAGCAAAAGCCCTAGAAAATTTCTTGTTTTGTTTGAAATGGACATTCAAATTGCCATATTTGGCTATTGAGGGCTGTTCCATCTGCCTTTGAAATGACCACTCAGTTATATAATACTCAGTGATTACCCCGTCTTGGTGCAGTAACTGAACAATAATGCTCTTCAAAACTTCAGTTATATACACTGTAGTCAGATATTTGCTCTTCCTTGCATATGGTACATGTACAGGGTGTCAAATGGCGTTGTGCCCCCCTTCCGCAGCATAAACTTAGAAAGGTACCTAGACACATTATGTATGTCATTGGAAAGAGCATTCAATTCTGGATAAAATAAACCCTAGATGACCTAGGTCAGATATTGCTCATAGTGTCACATGCATTTGAAATGTACTAGTGTAGTGCTCTATTTCATTGATTTTTGAGAAATGGCTGACTGTAAAGTGAAGTGCCTTATTTTATTTATTTAGACTAAAGCTAGTTCACAGTTGAAATAAAGATGACAAAACAACTTTTTGATGATGATAATCAGCAATATAGAGACAGAATAAGGTGTATTGCATATAGAGAATGAGGGTGCTAGTTTCATTACGAAGTATTAAAATCTCTTGAGAAAGACACAGCCCTTTTCCATTCCCTTTTAGCTTCAAATCCGGCTAGATTGGCAGCGGTTAAGGCTGCCCAAGGGGGTCATACTCACTTTTAAAAGTAAGTTGAAAATATATCTTATTTTCCATCATGCATCTTCATCTTTTCACATGTTAACAACAATTAAATGCTCTTTCCAATGGTATATGGTATGTGTGTGTATCTTTCCTAGTTTATGCCGTGGAAGGGGGGCACAACGCCATTTGACACCCTGTATATGGTATTCATTAGATGGTCGTTTTCAGATTTATTTTGAGGACCATATGGTCTCAGACCATGTTGTATAACTCTATAGTCTTGTTAAATGTGAATGAGATCAGAAATATGCAAATGTTTGTGTTTTGCTCTTACCCATTGGATTCTAATATTGAAGGTACTTTATATTATTTATATCACAGTTCTAAACTAATAGTCCTCAACTTACTTTTATGCAGGAAAAATAGAAAAATAGTATTTTTATTACTTATTTTTAAAAAAAAAAATTCCCTTTAAAATTTCCATCATCAAAAATATTTCTTAGCAGTTCCCCCTCTACCACCAGTATCAATGCACTTTCATTTACATGTACATGTAGTTCCTTTCTTTAATTTGCAAACTTACAGTATAATAAAGAACCCTGTCCCCAGTCCTAAGCATCCATGAGGCTACCTATGGTACCCAATTGCCAAATGTGGGCTAGAGAAGCAGAACTGCCACACATGAAAACAGATTATACAGGAATGGCATAAAGGTCAACCATGATATTCCAGTGACTCTACAGATGTAACAAATACATTACATAATGACACTGAGGTACCTGTCATATTCTAAGGCACTGCAAGATTTTTCATTCCATTTTGTATTTCAAGTTATTTCCTAACTCAGATATTTTGTGTGTCTTATGTGTCTTATTTAGAGGTCAATTACAGTTAATACATTGTAAAGAATATATTTATACAGGATTCTCATAGACCATAGGGCCTTGATGATTGAATTCAAAATTCCTTTTATAAAGTATAATTATTAACTTTTGTTATCTTTAATGTTCAAGTAAATCAAGTAACAACTACATTGCCTTATTTCGAAGGCTACCCCAATGTCATCCAAAAAGACCAAGAAAGAGTTTTCTCACCAGTATGGAGCACCCCATGTCTCCTTAAGTCAGGTTCATTATTGAAGACTTTAGCGCATATATCACATGCAATAGTATTATGGACATCTCTCTGGTGTTCAGCGGACTCCTTATGAGTTTCAAATGTCTTATCACATAGTTCACACACCAATGCTGGAAGAAACAGATTGCACATCTTCAGATAATAATACAAGTAGAGAACTATGAAAGGGTCATCTGACTCCACTATAGCCAATGATAACAGGGATATCTTGTGGGTAGGCCATCTTGTGGGTGAATTTTGCTGTGGGTGCAGGATGGCCCAAAATTGAGGAGACAGGTTTATACCTGGGATATTTGGGTGTACAGGTTTTAACTAATGTTCTGTGAATTTGTATTTTTCTTTTTTAAATTTGTGTTTTGGCGTTGGTGTATCTTTATATCTGATATGAATGAAATACACAAAAGGACAGCTTTTACTGTAAAACATGTTTTTAGTTGAAGATTCATTTTTGTACATAAAAAAACACACTCACGATTTACATTAGCCTCTTCTTCCTTTTTCTCCTTCTTTGAAGAAGATTTTTGACGTTTTCTAGGTGTAGCACTAGTGCCATCTATATAATTTGCATCATCATTCTCATCCTTAAACTCCACGTCTGGTTCATATTCATCAGTGTCCTCCTCATCATCATTATCCATTGTATCATCCATCCCATCATCAATGTCATCTGGAATCATAATCAAAATAGTGTCACAACTTCACGAAGATCAGTGTTTGTCAAAACTTCACAAATATTAGTGTTTGCATTAAAACACAAGGCATTTATATGCCAAATGTCACCACCTGCCATTTGTTACAGAGGCAGACCATCGAACACCATCCACAAAAAAAAGAATATAACAATATGTCACAACTTTTGGTGGTGACATAAAAAAGCAACTTCGGTAGCAGTAGAGGTTTACTTTTTGAAGACAATAAGCTCACATTGTATGTAAAATGGGTGAAGTAACTTCATTGATCACCCACATTTTTCAGTATTTTAGATTATGTGCTAGTATTGTTGTTTTCTATGCATTTAAATCAACTGGAAACTACTTACCTAATTCAGGTTCTACATATTCTGGAAGTGTTTTCTTTATTGTTCTCTTTGTGCCTGTTCTTTTCAGAGCTGGGGATTCCTCGTTTAAGTTTTTGGAAGCTGAGACAGAATTACCAGACCTACCACGACCACTTGGACGAGCTGGTTGGCTATCATATCCTAATTCGGTAACCTCTTGTTTGATATGAGTACCAGTGATTTTATCTACTGGGGGCTTATTTTGAAATAAGATATTGTCACAATCAGCAAGAAATTCTGGAACATTTAACTTAATTGCAAGTCTCATTACTTGTTGGATGTTGTCTCGTAAGATTGTCACTTGCTGCCCATATATGTAGTCCAGCATAATGTTCATAACATTAGGTTCGATCATTTCCTCATTGTCTATATCAGTAGATAGGATTTGTAGCTTATGCTGGTCAATGTCCACACATTTTGCAGCTATGACACTACTGTATTGGGCCACAATAGCTTTATGGGCATCAATCTGACTTCCATCGGGGAATACGAACTGAAGGTCTGTTAATTGCCCACAATTTCTCAATGAAGCAAGTTTTCGTATGGTGTTCTTGTTCTCCACAAGGTAGAGCTTGTCAGTCTTTTGAGCCATTTCTCACTGCAAGAATTCATACATGTATTAAAACAGAATGGGTTATGACATTAATGAAATATTTCATTCGAAGTATGACATGTGATATTGATATCTGCAGGAGAGAGCGAAGCAAACGAGTGCAACAAGCAGAGTATATTGTCACAATATCCTCCGCATATTGGTTTTCAAGGGTACAGTATATCATGGCGATCCTTTTGATTTTTAGACATAGGTAGTCACTTAGTCAGCGTGTTTGTTTATGATTAGGAGAATTACTGAAATTGGCTAGAGACTCGAGTAAGACCAACTAAAAGATTGAAGTGCATAATATTGCAATTTGAGACAGCAGCTACATTTTTGCTTTTGTGATGTTTCTTGTGATGTTAAGAATCGATAGAAGTAAGAAATATATGCAACATATTCTAGCTGGGCCTCTAGCGCAGTTAATTTTCATGTTTAGAAATACAATGTAGTGGTCTATTATATGCATGTAAGACAAGAACTGAAGAGATCGTCTTGGTACAAGGATATATATAGTAGATCAACTTATTATCAAAATCACATCATACATGTACGATAAACAGCATATGACTTGTCACATATGAGGATTTGATAGTCACTTTACCATGGGCTTTCAACTTCAAGACGTGCTTTGACATCTTGTTATATAAGCTAATTTAGGCTGGGCTCAGTAACTTACTGGAATTCAAGTGAATGGTCCAGAAACCAAGACTACGAAAAACCACACTACGATGTGTTGCCCAGGGAGCACCCGTGGTATGCAGTTATGATTTGGGGCAAGGCCAGATCATTATACCATCTCCTATAATTTGGAGTTGCCCCAAATCATAACTGCATACTGACCGTGGTTATATAGATATAACAACCATTTCCGGGTTGCCATGATTTTCTAATTTTGATCGAACATATTTTTACAAGTGTTATTTTTAGAGGATATAAACGGCATAATTAGAGTGGATAATACTTACTTTGTATTTTCTTCGTGATCCGTATGAACCTATCGTACTTTATGACAATGATTTATGCTCCTTGACATTTTATTTAACTGTAATTGTACTGAATATTGAGATTTACAAATTACATTCCACAAAGGAAATCAGTCTAAGCATTTCGTTCAGTGCAAAAAGAGGTTATTTGCACTGGACGGAACTAATAATATACCCGGGGACAAATAGAAATAGTGCATATTGTATAAAATCATGAGCTGAAGGCCATTGATAAAAGTAAACTTACCTGCACATTAACTTCTATTTAATGTTTTCCATCATGGAGTCTTTTTAGCGACC
The DNA here is from genome assembly GCA_903813345.2 of Owenia fusiformis. Taxonomy (NCBI): domain Eukaryota; kingdom Metazoa; phylum Annelida; class Polychaeta; order Sabellida; family Oweniidae; genus Owenia; species Owenia fusiformis. The sequence continues at coordinate 19,783,602 of CAIIXF020000008.1, read as the reverse complement.
GAAAATTAGCCAGCTATAATACAGAATGTTGTTGACCCTTTGACACTCTTTGAAACTTTGAGAATGGATTACGTTTGGATTGCATTATTTTAGACGATTTTTGATGTCAAAACTATTGGAAATCTTTTTTTTAGTTTTTATCTGAACATCTATTGTAGTATGACTTCAGTTTTCTGGTTTTAAATTGTGTACTGCTTTACTTGTTGAATGGTGAAAAGGGGAGGGGGTGATGGGTTGTTTTTTGTGTGTTAGATCTTAGCTTGGGATATTATGGGTTTGTTTTCCTTATGACTGATTGTGGTCTTAGATGTTTCTTGCTCTTTCTGTTTTGTCATACTTATTGGGCTTCTCTCTTTTGGTAAAACAATATCATAATATACTGGCACGTAGGCTTGCAAGAGTATTATATTGTATAGTTTGGTCAGGAGAAAAAGTATAATCAACATGAAATAAGGAAATCAAATAACTTCAAAAACAACAGAAAATTATGTTTATACATATTCTATAAATGTGAAGAAATCAAGAGGTATTGTGGAAATTCAAACTTTTATTCTATGTGCTTTATATAACTATTAATCAGAGCTGAGACTACATACATGGGGTACTATGATGATACTTGATATAGAACAAGAAATATAACTAATGGATATTAAGAAATCAAATATGTGCAAATACTAAATAAGTGTATTCATGACAAGCCCAAAGTACGAACAATTTATGGTCAAGCTACGTTTCCTTTTACTGCTATTTGGAATGAATTATTTGTTGAAATAAAATTATCTGGAAGTATCGTTATTATGTTATGGATATACTACAAGTACTGGGTTTTATGAGAAGAGAGTGGGTGTAATTAGTTCATCTTCAGCGCACTGCAAGGACCAGGCCAGGTACAGTTTAAGATTTGATTCTTTTGTGTTATTCAACTATTGAATGAGTGAATATGGTGTAATTAGTTCAGCTTCAGTGCACCGCATGTAACTGGCCAGGCACAGTTTAAGATTTGATTCTATTGAATGAGTAAATATGGTGTAATTAGTTCATCTTCAGTGCACCGCATGTAACTGGCCAGGCACAGTTTAAGATTTGATTCTATTGAATGAGTAAATATGGTGTAATTAGTTCATCTTCAGTGCACCGCATGTAACTGGCCAGGTACAGTTTAAGATTTGATTCTTTTGTGTTTAGTATTCAACTATTGAATGAGTGAATATGGTGTAATTAGTTCATCTTCAGTGCACCACATGTAACTGGCCAGGAACAGTTTAAGATTTGATTCTTTTGTGTTTAGTATTCAACTATTGAATGAGTGAATATGGTGTAATTAGTTCATCTTCAGTGCACTGCATGTAACAGGCCAGGTCCAGTTTAAGATTTGATTCTTTTGTGTTTAGTATTCAACTATTGAATGAGTGGATATGGTGTAATTAATTCATCTTCAGTGCACTGCATGTAACAGGCCAGGTCCAGTTTAAGATTTGATTCTTTTGTGTTTAGTATTCAACTATTGAATGAGTGAATATGGTGTAATTAGTTCATCTTCAGTGCACTGCATGTAACAGGCCAGGCACAGTTTAAGATTTGATTCTATTGAATGAGTAAATATGGTGTAATTAGTTCATCTTCAGTGCACTGCATGTAACTGGCCAGGCACAGTTTAAGATTTGATTCTATTGAATGAGTAAATATGGTGTAATTAGTTCATCTTCAGTGCACCGCATGTAACTGGCCAGGTACAGTTTAAGATTTGATTCTTTTGTGTTTAGTATTCAACTATTGAATGAGTGAATATGGTGTAATTAGTTCATCTTCAGTGCACCACATGTAACTGGCCAGGAACAGTTTAAGATTTGATTCTTTTGTGTTTAGTATTCAACTATTGAATGAGTGAATATGGTGTAATTAGTTCATCTTCAGTGCACTGCATGTAACAGGCCAGGTCCAGTTTAAGATTTGATTCTTTTGTGTTTAGTATTCAACTATTGAATGAGTGGATATGGTGTAATTAATTCATCTTCAGTGCACTGCATGTAACAGGCCAGGTACAGTTTAAGATTTGATTCTTTTGTGTTTAGTATTCAACTATTGAATGAGTGAATATGGTGTAATTAATTCATCTTCAGTGCACTGCGTGTAACAGGCCAGGTACAGTTTAAGATTTGATTCGCTGTAAATATATATTATATGCTGTCAAATATATATTATATGACATCATATATTATAATTGACGGGAATGACGTCATACTATATTATCGTCCAGTGTATAATGAAATAGCGCACCTAGCGGATGGCACGTAGTTTAAAATTCTCGCCCTCTGTCTTTTGTGCAACACTAATTTTGGATAGCTTACCATGTGTACATTCTTTAAAGACAATAGAAAAAATGCAATCTTGTTTGTAACTGTTTATTATTAACGGATGGCTTCTCTATATCCCTACAAACTTCGTTTGGTGGGATAATAAGATAAGAATATGATAAGCTGATGATAACACAAAATTTGAGCAATGTATCACTTTTATTGTACTTTTATAAGAAGCATTTACATAAAACATACTGTATTATCAAAACAAACAGCACCATTGATTTTAATAAGCTCATAAAATATACATAAAATAATAAAAACAATAATATACCCTGGTATATTAGATTTTAGCAAAATTAATATTCACAATATTGAAATAATCTTGTCTTAATGCAAACTATGTCAAAATTTGGGTCAAGTAATTTCTATGTCAAAAGTCCATGACTGACTAGGGTTGTTTATTGTACTGCATATGTTGACTATTAGTCCTTTGTCCATATCTGAACTATCCAAACATAATTCTGTTGGCTTGTGCACCAGAAACTTATCTTTTCTAAGCCATATCTAAAAAATAAAAAACATCATTAAATTATCGTTTCCTCCTGATCAAAGTATTAACTTATTGAACAAATCAGAGCTATATATAATTTGAAATACAGTAAAACCTGTGTAAGTGGAACACAATAGTACAATAGTAAAAAAAGGTGTGGAACATCATGGAACTTCTAAGTGGAAAGGTATCCACTTACAATGGTGTACCAATGTAGCGTTTACAGAGGTGTTCATTTCACTTATAGAGGTGTTCCACTTACAAAGGTATTTCTTTTACAGAGACGTTGCACTAACAAAGGTCTTTTACAGAGTTGGTCCACTTACAAAGGTGTTTCCCTTGAAGTTCCATATACAAAGGTGTTTCACTGACATAGGTGTAAAACTAATGAAAGTAACTTAAATTATAGTCCATACCATACCTGATTATTATTGGTGGTATCTGTTTGGCATTGTTGAAGCACCACATTGTCTGCAGTTTCTATGTGTGCGACAGCAAGACACATGTTATCATTATTGTTCATAGAGATCTTGCCATCTTTATGCATAAGCCAATCCTGAAATCAAGCATTTTGAATTTTGAATCTGAAGCCTTCTGTTTTCCAGATACTTGGAGGTCATGTGTGTACATATATTCTCTATGACACCAATCTGATCAATCAAAAATTAAGTCACAACTTGGCATAAGAGCAAAATATTTATTGTGAGAAAGGAAATGTTGTAGTGATCATTGTATAAAAAGGTTGTCATTCAGTCAGTTGTTGTTGTCAGTTGGTTAATTTCCTTCATTCATTGAAACCTATCCTTGATGCCTCTTTTCCCTAGGGAAGATATCATATCATCCCCGGGATAAACCAGATAAAAAATTTTCTCTAGGTACAACCATCTTAAAAGGTGATCACTTCTTTAAAACAGATAGTCCATACTAACTGGACCAAGAGCCTCTAATTAAAAAGTTGCGTATTCATTGATAAAGGTTTGCATTACAAATGGGTTGCCGTACTGAATATTATGTCACAATGTGTTCTTTAATTTGCTAGAAAAATGATTTTTAAGGCCACAATACCTGAGTAGTTGAGAGTGTATTGCATGGTTTCAGCAGTGGAATAGTTGGGGGCACTTTGGCATATGAGTCCAGACAGGAGTCTGCATTCTTCAAATGCCCATAGCCTGTGGCACCATCTGATGGAAATCTGAAAGGCATATCAGTCTATAGTCTAAAGGATTTGATGCATAGTCTACATTATGTTACAGTCTAATAAATTGATGGGGCTTTTAAGTCTGGATAAAAATTGGATACTCTCAAAAACACTGTGTAGGTTTTGAAACACTTAATAAATAATCAAATGCCTAAAAATGACTTAACAAGAAATTGAACTTTATATTATAGAGTGTTTGTGACATATTTATGTATCATGATCAGACTTTTTATTTTTACTTTAATGACAGATTTTTCATTAAATGACTAACTAAATGACAGGTTTTTCATTTTTGTACAACAGATAGTTCATTCAATCATTGTTTGACTTTCTTCTGTTTTTAAAATCCTTTAAGGTGCATGATAAATTTTGAAAACACAGTCCAACACAATAATATGCTGTTTTTGGATGCTTGTAAGTATGTTTTATTAAAAAAGAAAAAAATGGCAACTTACTTCAGTTCTGGATAAACTGTCTCTAGGTACCATTTGAAAGACTTGCATTTTAATCTCTCACGGAGATCTTTCCTGCTATGTACACTGAAATGGGAAAAAAGGATTAAGTGATTTAGTAATCATTTCAGTTCTCTAAATTAATATCATTTGCCCCATTACAAAATGCTTATCGCGCGCCATTAATCATGCTTTAATTAATTGAATTTGGATATCATCCACTCAACAGCCTCACTGTTTTTTGAAATGCATGCCATTCAATTGTTTCTCTAATGCATTAAATTGCTATGATATTGGAGTATAATGTACATATGGGCACATCTGCATGAATAATTTATTTCATAGCTGGTATTTTTTATATCATGATAAACAATGATATAGAGATGTGATGAGTACTGTACTTCTACTTAATTTGGCAGCTGTATTAATTTGGCAGATCCGCCAAATTGTTAAAGTCTGCCAAATTAAGTAGCCGCCAAATTTAATATTTCATATTTCAATAGTAAATAAGTATTGTACATGTATATACATTTCATCATTGCAAGTCTGCTAAATTAAGTAGTCAATCTTCAAAACAGCAAATCCATCAAAATAAGTAGCGCCAAATTAAGTAGAAGTACAGTATCAGAGTGTATGTTTTTTATACTTACTTGCCATAAGGTTTGTGTTTTGCTGATGCCCTGTACTCATAGAAAAACCTCTTATACTCATCCATCCATACTTCTGCTATTCTTCTGGTATTTCTTAAATCAGAAATGTAAAGTACAGTATTTATAAAATATCTGTTAGTACATTCAGAGTAAACACTCAACTTCAGTCTTATGGTGTTTTTCCAAGATTTCAAAACAGTCAGGATGAAAATTGCTCATACAGTAAAACTTAAATCTGAACACCTCTGGGACCAGCCAAAAGTGTTCATATTAGCCAAAAGTGTTTAGATTAGCCAAAAGTGTTAAGATTAGCCAAAAGTGTTCAGATTAGCCAAAAGTGTTCAGATTAGCCAAAAGTGTTCATATTTCAAGGTTTTGTAAACATGTGCGTCAATGAGAGATAACAGATTTGGGACTGAGAAAAAGTGTTCACAGTGAAAGGTGTTCAGTTAATTAGAGAGGTGGTCTTCATAATGCTGATGACTTTAAGACCACACACACAAACATCTGATGCAGGGCAAAACTATTTAAGCAAAAGCTTTCTATACAGTTATAGTATTTGTGTCAATAAAATATGTCTTTCTAGAGTTGACATTGATGGACAATCATTGATAGACTGTGATGATTGACTTCCTAAATATTCTGCATATCAAAAATGTATAGTAATTGTAGCAGTTATTGCATTGAAGAAAATAATTCCCTCCTGCCCCTCAAAAATATATTTGAACATAGATTGAAGTTGTTTACTTTAAAATATCTACTGGGTCTGGTATGTATGCTAACAAAAATTGAATGGCCTTTTGCCTCCTCAGTAAAGTGACCTTGTCCATAAGAGGTACTTAAAGAATAAAATCAATTTGGACATCCAAAGGTGTAACAGAAAAAACCTGCTGATGTTTCAGAGAGGCAATCTCTGCCAAGTGAACACCTTTGTAAGTGACCTTCATAAATGGAAGACTTTTCAGAGACTTGTGATCAATTATCTTAATGTAAAATGAACCTCTGTAAGTGGAACATCTTTGTAAGAGACCTCCATAGGTGGAAGACTTTTCAAGGACCCATGATCCATTATCATAATGTTAATGAACCTCTCTGTAAGTGGAATGGAACATCTACATAAGTTGAACACTTCAAAGTCTTATGAACCATTATCTTACTGTAAAATGAAATTTTTTTAGTGGAACACCTTCATGAGTTATATTTTAAAGTCCTGTAACACAGTAACTTATCATAATGTAAAGTGAACCTCAGTAAGCTGAACACCTCCATAAATGGAACACTTTTCAAAGTCCAGTTTACCATTAACTCAATGTTAAATTTTTTAAATTTATTTTTATTAAGTTATTCATTTGTACAAAGAATACAATACAATAATACAGTGTAAGTAGCTGTGCTTTTAGCATTATTAGTCACGTTCCACAATGTTAAATGAACCTCTGTAAGTGGAACATTTCATATATGTGAAACATTTTTTTAGGTTTCAAAGGTATTATTCCACTTACAGTTTTCCTGAAATCAATGTACTTGTAGTCACACTTACTTTATATAAGTATTTGCATTGCCTTCGGGGAATGTATATGGATGACGTTTTCTGAATACATGGCCGACTCTTGAGCATGGCAATATCTCCAATCTGCCCCCACACATCCAAGTACGGAATGAAAGCTCTGAAACATATCAACAAATAGACTAATCTTATACCAACTCTCTTTTCCATATTATACCTTCATTTACCTATTGTGAAAGTGATATGTGTAGTAAATATTATCACCTAATATCAGAACTACTATTGTTCTTTACTTCATATTATCAAACTAGACAACAGCAACGCCAAAGCGTAGATGTACAGACGCATGGACGGGGGCGTTCCCTATATCTCTCCGAACTTTGTTTGATGGGATAATAAATTTAATTTCAAACTAAATCCTTAGTGAGATTCAATACATTCTCATTTGAAAAATAATTTATCTTTATTTCTCGGATAGTAGACACCCTAAATATTTTAGATTATATATTATGTCTTCACCAGAAATCACTCACCAAAATTTTCTCCTCCCCAGATGTCCATTTCAGTATCATATTTGCCTAGCTTATTGAACCAGACTTTATGGACAGCAAAGAGGCCCCCGGCTATCATAGGAGTCCTGAAATTGAGGAGTGACACCAAAATTATAAGGAGAATACAACAATATTATTAGGAGAATACAGGAATATTATCAGAATACAGGAGTATTATCAGGAGAGTACAGCAATATTATCAGAAGAGTACAGTGATTCTCTCAAGTTCTGAATCAAGTTGGTGCTGCTCCCCCTTGGCATCTTGAAAATGGGATTGCACTCAGTTAAAATTCCATTTTGGAAAAGCCATGCCAATTTGGCGTATTTCAATAGACTAGATGCGAGTAGAAATAATCTTGATTTACGTCATTAAATGTTCAAAATTCAGTCAAAGTGATGTCATATTTTAAATCTGCATGTAAAAGTACATCTAGAAATATGGTTTCAAAAATTGTCTATCAACTTTGAAATTTTAAATTTTTTGAAAATGTGACTTCTTGTTCGGGTTGATTCCCCATACACCCCATGTTACAAAACCACAAAAAGTGAATTATCTTTTCTTGTATTGGACAGATAACATTTTCTTTTACTGGACGTACTTCAATTTACACAACTATTAGATACACAAGGGTTATGTGAAAATTGAACCACGCAAATAGATGTAATTTAAGTTAAAGGGAACTTTCTACTATACCCGCCATGCTTTCTGACCCGAACGAGCCACCTGGTGGTGAATCTGGTAACTACCTACTCGCATCTGCGTTATTACTTTTGGTTAAAAATTGTGGAAGTAACAAAAGACTAGTCTCACTTTGGGGAACAAAGTTCATTAGTTATTTTTATAGGGTATGTAAATGATATCTCTCACTGGTTGCTCCATAGTTTAGCATTCTGTTACCATGGTATTGCATCTTTAGACATCTCACATGTATCTTTAAATCTTAATCATTTTTTGTAGCTGTGCTTTTATAGCATACAACTATAGTTTAAAATTCATAAACTAGAGCTGAATTAATACCAAATTTTCTTTGCATAGTTTTATGATTTGAATAGTATTGACAAAATTATTCACCTTGTGAGGCAGCTACATACTACAGTGGATGTTGTTGGTAACATTATTTGACTATTATTGATAGACTTTTAACTGACAATCTATTTTATAAGTTACATTGCTTTTGAATTTGCTCTCATAGAATTAAGGCAGAGTTGATTATGTGCAATTCCCAATTGATAAACAAAAATGACAATAAATATTATCGAATGCTCAAAATTTCACTCTATACAATTATCCAAGTACATGTACAAGGTAATATTTACATGCCAGTTTTTGCCAAAGATTCAAGGGGGACAAATTTGTCCCAAAATCACATGAGAAATGCTCACTATCGTGAAAAACTTCATGATTTTGAAAGAATTTTTGGTCAGTGTCATTCAATGAAAGTAAAATCTGATTTTAAACAATCTCAGAAGCTGGTTTTATTAATATTACACATGCAGTATCTTAAATTAGGTATCTTTTAATCTTTAATTGTTTTAACAATGTTCTACATATTAAATGTGTATATCATACTACAATAATCGAGACACCCTGCTTATGAACTTATCCTACTTATCACAAAGAATTATTTCAATCAACGAAATGTGATATATTATCCTTTTTAAGGGGACTCACTTCTAAAATAACATTTCTAAAATACATTTTTAACATATAATTGTATATTACTATAAATGTATGTAATAATTTCAAATCTAGTCATCATAATAAACAGTCAATAATAATATACATTTGAATTACATCGCCAATGTTGTTATCCATACAAACTACATGTAGGATAAAAATATCAATAATATAAGTTATTCAATGATTCGAGTAAAATACAGTAAATATTCTTCCTGAGAAGGTCTGTATTTCCAGTGCGCTAGCAGAGTGAAATACAGACTTTCAAGTATTTCTGTTTTTATGAATGTAGTATAACAATATCTTGATAAAAAAAATATGTAAATGTTTTGTTTACAAATGGTGTTAACTTCAATACCTTTGTGTTCAACTACTTTTCCAATTTTTGATCCAGGGCCATTTTTTGATTTTCTCTAATTGATGGAGATCTCACAATATTTTACCAAAATCAACAAAATTGTTTAAGAATTAGTAAGTGTGGACTATTTCTTGTGTTGACGTTACATCATTTTAAATCTTTGCCCTTACCCTTCATGGCAAATCTACTGTAATATTAAAACTTATTTAGGGGAATCACTTTTCTTAATTAACGGACACTTCTAAAATGTTTGTTAAATAAATTACTGTACATGATCGAAAAGAATAATTTTAGTGTCAATTAATAACAAACAACAGAGAATATTATAGTTTACGGTATATTGTACATCGAAGTAAAGTTGCAGCCCTACTCTTAGTAATGTTTTACACCAATTCCACTTCATTTAACTCCTTGTCTTTTTGGTTTACACCAATTCCACTTCATTTAACTCCATCTCTCTAATGTTTTACACCAATCCAACTTCATTTAACTCCTTGTCTTTTTGGTTTACACCAATTCCACTTCATTTAACTCCATCTCTCTAATGTTTTACACCAATTCCACTTCATTTAACTCCATCTCTCTAATGTTTTACACCAATCCCACTTCATTTCACTCCTTGTCTTTTTGGTTTACACCAATTCCACTTCATTTAACTCCATCTCTCTAATGTTTTACACCAATTCCACTTCATTTAACTCCATCTCTCTAATGTTTTACACCAATTCCACTTCATTTAACTCCATCTCTCTAATGTGTTACGCCAATTCTTCTTCATTTAACTCCATCTCTCTTAGTAATGTTTTACACCAATTCCACTTCATTTAACTCCATCTCTCTTAGTAATGTTTTACACCAATTCCACTTCATTTAACTCCATCTCTCTAATGTTTTACACCAATCCCACTTCATTTAACTCCTTGTCTTTTTTGGTTTACACCAATTCCACTTCATTTAACTCCATCTCTCTAATGTTTTACACCAATCCCACTTCATTTAACTCCTTGTCTTTTTGGTTTACACCAATTCCACTTCATTTAACTCCATCTCTCTAATGTTTTACACCAATTCCACTTCATTTAACTCCATCTCTCTAATGTTTTACACCAATCCCACTTCATTTCACTCCTTGTCTTTTTGGTTTACACCAATTCCACTTCATTTAACTCCATCTCTCTAATGTTTTACACCAATTCCACTTCATTTAACTCCATCTCTCTAATGTTTTACACCAATTCCACTTCATTTAACTCCATCTCTCTAATGTGTTACGCCAATTCTTCTTCATTTAACTCCATCTCTCTTAGTAATGTTTTACACCAATTCCACTTCATTTAACTCCATCTCTCTTAGTAATGTTTTACACCAATTCCACTTCATTTAACTCCATCTCTCTAATGTTTTACACCAATCCCACTTCATTTAACTCCTTGTCTTTTTGGTTTACACCAATTCCACTTCATTTAACTCCATCTCTCTAATGTTTTACACCAATTCCACTTCATTTAACTCCATCTCTCTAATGTTTTACACCAATTCCACTTCATTTAACTCCATCTCTCAAATGTGTTACACCAATCCCACTTCATTTAACTCCTTGTCTTTTTGGTTTACACCAATTCCACTTCATTTAACTCAATGTCTCTAATGTTTTAAACCAATTCCGCTTCATTCAACTCCTTGACTCTAATGTTTTACACCATTTCTTCTTCCTTTAACTCCATGTCTCTAATGTTTTACACCAATTCCGCTTCATTCAAATCCATGTCTCTATGCTTTATATTTCCTCTTTGATTCACCATTTTCCCAAAGTTGCGAATTACAATTGCAACTAATTGGAAAAGTTCCAATATACTGAGTACAGACATACCAACACATATACCAATTATGCCACCAATCTCAGACACCAAATTCTGAACTGTATATGCTGCTACTTGGGTCGTGGTCTGAAGAGTCAAGGACCTATGATACACATTCAACTTTAGAAAGTTGTTCTCGACCATGTTGTACAAATCAGCAGAGGCATCGTTCTCTTCATATGCTTTGTAAATGGCTGTGCCATTTAACAAAGTAGGAAAATTATTCGAATACTTTTCGATGAATCTGCGAACTGCATTCTGAGGTGGCCAGTTTGCCTGTGAAATTAGAGAATCATATGTTTTGTAACTACAAGACAGGGGACAGTCACATTTATACTGGCCAACATAGGAATCTGGTAGATCCTCAAGATGCTTACTTTCACAATCCAAATGTTTCAATTCCTCAAGGAAAACTTGTGTCCAGTTTTGATTTTGAAGCATATTATCTTTGTCAATATAAAAACAGTATTTCTCATTTTCCAAATCATTTGGGACTGGGAGCATTATGTTAAGACATCCACATTTTCCTTGAATGTATCTCTGCTGGCAGATCTTCATACATGTTTCCCTGTTGTATACAATATCAGTGTTTTCATTGGCAATGTCAGTTATCTTCACTCTCGACTTGTCACATTCTCCCCAGGGAGACTCCATCTTCTCAAATACGGACTGCTTAAGGGCAATATTTGTAGAGTAACCAGGGGCAACAATAAATCCATCATTTATCATGTCTGGAATTGTATTTGGCTCATGTATTGCCACTTTAATTCCAGAATCAGTAAACCTCTTCGAGGCACCTATAAAAGTCATCTTAAGAAGTTCCCTTTCTTGTAGCACATCTAAGAAAATTACCAAGGAAAGACCTGAAATTGGTCCTCCTTTCTTAACTGTGTCAGAATGATTAAATGTAAGACAATTGAAATTTTGACCATTCTTTCTTTCCACAAAGTGTGTTTTATTACAATCATGTTCTTTGAACTGACATGACACAATGAAACGATCATAATCAGATGCCAGATATTCTGTAAATGCAGGAAATGATTGAGGAATACTTTGCCGATCCAGTAACCTCGGTGCATATTTAGCATAAAGTACTAGTTGTAGGTATGATAGTTCTTCAATTTTAAAATCACCATCTAGATTAAATACTTTTTTAACTACCTCTACTTCTTGTTTAATAAGTTTGTTGTCAGGTTCTTCATAAAATAATCTAGCAATGCCATCATCATCAAGTCTGCATACAGTAACAGCTGGAAAGTCAACATATGTGTCCTTCAGAGAAGTTTCCTCATGCGTTCTGTATTTGTAGTAATTACTAATAGCGACAGATACAAAATAAGTTGCCACACAAACACTTGCTAGAAGAAAAATTGTCCAACATATTTTGATCAGCCTTGACTTTGTTTGATATATCTGTTGGCAACCATGAGTAGTTATAAGACTCATATAGTGAGATATTGTCCCTCGATCATCTTTGTTGCCTTCTTCTTCGTCTGAGTCCATTATACCTTTTAAGAGTTTATTATATCATTTTAACTTACAGTGTATTCAAACTCGCATTGCCATAATGATTATTGAAACATATCATGTTTCAGATTTTTTATCCAAGTTTTTCCTTTTACAAGAATGCTAGGCCTTCTCTAATAAGATCCCACCACATCCCACTCTACTTTGTAATACTACAGGTATAATTAAAAACATTCTACGAATAAAACTAATGTCATAAATCGTCTCTAGTTATAACAATACAGGTATCTCATTTATTTAGCATTAATGTATACCTATTAATTCTACATCTTATTAATTCACTTTGTTCATATGTAATCCAGGAGTTAATTCATCTTGTGTAACTCAGTTCTGATACTTAACATATTGGTTTTTACATTTACATTTCTTTTGCATTCATCAACGGTATTTATGTTTTTCATAATTAAATATTTGTCTATTTAAAATAATAAAGTATTTGACCACTCAAGAAAATTTATGTGCTCAAAAGTTCTTCTTAAAGAGAGAATCAGATCTAGCGAGCAGCCCAACAAAAAATTGTTTCAATTTTAGAATATTTCTGGATTATGTCATTTCTTTTCATGTCTATTTTCTTAAAATCACCAAAGTGCATACTTTATTTCATCAGGAAAACTAAAGATATTTACAATAACATATTATTTTTCTATAAGAATGGTTACCATTCTTATTATTTGGGAGAATTTAAACATTTTCCCTCATTTTTGCACTTTGAATCCATTATAACTTCACCAATTTATAACATAGCGTGAATCTTTTGGGAGATATTGTATTTGGGATTGTAAGGAATAGATTGGTAGGTCAATTGTACACATTGCTTGTAATTTTTTCACCCCCATAGATTTGATTCTGCCTTTAATTTCATATTTCAACATACATTTGTACAACTCAAGAAATTGTAATACATTTTGACAAACTTTACATGACCCTCAAAATGTTAATGTCATATTTCAATATACAATTCAGTCTCTGAAATTACATTCAAAATACGTTTTGAAATGCTGAACCAGCCAATTGCAATACTTCTTCAATAGTTGACTGGCTGTAATATGGATCTTTAAAGCTTACATCACTCTGAAAGAGCCCTGCATGATTATCAAAAGGAAGAGTATGGAAATAACATAGTATAGGCTAGTAGCCATGGCAGAGCAAGTCACCCTTCTCTTTTTCTGATAAAATTTTCACAGGATGAACTTTAAAGCATTACTAACATCCAAAATATTTTGTTTTACTCAAATATTCTACGAATATAAAAGTGAAAACAGATGTAAGATTAACTTGAGAGACAACTACAGTTGATGACTTGTTTAACTATTATTGTTATACACTCTGTACTTTTTAACTGACAATGTATTTCTAACATTGCTTTCATGTTCTCTAAATTTGCTCTCATAGCGAATTTAACCAGAATTGATTATGTGCAATACCACCCTACACATAGAGCGCGAGCAAATTACTACGCTGGCTGCATTTGAAGAGACTATCTGGCTATTTCTCAACTTCTTTCTCATGGTTTACTTTTTGGAAGCACCTACGGACTTATTTAAGATATTAATGTATCTTATATGGGTGGCAAACCATATAGTATACACTTAATTGAAGAACTATGACAAAAATATAGGAAGGTTTGCCTACATAATGAATAAAATACGATGTAAAGTTGATAATTCAGAAATTTACCGCGAAGTTTCCAGTAAAGAATCTCAATATCCTCATATTATCACGGTAACTGAAGTATTATGAGAGAATTATATACATTCCTAACATATTTTGCATCATTGATGTTATTTTGAAGAATTTTAACATTATTTTTCCTGAGGAAACTTCATTTGAAATCCCGAGATCAAATTTTGGGATGAGAGGACTACGCATGTCAATATCAACCTCTTGGGATTAACACTATAGCAACTTGAAATTAAAGATGCGATAGACTTCTCAAATATCGACCACAGATCCAGTGCTCATGTGTATCAAAAGCACATAGACTGTGGAATAACTCACTATAATATCAAATTGTTATAAAATTTCGAAGTTCTATACAAGGGTAGACCTGGGAGGGTAGCATTTGATTTTGAGCAGTGTTTGATATGTCGTGCAATTTTACTAATAAATATTTGGTTGCAATGTAGGCCTATCCAAAGAAAGTTACTTATGTGCATAAAATATATATATACAAGTGTCGAACTCTGTAAACAATTTTTGCACAGGTAATTAACATTTTAAACAATAATGAACATTTTTCAAGTGTAACTCTTTACTTTGGCCATGACCTTAAGTGACTTATTTCCAAAGAGATATCCTGGATATACATACATGTACAGTATAGGGTATGTCACTTGTGTGCATAACAAATATGAATGGATATTGCATTTGTCTCTTAGTGCCACAACTGTTGACGATGGAAGGATGGACGGACAGATGGATGTCACTTAATAATCTGCTGCTTCTTTCCAGCTGGACGGACGGACCGATGGAGATTTCAATACGTTCACACAGCTAAAAATGAATAGCGAAGGAACTTGCCCTTGAATAACCGATATCCCACTCTCCAAAAGGAAATGGTCTCTTGGTTTTTGTATCGAAATTGCTCAATAGTGTCGGATCCAAATCATTCAACTACGTCGAGAAATGGTTTGAAGGCAATGTTTTCTATGGGGAATTTATCCTTAGATACCAGCTCCAAAAATGTCCTGAATGTTCCAACTGACTCATCTTTTGAGAGTTTTTCAGCAACAACAGGAATCATTTTTTTCATTTGACATATCATTTCTTCAGTGACTATCATTTCATTATCTTCGCCCATTAATGAATAATCAAAATCAGTTGTTTCATCTTGAATCTGGACAGTGTCCATTTCATTGGAGGATTTGCTGCATTCAATTTCAGTTGTCATTTCATTGTATTGAATTTCATGTGTTATTAAATCAGATTGACATTTCATTGGGGCTGAATTTTGAATTTTTGAACATTTCATTTTATTTTCATTAATTACACTTATTGTCATATATTCATCGCTATCAATAATAATTATTCTTTTATTTGCGTTTGTCACTCCACTTAGTATAATTCTGGAGAAATTTCTTGTTGTTCTTCTTATATTGTTATTGATCCTGCTAATTTTTCTGACCTTTAATTTATCATCTGGGTGTATTTCAAGTAGGTGATGAATCATATCTGTAAATTTCTTACATCTCCTGTTTGTGTTGCAATAGTAACATTCGAATCCTAGTCTGAAATAAAATGAAAACATTTAAGTATGCATTAGAATCATATAATACTCACCCCCCGTAGTCCTCTCCTAAATTTTCGGCAGAGTTCTACTTAGGACTTGTACTGTAACAAAGGACAAGGTGCAATTATTGGCAAATATCCCTATGGTCAAAATGAATCATTCGTAGGTGTAACATGAAGAATAAAATGTCATTTAATACTTTGGAAAATATTAAAGTGCTTGGACACACATAAGCTGAGATAGGGATCATTTCGTTCAGTAAGGTTGTATTGACTTACATAGGGCTGTGCACCATTGACTTAACATGAGGATATCAGCAGATCCCAATAGAGGCCATTGGTTTCCATTGATTATCACAGAAATACCAAAAATACAATATGACCTGAATCGATTGCAAGCTTAATAATTTCACAATACGACACAAATGGTTTATCTCATCAAATGTGAAGTTTGCAATCGATTCAGGTCATACTCAAAATTAAAAGATTGTACATTTTTTCATCATTTTTTTCCCTACAAAATGGCTTTAGAAAAATGCTCCAAAAACAACTTTTACACTTATCAAATATCATACAAGTTTGTAAAACCAAAGATTATACTATTATATTTCATTATGTAGTAACATATTTGGATAAGATGCAGGGATGCGTAGGATGTAAATGGATTTTGACAGACACAAAAATACTTCCTGGTTTGGAATCTATGCCTCTACACTTCATGATTGAATTATGACCCTTATAAGTGGCCTATACATCAATACAGCGCTGAATATAGGTCAACAAGATACTAGTGTGCATATAAATGTAATAATTGAAGCAGAATACTCATTTTGAAAAATCAGATGAATTATTTTTTTCCCATGGGGAGATCCCAATGGAGGGTGTATAAGGTCCTTTGGGCTATTAAAGGATCTAATTACATGCATAGATGGATGGGGTCGTCAGCTTACCTGTACTTGGTAGCTTAGCAGTTGATCGAGAGGAAGAAATAAATGGAAATAATGGCGTTTTTTGGAATTTGTTTTTATCTCAGCAGCACATGCCAATAGGTCGGCGTTTTATAGTAAGCTGTCAAACATAGGTACTTTGAATATCATTCTTTTAAGAAATTCAATAATCGCTGGTATACAGCTTGAAAAACAATCAAAATGTTGGAAAGAAAACTAACCTCTCAGCCATGTTTGAAATAGCCAGATAGTCTCTTCAAATGCAGCCAGCGTAGTAATATTGCGCGCGCTCTATGTGTAGGGTGAATACCCAATGATCAATAAATAACAATAAATATTATTGAACGCTAAAATTTATTTTACTTTGTTATCAAGTATAACACATATATAAGGTAATATTTACATGGAGGCTGACAATGGGAACTGTAAGACTATACAAGTAAGACATTGATTCAATGTAACATTTGATCTTAATCTTTTTCAGAAATAGGTTTTATTATGAACATCGTAGATAAATAAGTAAATTCTCTTCCAAAAGTCAATCATTTGCTTGACATGTCTATGCGTTTCAGTGGTCAAAGTAAGAAAATATAATTAAACTAAATTTCATTTCAGTTTTTAGTCACCAACAAGAATAACATATTCAGGTTATATGCACTATTTTAATAACACTCCTACATAAAAAGGTGTACATCATCCAACAAAAATTTATATAAAGTCTAATAAAAGTCATTAATATTATCTTGCTGCCAACAACAAAATTTGTTTCATTCAACAAAATGTACATACAATAATATAGAAAAACTTTTTAAGAAAACTGACTTCTAGTATTGACTTCTAAAATAACATTTCTAGTATACTTATTTATTAAACATATGCATAACTGCATAATAATTTAAAAATCTAGACATCACGATAAACAGTGAGAGCAATGTACATTTAAAATATCCTTTTTTGCCTGCTCGACCTCTCCCTCTCCCCCTACTCATGTTACTATTGCAATAATAACACTTTTTTTCTTCAAAGACCTTTTCCAGTATAATTTAGGATTTCAATGTATATTTAGTGTAGGTATACTGAGGGAAAGGAGCACATAGGTTATTGCAAACAATTTCAGAAGTTTATATCTTGGATTATGACTATTTTCTGACAATGAAGACAGGTTTATCTTTTAGATCAATTCATTATCTCAAAGAAAATTATATACAGTAATAATAAGATCAAACAAACTCGGAGATATTTAACTAGCAATCAACCCATCAACACACTTTTTCAAAGATGTTGACCCCATTTTCACCAATAATGCAATCATTTTTTACAATGTTTAATGCATTACTATTCTTTATTTTGATGTATTAAATAGTTCTTGAGAGAAAAACTTAATAACTTTAAGATAAGTTCCTGGTTCCTGGATCCGCCACTGCTTTTCTTGAAGATAATGAATGGATCTAAAAGATACTCCCCTGTTCATGATCAGAAAATATTCATAATTCAAGTTAGAATTGTTTGAAATTGTTTGCGATAACCTACATGCTCCTTTCAGCAAGAATGACCTAGGAACCAAAATTTTAGAGTACTTTTGCACAAACTTTATGAACACCTTACACGTTGTATATGTTGTGCAACAATTTGTTGATCAAAAGTACTCAAGAGTTTTGTTTACAAATGGTGTTATTTTCAACACTGATTTTACAAAATCAAACTGTATGAACTTGATGAACAAGTTTGGACTTGTGTTACTTGAAGTTACGCCATGTTTTAATCTTTCCATTCCCTTATGCCTTCATGGCATATTTACTGTAATATAAAAACTTATCAAAGAAAAGCACCTCTAAAGTATTAAAAAAACAGAGAATATTAGACATCAAAATAATGATGTCACTTTTGCTTTGTTCAACATTACATGTATACTGAATCAACTGAATTATGATATCACATAAAGCTGTGAACCAAGTTGTCGAAAAGAGCTGTATGATTATTACACAAGATGTATATTTGTATATTTATTCAACCACCAATTTGGTGACAATACTTTCTTTTTTACAACATATTTACATTACAAAGGACAGAGTAATAAAAAGTATTATTTACACAATGCTACATTTATCTATTGACTTTAAATTAATTTAGTTCCTTCAATTTCACATTTCTATAGTTATACATATTGCATATCATTTTGCAGCTATGGAACTTAATAGTAAAATCTATTTCATCATTTATACCTGGTACTTCTTGTAATCCCATCATGATGTAAAACCTTTCAGTTTCTGATCTCATGTAAAAGTTATCATTATTTAATCTAGTTTAACAAGTTTTGCCTTCATTGTATTTCTAAACAAACATCTGAGTAAAGCAACCAAATGAATTTCAAATTAACTCCACAGCTCCATGCTTTACATTTCCTCTTCGATTGGCCCTCTTCCCAAAGTTGCGAATTACAATTGCAACTAATTGGAAAAGTTCCAATATACTGAGTACTGACATACCAACACATATACCAATTATGCCACCAATCTCAGATACCAAATCTTGAACTGTATAAGCTGCTATTTGGGTTGTGGTCTGAACAGTTAAGGATCTATGGTACACGTTTAACCTTAGAAAGTTGTTCTGGACCATGTTGTACAAATCACCAGATGTATCATTCTCTTCATATGCCTTGTAAATGTATGTGCCATTTAACAAAGTAGGTTGTTCATTCATATACTTTTTGATGAATCTGCGAACTCCATTCTGAGGTGGCCAGTTTGCCTGTGAAATTAGAGAATTATATTTTTTGTAACGACAAGACAGGGGGCAGTCACATTTATACTGGCCTACATAAGAGTCTGGCAGATCCAAAAGGTGCTTACTTTCACAATCCACATGTTTCAGTTCCTCAAGGAAAACATGAGTCCAGTTTGGATTTTGAAGCATATTTTCTTTGTCAATATAAAAACAGTATTTCTCATTTTTCAAATCATCTGGGACTGGGAGCATTATGTTAAGACATTCACATTTTCCTTGAATGTATCTCTGCTGGCAGATCTTCATACATGTTTCCCTGTTGTATACAATATCAGTGTCTTCATTGGCAATGTCAGTTATCTTCACTCTCGACTTATCACATTCTCCCCAGGGAGACTCCATCTTCTCAAATACGGACTGCTTCAGGGCAATATTTGTAGAGTAACCAGGGGCAATAATAAATCCATCATTTATCATGTCTGGAATTGTATTTGGTTCATGTATTACCACTTTAATTCCAGAATCAGTAAACCTCATTGAGGAATCTCCAAATGACATATCTTGAAATTCAATTTCTTTAAGGGTGTCTAAGAAAAACACCAAGGAAAGACCCAATGTTGGGCCTCCTTTCTTGATAGTGTCAGAATGATTAAATGTGAAACAATTGAAATATTGACCATTCATTTTTTCCACAAAATGTGTTTTATTACAATCCTGGTCTTTGAACTGGCATGACACAATGAAATGATCATAATCAGATACCAGATATTCTGCAAATGCAGGAAATGCTTGAGCAATACTTTGCTGATCTAGTAACCTTGCAAAAAATTTTGCATAAAGTAGTTTAAATAGGTCTGGATATGATAGATCTTCACTTTCAAAATCCAGGGCTATTTCAAAAATTTTGATGAGTACATCCATTTCTTGCTTAATAAGTTCTTCATTACCTTTGTCAGGAGCATAATGTTCAGAAAATAATCTACTGACACCATCATCATCAAGTCTACATACCGTGACAGCCGGAAAGTCAACATATGTGTCCTTCAAAGAAGTATCCTCATGTGTTCTATATTTGTAGTATTTACTAATAGCCACAGATACGAAATAAGTTGCCACACAAACACTTGCTAGAAGAAAAATTGTCCAACATATTTTGATAAGCCTTGACTTTGTTTGATATATCTGTTGGCACCCATGAGTAGTTATAAGACTCATATAATGAGATATTGTCCCTCGATCATCTTTGTTGCCTTCTTCATCGTCTGACTCCATTATATCTAGTTAGTGTTTATTATATCATTTCCAACTCTTCAAACTCACTCTCAGCTCACACTGCCATAATAATAATTCAAGCAATTCATGTTTCAGATGTTATATCCAATTTTTTCCGTTTACACTTTAAATGTAACTCTAATGGCATCCCACCACATCAAATTCTATTTTGTAATACTACAGGTGCAATTATTAACATTTTATACCAATAAAAATCAACTAAACATGTCATAAATCATCTCCAGTTATAACAATAGATTGTATTTCATTTATTATGCATTAATGCACTTATTAATTCCAACACCCTATTAATTCACTCTTTTTTCATATATCTAGGATTTCATTCTGTGTAACTCTCTGTTCTAGAAATAATAACATATTAGTTTTTAGATTTTAGTTTTTTTCATGTATCAATTGTACTTATCTGTGTTATCATATTAAAGAATAGTACAATAACGTCATTTCTAAGGGCGATATAGTGAAATATGGGACCAAGGGCCGAAGGCCCAAGGTCCCATATTTCACTATATCGCTCACAGAAATGACGTTATTAGTATTATTACCACCGTTAATGACCAGGACTGAAACAGCAAGAAAATCTTACGCATTGAACGATATTTAATTTCCCGGGGAAAATTGCCGGTCCAGAATATATTCTAGTCCATATGGACCACCACTATGACATCACACATTTCTCAGGTCGATATAGTAAAATAAACGCCTTCTAAACTAGCACTAAAGCCCTTAGAACTGGCCCGGCAAGGTGGTAATAATGTAACATCTTCCTACCAAAATTTAGACAGCCTGTTTATAAAATCTTACAACTCATCATTAATGTTATGTTGCAGTTAACAACAATAAAAAGATTTGTTTTAATCAACAAAAGCTTCTAAAATAACATTTCTAAATACTAAATAATATATTACTGTACATGTACTTTGTTATAATTATAATTTCAAAAGTTTTAGTCATCAGAATAACAGTCATTAATAATATTCGAGAATTAAGTTATCATCATTGTTATATACCTGGAATAAAGTTATCAATAATGTTCAATATATATTGCAATATATTCTGAAATCTTAAGATCTCAAAATTATCAGAAGTACTTTTAATGTAAGGAGTGCAAACATTTCTCAACAAAATGAATATCTTAAATGTTTTTAGAAATGATGTTAACTTCAACACCATTGTGTTTAACTGGTACTAATTTTTAATCCAGGGTCATGTTTCAATTTTGAATGAATTAACCTTTGCCCTATCATTTTTTCAGAACTATATTGACGAAACATATTTAATGGAATCACTTCTAAAATAGTACTTTTAAAATACTTCTTAAACATATCACCAGATTACTGTTCATGATCTATAATAATTTTACAATCTATTTATCAGGATTCATCATGGTCAACAGAAAATATTTTATGTCCATTGTTCAATATAACGATACAGCATTTCCCTTGTTTGAAATCATGGTAAATTAAGTAATGGAAAGGAGGTACATGTGTTTACAAAAGATGTAGTAACCAAATAATGTTTCTATGTTTTACACTAACTCCTCTTCATTTAACTCCTTGTCTCTATGTCTTACATTTCCTCTTCATGTAACTCTATGTCTCTATGTTTTGCACTTCCTCTTCATGTAACTCTATGTCTCTATGTTTTTCACTTCCTCTTCATGTAACTCTATGTCTCTATGTTTTTCACTTCCTCTTCATGTAACTCCACATCTCTATGTTTTGCACTTCCTCTTCATGTAACTCTATGTCTCTATGTTTTGCACTTCCTCTTCATGTAACTCTATGTCTCTATGTTTTTCACTTCCTCTTCATGTAACTCCACATCTTTAGTTTTGCACTTCCTCTTCATGTAACATTATGTTTCTATGTTTTGCACTTCCCCTTCATGTAACTCCACATCTTTAGTTTTGCACTTCCTCTTCATGTAACATTATGTTTCTATGTTTTGCACTTCCCCTTCATGTAACTCCACATCTCTATGTTTTTCACTTCCTCTTCATGTAACTTCACATCTCTATGTTTTGCACTTCCTCTTCATGTAACTCTATGTCTCTATGTTTTGCACTTCCTCTTCATGTAACTCTATGTCTCTATGTTTTGCACTTCCTCTTCATGTAACTCCACATCTCTATGTTTTGCACTTCCTCTTCATGAAACGCTATGCCTCTATGTTTTGCACTTCCTCTTCATTTGACACCATATCTCTGATTTATACCCCCTCTTCATTTAAATCAATATGGTGTATATCTGTTTTACACTTCCTCTTCATTTAAATCAATATCTCTGATTTATACTCCCTCTTCATTTAACTCCATATCTCTATGTTTTAAACTTCCTCTTCATTTAAATCAATATCTCTGATTTATACTTCCTCTTCATTTAACACCATATCTCTGGTTTATACTCCATCTTCATTTAACTCCATATCTCTATGTTTTAAACTTCCTTTTCATTTAAATCAATATCTCTGGTTTATACTTCCTCTTCATTTAACACCATATATCTGATTTACACTTCCTCTTCATTTAACTCCATATCTCTGATTTACACTTCCTCTTCATTTAACTCCATGTCCCCATGTTTTACGCTCATTCCTCTTCGACCAGCCTTCTTCCCAGAGCTGCGAATTACAATTGCAACTAATTGGAAAAGTTCCAATATACTGAGTACTGACATACCAACACATATACCAATTATGCCACCAACCTCAGACACCAAATCTTGAACTGTGTATGCTGCCACTTGGGTTGTGGTCTGAACAGTTAAGGATCTATGATACACATTCAACCTTAGAAAGTTGTTCTGGACCATGTCGTACAAATCACCAGTTGCATTGTTCTCTTCATATGCTTTGTAAATGTCCGTGCCATTTAACAATGTAGGTTGCTCATTTATATACTTTTTGATGAATCTGCGAACTCCATTCTGAGGTGGCCAGTTGGCCTGTGAAATTAGAGAATTATATGTTTTGTAACGACAAGACAAGGGGCAGTCACATTTATACTGGCCTACATAAGAGTCTGGTAGATCCAAAAGGTGCTTACTTTCACAATCCACATGTTTCAGTTCCTCCAGAAAAACTTGAGTCCAGTTTTGATTTTGAAGCATATTATCTTTGTCAATATAAAAACAGTATTTCTCATTTTTCAAATCATTTGGGACTGGGAGCATTATGTTAAGACATCCACATTTTCCTTGAATATATCTCTGCTGGCAGATCTTCATACATGTTTCCCTATTGTATACAATATCAGTGTCTTCATTGGCAATGTCAGTTATCTTCACTCTCGACTTATCACATTCTCCCCAGGGAGATTCCATCTTCTCAAATACGGACTGCTTCAGAGCAATATTTGTAGAGTAACCAGGGGCAATAATAAATCCATCATTTATCATATCTGGAATTGTATTTGGTTCATGTATTACCACTTTAATTCCAGAATCAGTAAACCTCATTGAGGAATCTCCAAATGATATCTCTTGAAGTTCAATTTCTTTAAGAGTGTCTAAGAAAAACACCAAGGAAAGACCCGATGTTGGGCCTCCTTTCTTGATAGTGTCAGAATGATTAAATGTGAAACAATTGAAATATTGACCATTCATTTTTTCCACAAAATGTGTTTTATTACAATCCTGGTCTTTGAACTGGCATGACACAATGAAAAGATCATAATCAGATACCAGATATTCTGCAAATGCAGGAAATGCTTGAGCAATACTTTGCTGATCTAGTAACCTTGCAAAAAATTGATATGATAGATCTTCACTTTCAAAATCCTGGGCTATTTCCCAAAATTTTATGAGTTCATCCGTTTCTTGCTTAATAAGTTCTTCATTACCTTTGACAGGAACATGATGTTCAGAAAATAATCTACTAACACCATCATCATCAAGTCTACATACGGTAACAGCTGGAAAGTCAACATACGTGTCCTTCAAAGAAGTATCCTCATGTGTTCTGTATTTGTAGTATTTACTAATAGCCACAGATACAAAATAAGTTGCCACACAAACACTTGTTAGAAGAAAAATTGTCCAACATATTTTGATAAGCCTTGACTTTGTTTGATATATCTGTTGGCAACCATGAGTAGTTATAAGACTCATATAGTGAGATATTGTCCCTCGATCATCTGTGTTGCCTTCCTTATCAGATGACTCCATTATACTATTTTCTGTTCATTATATCATTTCAAACTATTCAAATTCATTCTCAGCTCACATTGCAATAATGATAATTCAAACAATTCATGTTTCAGATGTTATAACCAATTTTTGCCTTTCCACTTAAAATGTTACTCTAATGGAATCCCATCTCATCCCATACCATTTTGTAATACTATAGGTGCAATTATTAACATTTTATACCAATAAAAACCAACTAACCGTAGTGTCATAAATCATCTCCAGTTATAACAATAGATTGTATTTCATTTATTATGCATTAATGCACTTATTAATTCCAACATCCTATTAATTCACTCTTTTTTGGTATATCTAGGAGTTAATTTCATCTCATGGAACTCTTTGTTCTAGTACTAAACATATTAGTTTTTACATTTTAGTTTTTTCATGTATCAATTGTACTTATCTGTGTTATTATATTAAAATATTTATTTGAACAATACTTCTACAAAATAGAATGTAACATCTTCCTACCAAAATTTAGACAGCCTGTTTATAAAATCTTACAACTCATCATTAATGTTATGTTGCAGTTAACAACAATAAAAAAATGTTTTAATCAAGAAAAGCTTCTAAAATAACATTTCTAAATACTAAATAATATATTACTGTACATGCACTTTGTTATCATCAGAATAACAGTCATTAATAATATTCTAGAATTAAGTTACATCTCTGGTGCTGTTATATACCTGGAATAAAGTTATCAATAATGTTCAATATATATAGCAATCTATTCTGAAATCTGAAGATCTCAAAATTATCAGAAGTACTTTTAATGTAAGTAGTGCAAAAATCTCTCAATAAAATGTATATTTTAATTGTTTTGGAAATGATGTAAACTTCAACACCATTGTGTTCAACTGGTACTAATTTTTAATCCAGGGTCATGTTTCAATTCTCAACTGGTACTAATTTTTAATCCAGGGTCATGTTTCAATTCTCAACTGGTACTAATTTCTAATCCAGGGTCATGTTTCAATTCTCAACTGGTACTAATTTTTAATCCAGGGTCATGTTTCAATTCTCAACTGGTACTAATTTTTAATCCAGGGTCATGTTTCAATTCTAAACTGGTACTAATTTTTAATCCAGGGTCATGTTTCAATTTTCTGGTGAATTAACCTTTGCCCTCTCATTTTTTCAGAACTATGATGACGAATCATATTTAATGGAATCACTTCTAAAATAGTACTTTTAAAATACTTGTTAAACATATCACCAGGTTACTGTTCATCTATAATAATTTTACAATCTATTTATCAGGATTCATCATGGTCAACAGAAAATATTTTATGTCCGTAAGTTCAATATAATGATGCAGCATTTCCCTTGTTTAAAATCATGGTAAATTAAATTAATTTTGATATCATGTGAATTTGTGAACCCAGTAATGGAAAGGACATGTGTTTTATAAAAGATGAGTAACCAAATAATGTTTCTATGTTTTATACTAATTCCTATTCATTTAACTCCATGTCTCTATGTCTTACATTTCCTCTTCATGTATATGTCTCTATGTTTTGTACTTCCTCTTCATGTAACTCCACATCTCTATGTTTTTCCTCTTCATGAAACTCTACGCCTCTATGTTTTACATTTCCTCTTCATTTAAATCAATATCTCTGGTTTACACTCCCTCTTCATTTAACTCCATGTCCCCATCTTTTAGGCTCATTCCTCTTCGATCAGCCTTCTTCCCAGAGCTGCGAATTACAATTGCAACTAATTGGAAAAGTTCCAATATACTGAGTACAGACATACCAACACATATACCAATTATACCACCGACCTCCGACACCAAATCTTGAACTGTGTATGCTGCTACTTGGGTTGTGGTCTGAACAGTTAAGGATCTATGATACACATTCAACCTTAGAAAGTTGTTCTGGACCATGTCGTACAAATCACCAGTTGCATTGTTCTCTTCATATGCTTTGTAAATATCTGTGCCATTTAACAATGTAGGTTGTTCATTCCTATACTTTTTGATGAATCTGTGAACTCCATTCTGAGGTGGCCAGTTGGCCTGTGAAATTAGAGAATTATATGTTTTGTAATGACAAGACAAGGGACAGTCACATTTATACTGGCCTACATAAGAGTCTGGTAGATCCAAAAGGTGCTTACTTTCACAATCCACATGTTTCAGTTCCTCATGGAAAACTTGAGTCCAGTTTGGATTTTGAAGCATATTATCTTTGTCAATATAAAAACAGTATTTCTCTTTATTCAGATCATTTGGGACTGGGAGCATTACGTTAAGACATCCACATTTTCCTTGAATGTATCTCTGCTGGCAGATCTTCATACATGTTTCCCTGTTGTATAGAATATCAGTGTTTTCATTGGTGATATCATTTATCTTTATCCTAGACTTGTCACATTCTCCCCAGGGAGACTTCATCTTCTCGAATACGGACTGCTTCAGGGCAATATTTGTAGAGTAACCAGGGGCAACAATAAACCCATCATTTATGATGTCTGGAATTGTATTTGGTTCATGTATTGCCACTTTAATTCCAGAATCAGTAAACCTCAATGAGGAATCTCCTAATGATATCTCTTGAAGTTCAATTTCTTTAAGCGTGTCCAAGAAAAAGACCAAGGAAAGACCAGATGTTGGGCCTTCTTTCTTAATCGTGTCAGTATGATTGAACGTAAAACAATTGAAATATTGACCATTCTTTTTTTCCACAAAATGTGTTTTATTACAATCATGTTCTTTGAACTGACATGACACAATGAAACGATCATAATCAGATGCCAGATATTCTGCAATTGCTGGAAATGCTTGAGGAATACTTTGCCGATCCAGTAACCTTGGTGCATATTCAGCATAAAGTAGTAACAGATGTAGATATGATACATCTTCATTTTCAAAATCAAGATCTATATCTATGATTTTCATGAGTATATTCATTTCTTGCTTAATAATTTCTTCATCACCTTTGTCAGGAGTATAATGTTCAGAAAATAATCTACTAACACCATCATCATCAAGTCTACATACGGTAACAGCTGGAAAGTCAACATATGTGTCCTTCAGAGAAGTTTCCTCATGTGTTCTGTATTTGTAGTATTTACTAATAGCCACTGATACAAAATAAGTTGCCACACAAACACTTGCTAGAAGAAAAATTGTCCAACATATTTTGATAAGCTTGGACTTTGTTTGATATATTTGTTGGCACCCATGAGTAGTTATAAGACTCATATAGTGAGATATTGTCCCTCGATCATCTACAGGGTGATCCAGAAGTAACGTCAAAGACATTGTAATTTCAAAAGTATTCATCAGATCTTCATGAAATTTGGTATACATGTACCCACAACATTTCTGAGTTACCATCTCAAAGATTGGAATTCAATCATTTCATTGGTTGAAATTATGGTTGCTATAGTAACCCGATATCGCGTAACCCGGGGCAAATTGAAGAGAAACCATAACGTTTTTGTGAATTTCTCTAATTTAAAAAGTCAGTAACATTTGAAAATGTTCATTGTTTGTTTTCTATGATTTTTATATTTGTTGCCATGGTAACAAATATGTAATAGTTGTGATGTCACAATAGGCATTCATAAAAAGCTTTCAATTTCTTTGAATTGCTTCCATCATCCATGACAAATACTAACATGACCAAGGACACTAACCCACCCAATTCAAGATGGCGCCAAGTCAGAGTAAAATAGAGCAAAGAACAAACATTAAGTTCTGTGTAAAGTTGGGGAAAGGTGTAAAAGAGACTATAAGACAGATAAAGAAGGCATATGGTAAAGCTGCCATTGCTGAGAGAAACATTTACAGGTGGTTTAACAAGTATTCCAGTGGATATGATGAAGTGGTAGACAAGCAGCGAGGAGGCAGGCCAGTGTCGTCATTCGATGATCAAACCATCAAAGCAATTGAAGCTGATGTTATGGACAATAGGCAAATTTCTATCAGAGAATTGGCTGAAAAACACGATCTGAGCTATGGGACTGTGCAACGGATACTGACAAAGAACTGTCTGTTAAAGAAGGTGTCTGCTAAATGGGTGCCGCATGACTTGACACAGGAGCAGAAAGACCGGCGTGTTAAGGCTTCAAGGGACTTTCTTGCAAAATATCGGAGAGATGGAGATGACTTTCTTAACAAGATCATTACGAGTGACGAATCATTGCTATCATTCTACATCCCAGAGACCACGCAACAAAGTTCATCGTGGAAACATGACAACTCCCCAACACCAACCAAGCCTAAAATAGTACCAGGAATTCCACAAAAGAAACAAATGGTTGTGACATTCTTTGACATTAGAGGAATGGTGTTAACCCATTTTGTTCCCATTGGCCAGAGAATTAATGCCGTTTACATTGCAAAGGTAAGATATCATTTGTTCTAATAATACATCATACTGTGAATTTTATTTTTAAATTAAAGTATTTAAATGTTGTTCACTGTCAATATAATTATAACTCCATGGCCATGATTCAAATCCAAATCCAATCAATGAAACAACTGGTTTAACAACCATTAAACATTTGTTTTTCAGGTTCTGAAGCGTGATCTTCAACGTTCCCTGAGGAAAAAGCGTCCCGGACATCTGCAGCAGTTTATCTTGCATTGGGACAATGCCCCTACGCACACTGCAATCCTGACCAGCAACACAGTCCAAACACTTGGATTTCAACAACTTGAACATGCCCCTTATTCACCTGATCTTGCCCCCAGTGACTTTTATTTGTATGGGGAACTAAAAAGAAACCTTAGTGGAAATAATTTTCAATCCTGTGAGGAATTGAAAAATGCCGTAGTACTAGCCCTACAAGGAATGAGTTCTAATGGATTTAATTCTGTGTTCAAGGAATGGGTATCCAGACATGAGAAATGTGTTGCAAATGGTGGCAATTATGTAGAATGAACTATTATTAGTAACTGTGCAATAGTATGATTTATATTGTTGTGAAATAAAATGTTGAGGATATAACAATTTCAGATCTTGTTGATATTTTGAGATTACGCATTACACGTTAAGTAATTTGCCCCGGGTTACGTGATATCGGGTTACTATAGCAACCATAATTTCAACCAATGAAATGATTGAATTCCAATCTTTGAGATGGTAACTCAGAAATGTTGTGGGTACATGTATACCAAATTTCATGAAGATCTGATGAATACTTTTGAAATTACAACATCTTTGACGTTACTTCTGGATCACCCTGTATGTTGCCTTCTTCTTCGTCTGACTCCATTATATCTAGTTAGTGTTTATTATATCATTTCTAACTAAATTCAAACTCAAATATTCAAATTCTCAGCTTGCAGCCGTTATAATTCACAAGCTTATCTTGTTTCAGATTTTATATCCATGATTCTACTTTTACAGCCTCATCCCACTCTAATTCGTAATACTATAGGAGGATGCAATTATAACATTTTATATCAATTCCTTAAAAGCCTAATTGTCATCAATTGTATTCCATTAAACACCTCAACTTTGTAATACTTTTGGTGCAATTAATCATTCTAAATTCTAACAATAGATTGTATCTCAATTTATTTTTGCACTAATGCACTTTTCTATGTTTATAGTCCCAAAGGATGATCTAACTTCACTCTCTTTGTTCATATAGAGCATCAATCTAGGAGTTAATTTCATCTTCATCAAGTAACTCTCTGTCTATGCACTTAACATATAGGTAGATTGTCGCATGTATTATAATGGTGATAATATCTGTGTTTCATCTCTAAAATCTACTAATAATGAAGTATTTTGATCTCTTATTATATATTTGATTACTTGTCAAAAAAACTTAATTTTCACTCCTCCCCAGAGCCAACTGCAATCCAACATTTTCAGTTATAAAGGGTTACGTATTCCTTTCCGTAAAAATACAATATGGCGACTCCAGACAAGCCTATTTGATCAGTCTATTTTTAATAAATTAGGGAAGTTCCGTATATTTCACTATATTCAAATTGTCTTCAGAAATATAAAACAATCCGTACAAAACTTTATAATCTGTAAATATTGGAAGGTTGAGAGGGTGAATTATCGAAAGGATGCATGAACCAATATAAAACCTGGTATTAGTCCAAAACATTTCATTCAATCAAGATACTAATTTTTTCCATTAAACACAAACAGAAGATCCTGAAACTTCACAAATAAAAGGTGAAATCGATTTATCAAAATAATAATAATTTCCCTTTTATAAATAAAATGCACAGCGACCTATACTAAACTATTGCTACATAAACAGGCAGAGCTCTTTACACATTGACCTCAACCTGAGACCCCTTGAGTATTATTCTGGGATTGTGCCTTTTATACTAAACAGTGAGCAACATCAAAAATGAGTACCAGTATTCAATTTGCTAAATGATATGCATTACCCTTTTAACTTTTCACATACATAGCTTGCATAAGAGCACAGATCCAGAGTATTGTCATTAGATTTTTGGCAGAATTTACATGAACCTCAATGTTTTGTTTTATAATTCCATAGGCAATTCAATGTACAATTCAAAATAAATGAACATATATTGTTTTTATATCAGATTGTCTCTGAAATGAATTTCATAAAATGCTTTGAAATGCTGAAATAGCAATACTGCAATACATCGTCAATAATTTTGGCTGTAATGTAGATCTTTAAAGCTTACATCACTCTGGAAGCCCCCTGATTACCACAAATATGAGAATGGGCAATTACACAGTTGGTTCAATCAAGAAACTTTGATGAGGCCAAACATAAATAATGTCAATGCACAATTTGTTCTACGTTTTATCTTTAATGATTTTAATTATCTTTATGATTTATTTAAATGGATAATATGAGAGCTTTGATTTTATGGATCTTCTCAAAATTTATTGTTTTCTGTTCAGGGAACTCTGGGATACAATATGAATTCACAGAACAGCTTCAAAATTCTAAAGAACTTTTCTTGAACATTAACAGAATCATACATGAACCAATTTGGGTTCAGTAAATTTAATTTATACATTTATATGCAATATAGAGAGAACGTGCAGACAATCTATACCTTTGTAACAATACATGCATCATTTGTATTATCAGTATAAGGTAAAATACAAAGTTTGGGTTCTCTAATTATTCTTCATTAGTTCTTGAGCTTTGATTTTATGTTTCTTCTCAAGAATGTCCCCACTTACAAAGACTTTTTCATGTTCAGGGAATTCTGGGATACACTATGAATTCACAGTACATGCTTCAGAATTCTAAAGAATTTTTCTTGAACATTAACAGAATCATACATGAACCAATTTGGGTTTGGTAAATATTCTTCATTGGAGCTGTTTTTTGTGATCGACAAAGTTCATCCTATTTGTAGTGATCGCACTTGAAAACTACTTAAATCAACTTTTATATTATTTATAAAATAAATATACATTAATATGCAATATAGAGAGAACGTGCAGCCAATCTATTGTAACAATACATGCATCAATTGTATTATCACTATAAGGTAAAATGCAAAGTAAAAACATTTAATGCAGTACCAAGTGATACTAGCCCTTTGATTATAGTAACGGACAATCTTGCTTGTTAATAATATGTAAAGGATAATTGAAAAAAATAACTTTGGAAAGAGGTAAAATGAAGATGGTGGTATTACATATTGGACAGGCTCTTTACTATATATCTAGTACCAAATCATGAAACAGTCATGACAAGAGGCGGTGAGTTATGATTAACAAGAGAGATTGTCTGTCAGATGTAATCTCAGGATTTAAGTGAAAGATCCAGAAAGTCAATGTTATCACACTTGGATCTCCCAGTTGTAATTAATCAAAACAGTGAAAATCTTGATGGAGTAGGTATCTGCTTGTATTTATACAAAAGATGAGATTAGCTTGGAATAACTTGATACTGAGATTATGTATGTTATAATTTACAGTACAGTCTATCATTTACCCTTCGTCTGTCATTTATCTTATTCAATGAAGAAAAAGTATAATAACACAACATGACAAAGACCGAAGCCAGATCATATTCAACATGATTCAAAATCGTAAAGATTGGTATATTGATGTAAGAGCATCAACAGGTACATTTGCAATAATGTTTGTTATAATGTAGGGGCAATGAGTAAACAACAAGGCATCTCACAACATTCTTTCAGCAGTTCAATCATATTATCAATTATGAGAAAAAACAGCAATATCACTATATATTCAATTAGTTATTTCATTAATATTTTCGATGATAATCCAAAGGGGTGTAGTGAAATAAATCTGATAGAGAGTCACACCGAACTAAGGGCCATAAGTGAGGTATTTTTGGAGAATGCGCACGTTTGACATCTTACCTACAACATTAAATCATATAACATTTTGCTATATTCACAATAGGACATTAGGAAATAGATAATATACAAGGTATGTAATCAAACCCTACTGAAGGTCCTTAAGGGTCTGTTCATTCCAAAAGGTGGAAAGTTTGAGAATTCGACAATTAATCCAATCTATTACAAATATATTCAAACTCAGGGTGCCTCTCCATAGAGAGACAGAATCTCTAATTTCAACAAAGGCCATAGATTTATCATAGTTTTTAATAATTATTTGACATATCATCCCAAGTACACAAAGTCATACAAGCATATCAATTAATTTTCATATGAAATCTGGTGAAATGATCCATCACCCTAGGTGGATAATAGCATTTGCAACATTATCCTAATAATCCCCTCTCACATTCACTTTTCTTTCCCACAGGCCTTAGCCTCAAAGCTATGGATTATAGGACTCTGAAACTGATCCACTTGTTATGGGGGAATTATGAAAGTTACCAAGAGGGCTTATGAAATTATCAATCAGGTCATTTTCATGATTTGACAGGGGGTCCTATTTTTAATAGTTTAAGGTGGGAATATCTGATGTCACAAGAGCTCATCAAACCCCCTTAGAATCCTAACATCAGTAATGTAACAAAGAAGTTACACTGTATATAATGCCTTTTATCCAAGGTGATAGCAAAATTGAACAAAACAGTATGAATAACCCTACCAGGGCATGCACATACAATAAGGGGAGGGAGCATAAATTGTCCTAAACGAAAATATAATTTTGAGTATTAATTGCACAAATTACTTATCATAAATTAGAGAGGGTCCTCATTCCCCTCAGAGGGTTAATCATTTGAAGCCATAAGAAAAAAGGCACATAACAATTCTTTAACTTTTAAGACCAGATATACAATAAAATGATGGTGTAATTGATACTCCTAGAGGCAAAATCATGCAAATCAGAAACAACATTGACAGCACAACATAATGCACAGCTAATAGGAACCACACAGATCAGTCTACAACACAGGAACAAACAAAGTATTCCAGAAAGCAAAATGCTCACGTGAATGAAAGAATATGGCTCAGTTTTTTGGAACAATGCATTAGACTGATAAATACCAAACCAGGAAAACAATGCATATATAAAAATCATGCAAATCGCAAACAACAACAATGAAAAGATGAATCACACTGATGCAGGGATCTACACTAAAGTTGAAAGCATGTTTGCCACAATTTGCCAGATTGGCAATCAATCCATTGCCCAAATGGCAACCCTTTTTCAGAATCCTTTCTCATGATTCAAAAGTGATTGTCATTGGGAATGAGGCAATCATGAGTTACGAACGATGCATGTACACAGATCCCAAGTACCTGATTGGTTTAGTGGGATCATCTCTGGCTGTACGTTGTGCAAACGTCAACGGCTCCCATTTAAAATGTAGGCTCCAATCAAACCCTTTATTGACAAAGAATGAACATATGAGTAAATAGATTCCAGATTTCAGTAACCTTAGCCTTTGCACATATTTGTATTCTACATATTTTGTTAACTTAAATATGTACAGGATGGGCCAAATATAGGACCCTCAGATATTCTTTTTAATAGAGGGTTCATTGTAACCAAATGCCAGGAAAATTAATGAGTTCATTACTAAAATTTTAACTGTTTTCTTCATTTATTTAACTCACATCTCACCAGAATATCTTTACAAATTTTAGTAGCTTAGGCAGTCTTCTGTATACAAAAACACATTTTATCACTACTATGACTTATTTAAAAAACTATGTTAATGACGTTAACCTGGTTGGAAAATGTGACTATAGGTTGTGAGGATAAACTGGTTACACCAGTAAAGTGCAACAAGTCTGGGATAAAGTAGTACAATAAATGGTAGCAAATACTGTAAAAGCCCAAATTTTTGCTAACAAAAAAATCACTATATAGTCAATCTGAAATATTTCATGGTCATTAAATACCACTGTCTGAAGAATTATCCAATTGAATTCAATGTTAAATTAAATTTTCACTGTGCCTTTAATTTCATGGTCTAGCCTCTTCAGCGAAAATAGTGAAAATTAGGGCACAGTATCTCAAGATGGCATAAAAATGTAGATTTTACAAATAAAATACCTAATGTTGACACCACTGTCACAATCTAAAATTGTCATAACTTTTACAGCATTAAAGACACGTTACATATGAATGCACCTGATTAAAGCCTATTAAATTCCAATCCTTTGGTATCTTACACATGCTTCATCTATGTGATCTTAAATCTTAAGAATGATGCAGTGTCCCACTTTTGTGGCCCACCCTGTATTGTGTATATTATATTGTGTGCAAGAAACTGTAGGTAGGTTAAACAGGGCATTAATATGCAAAATGTCACCACCTGCCATTTGTAACAGATGCTGAACACAACCACTAATAATTAACTGCCAAACACCAACTGCCAAACAATGTCCATAAAGAATTGGAGACTATAACAATATATAATGCTAAATATCAAATATATATGCAATTAAGGCAATGGTATAGAATAATTGCTTACCTCCCCTGAGATCGCTAGAAGCTCCCACATAAGAGAAGCTATCTGTACTGATGACATCTATCACAGGACTAACAATACTGTATGGGTCCTGCAATTAGAAAGGGGTTGCATAAGCAGCAGGCAACATGTAATTATCCCATTGAACAAGTTTGGAGGGATATAAGGAATGCCTCCGTAAATCCATCTGTCCGTCTGTCCGTCAAGGCAATTACTCGAATACCAATGGCCCAATTTTTTTCACATTTTGTACAAATAGCCATTTTAGAGCCGATTTTACAGTAATAATATGTACAATATGGAGTCTCATTTCAAGGAATTCTGACACTGTTTCAATATTAAAATTATCATTCATGATAATTGCGCTTGTTGTTGGTTTATTTTCAATTGCAATATATTTTGTGTTGTATGGAAGTTTAATGAAATATGTTGAATAAATGAGAATTGATGGGGAAAACATATTCAGGTTGCATATCAGTATCATTTCCCTTGATTGGTCAATGTTCATTGGCTCAAAGAAGCAATCGATCTGTCAGAGTGCGACTTCTTCTTTATTATTTCAATTAGCAACACACAAGAAACAAGGCATTCACATGCAAAATGTCATCACCTGCCATTTGTTACAGATACTGATCGCCGAATGTAAAGCACCATCCACAAAAAGTTAGTGACTACAACAATATGTCACCACTTCTGGTGGAGAGATAAAAATGCTTCTGTAAAAATACTTGTTCATGTCCATATATGCAATCATTTCTATTGAAATAATCAGTACTAATATAAGCTCCATAAAAATCATCAAATCTATTCCATTACACATTTTTTCACATCTAAAATGTTGATCAAACATTTCAAATATTCGGTCAGATCAGAAGTATCATCTGGTACTAAATCAATCAAAAATTGTAAAAGCTATATTATTTAATATTATTGTAGTAAGGCTTCAGCAAAAATAGCCAATTTATATAATGCTTACATCTTTGACTTGTTGAAGTAGTGGTTGTAGCCAGCCTTTGTTGCATTCACAATGACTGTCTAGGAATGTAAGGATATTGGCACTGGCCACATCAGCCCCTCTTACACGGGACCTAATCAAGCCTGAAACAATGAATAGAGATATAAGGATATTGGTACTGGCCGCATCAGCCCCTCTTACACGGGACCTAATCAAGCCTGAAACAATGAATAGAGATATAAGGATATTGGCGCTGGCCGCATCAGCCCTTCTTACACGGGACCTAATCAAGCCTGAAACAATGAACAGAGATATAAGGGTATTGGCAATGGCCGCATCAGCCCCTCTTACACGGGACCTAATCAAGCCTGAAACAATGAATAGAGATATAAGGATATTGGCGCTGGCCGCATCAGCCCTTCTTACACGGGACCTAATCAAGCCTGAAACAATGAACAGAGATATAAGGGTATTGGCACTGGCCGCATCAGCCCCTCTTACACGGGACCTAATCAAGCCTGAAACAATGAATAGAGATATAAGGATATTGGCACTGGCCGCATCTGCCCCTCTTATACGAGACCTAATCAAGCCTGAAACAATGAATAGAGATATAAGGATATTGGCACTGGCCGCATCAGCCCCTCTTACACGAGACCTAATCAAGCCTGAAACAATGAATAGAGATATAAGGATATTGGCACTGGCCGCATCAGCCCCTCTTACACGAGACCTAATCAAGCCTGAAACAATGAATAGAGATATAAGGATATTGGCACTGGCCGCATCAGCCCCTCTTA
The DNA here is from genome assembly GCA_903813345.2 of Owenia fusiformis. Taxonomy (NCBI): domain Eukaryota; kingdom Metazoa; phylum Annelida; class Polychaeta; order Sabellida; family Oweniidae; genus Owenia; species Owenia fusiformis. The sequence continues at coordinate 19,745,984 of CAIIXF020000008.1, read as the reverse complement.
CACGAGACCTAATCAAGCCTGAAACAATGAATAGAGATATAAGGATATTGGCACTGGCCGCATCAGCCCCTCTTACACGAGACCTAATCAAGCCTGAAACAATGAATAGAGATATAAGGATATTGGCACTGGCCGCATCTGCCCCTCTTACACGAGACCTAATCAAGCCTGAAACAATGAATAGAGATATAAGGATATTGGCACTGGCCGCATCTGCCCCTCTTACACGAGACCTAATCAAGCCTGAAACAATGAATAGAGATATAAGGATATTGGCACTGGCCGCATCAGACCCTCTTACAATACCTCTACAACTGAAAGCTCAGACAGTGGTCATATATGAATAAACACAAGGAGTGCACACATGTCTCGAATTTGCAACTTTGTGGTTACGGCACCCTTCCGCCTAGCTCCAAAGTGCTTAACCTGTTTTACTTCATCAATTGTATTGTAAAACTTAAGTTGACCAAATAAAATCGAAATAATGCTTAGATAAACTAGGAAGGCAACACATGGAATTTACCTTTATTATGGAAAGGGACTATGGTTAAGCAAGGTCATTAATAGTGGTGATGTAGCTGATGATATGATTACTAATTGGAAAGCTGTGATGAATAATGCTGATTGTGTGATAGCTAATGCCGAAAGTATGATAATTAATGTTGATGAGATAAATACATGTACTGCCAAAAGCATGATAAATAAGCTCTGATGATGAATGATGATACTCCTAGTGGTAGCATTATTACAAGTGGCCATAAAGGAGAACATATTTGTGATATACGAGGGTTGATCATAAAGTTCTCATAATATATCTCTAATTTCTTTATTGTTCAATATATTCTAATGAAATTTTCACAGAATGTGCAGCATAGAATGTCTTATTAATTCAGCTAAAAATATTTAGTTTAACAAAAATGGTAGATAAGAAATGGTTGCCATAGTAAGGGAAAATCAAGGCACCCAGGGCAAATAAAAGTAATTGAGAGAATGGCTCTAATTAACCATTTTAACACACATAATAAACTCTCATAAATTACCAAACACATTAAAATGTTAACTTGAATATGTTGTTAAGTGCTTTTACTATTAAAAAATTGATCATGTGGATCGTGTGATGTCATAGGGGATGCTTTCATGCTACATTAGATATCAGAGCCTGAGACTCAAAGCTATATATAATGATCAAAAATGACTGAGTAAGAGAATGCAATAGATGCAGAGATCTTCAGAAAAATAAAATTAATATTGATAAAATGTTATGTTAAGTTTGTAAGATCCTTTGGTCAGACTAAATATGATCTAAAACAAATATATTGTTAAGGTATCAACAAAATTACACCCTGTGTGTGGTTTGTACATGTCAAAAATGAACTAAAGGGGCACAATCAATTTTCCTCGGGATATTTGACAAAACAGTCATGGGGTCTAACAGTCACTTCTAATGAAGCATAACAATCATGCATTGTGAGATCACACATTGACATGACCATTATAATAGTTCACAACAGTCAGGAGCACATATTATTTGACAGTTTAATATCTTTGATAGCTTATTTGACAACTTACCATGTATTTAAACATGGTTAATGGGGGCTATTCTAGCTAGTTTTTTTATTTGCCCCGGGTGCCTTGACTTCAAGTTACTATGGCAACCATTTCTTACTTAATGTTTCTATTATTCTAAATATTTTTTGCTGGATCAATAAAACATTCCATGCTGCACATTCTGTGAAAATTTCATAGGGAAATATTGAAAAATAAAGAAATTAGAGAGATATTATGAGAACTTTATGATCAACCCTCGTATGCTATGATGAGTACAAATGTGGAACATTATAGAATTCATACTGGAGAAAAGAATTTCAAATGTGATGTCTGTTCTAAAACATTTTCAATATAGTCAAATCATAACAAACATTATAAAATTCATACTGGAGAAAAGAATTTCAAATGTGAGTTTGACTGAATTTTGAATTCTTAATGACATAAATCAAGATAATTGCTACTCGCATTGAGTCTATCGAAATATATGCAACAAGATGCACCATGCATTCTTACAATTATTTTGTTTTGCTGTTCCAACTATTCATAAAGCATGTGTTTGAAGTCTGGTTAGAGGAAATAACTGTCCATCACATATAATGATCATGATAGACACAAACATAAATAAATGTGCCACCTGGGCATATTCATCATTTACTGTATATCATGAGAAAGGAACAATCCGCTGTTGTAAAACTGGAATTGTGATGAAAAGTAGCTGAACTGCTCAGAAATATCAGCTTTTTTATGAAACTGTCAAGTTATTCTTCATTTGATAATGTATCAAGATAATAATTTTCATGTCTATTTCATTTTGATTCACAAAGTAGACTAAAGTTTCAGATGCTCCAAATTCACCAACTTGGAGGTCTTTCAGAATAATGCTCCTATTAGAGTACTTGGAAGGGAATTTAAGGGGTTATTTGATATAAGAGAGACACGTACAGCCTAACAGTAAGTTAGGGCAAGTTTGGTTCAATAATCATATACATGTACATTGTATACATTGTATTCAACTGAATTCCTGTTTGACAGGCCAAGAGCCAGGTTTTGCCATGGGGGAGGTGTTCTGCCCAAGGGGGTTTCTATTTGACAACTTTGGCTGCAAACATTGCCAAAATCACTTGAAAAGAGCTCAAAATGGTAAAACCTGCAAGATTTTGAATGAATATTTGGCTCAAACCTGAACCCTCCTGGCTACGAGCCTACTGTATTCAATATAACTACTACTTTTATCATAATATAACATTACTGACCTTCTCTTTTGCTGTTCCTGAGTACCTTGACTTTTGGCAACTGGTTTAACAGGGCTCCATCCAGTGCTGCAAGCAAACAGTTAAATAAAGGGTTGGTATTGAACTAAAAGGCTGAATGATATTGCATGTTTAGCTTTGTAACAAGACAGTAAAATGGGTCTGAAACCAGAGAATTTTTACCAGTTTTTGACATTAACTAAATAAATATATACAAAATGTAGTGTTCAATTTGGTAAAAAAGTAAGCCCCCAACCTTTCTACACATGTGAAAATTTTGAATAATTTGTGTCTATTGGACTTAATTCTTAAAATTAGAGCAGCTTCTTTAGAGATTCTCAAAATCTCATCATTCTGGGTAGCGAAGGGCTAAAATAAAGATAATCACAAAAACAGAATTATCTTTATGAGCTATACTACAGTCATGTTTATATTATACCCCGGCCTTCAGTTTCTTTCATTTGTCCCTCCATCCATTCAGGATCGCTGAACATAATTGCCTTTTCTTCAATTATCATTAGAATATATGAATTATTCATAACTAGTACTATCTGCTATGTCTTTTTATGTCTAACTATTCCCTTAGTTGCTATTTCTCATCTATTTTTCTCATTTGAGCACTGTCTGGAGGCTTGTTCTGTTCTCATTTTGTTGATTTGTATTTCACTGTTAATAATTAACTCTAATTCTACCTTTTTCTGCAGAGTTCTTCAAGATAACAAAGACTTGTTTTTTGCCAAAATGAATGGTCTTGATTCTGTCACTCGCATACTATCAGTTTTCATTATAATTTGTTTGTTTCATATGAAAACACTTTTTATATAAGTTATATTTTGTGTAGTGTTTACATTGAATGTGTTTATGTTTTCATTGTACGTACTCACATTTGTTTGTGTGATTTAAGTTACATTTCAAAGGAACACACTAATAAGGGGGATTCAAAGGCCAAGTGGGGGGGGGGTGTTGAGCTTATGGACTGGTTTGTTCAATGCATAAGGACAGGACACAATTTGCCATCTTTTTCTTGTTCTTCCTTTTATTCTTTTCTGGCAATTATAGGTCTACACCTTTTGGTTTCTGGAATTTTCTGAAAATAGTCCTTTAAGGGTCCCTATTGTCGTGAGATCAAAATACATGTACATGTATAAGTGATCTGAATTTGATTTAATGATTTTTAGATTTTTTATGGTCCAATTAAATCATGAGGCCTGTAGGATCTAAATCCCATTAATCAAGGACCTGGTATAGAAAATAGGATAACATCTGACAATCGCAGTTGTCTCTTCATTTTCATGAATGATATGATTTTATCAGGTCTCTACTATTTGAATATAGATATACAAATATATATATATATGTATATAAAAATATGCTTATGAAACTTATAGAACAAATAATCAGATAAATTGTCTACATTCTGTGCAAATTTGGCATGGTTTGAGTGAAAACTCTCAATTTTACAGACATTTTCCATGAACTTATTGATCGACCTGGTAGGTACTTGGTACATCAATGTATAGAATAGGTGTTTCTGCAGCAAAGAGCTCAGCATCTTCTGTCCCTATATTTGTAGGGGCAATTTTCTCCAGTTGTTTTAAGGAAAAAATTGCCTGTTGATTTAAGGAAGTTTGCAAATGTTTCTTTAATGTATTTTAGTTTAATATCAATACTGAATGCAGATTACTGATACTCTCATTCTGCATATGGTAAAGAACAACCTTGTGTTTGGTAAACATGATCATTTCATTGATCATCAAAATATGGTCAATCATGAAATCGAAATTTATCTCTGAGATGAAATTGTATCGAGATTGTACTTTCTAAGAGCAGTGAGGTCAGTAATCTCTGTTGTGAAAAGCGTAGTGGCATGACTGTAGAGTCACACATTTACTCTGAGGAAGAACAGACATAACAGTTAATAAAAATTTAGAGTTTTATTTAGAGAATATACTCAGTAATTCTCCATGAAAGCAAAATTACACTCGCCCCTCTAAAATCTAAAATTACATAAATCTAATAGCAGCTAATGCCTTAAAACCTGATGATATAAATCAAGAAGATATTCCTTATTGCCAATAATTGGCCAGGGAATCAAATAATTATTCAAATTCAGAAAAAGCTAGTACTCTCCCAGCGGAGGAGAATGTAGGGTCTATTAACAAAACACAAAAGTAGCATCTCTAGTGCGTATATTGCATGTATATTGCTCCTTAATTAGGGCTGAAAATGTTTTGTCCGGAGAAGAAACGTCAATGGCATACAAAGCAATTTGTGCCATCTCAATATGCTAAGTCCCCTTTTACCAATATGAATGGCTTTTAAATCATTTACTCATGTCATAGATCACTTATGGTTACATACTTAGGTAGGTGGTCATTAGTTCAAGCATTAATTTGTTTCAAGTGCAAAGACTCTTGCTTCTGACTGAGGAAGATGGCACTTTTTTTATATTGGATGAATGAAAGAAGCCACGATGGAATATAAGGCAGGATTCTCTGTTTCTTAAAGAGATCGAATCGTCCAGATTTCTATTCTGGACAATCAGTAATGTCCCAATATAATTGCTCATAAAACATCATATATACCTTAGATATATCTTGAGACCAAATCATAAGCACGATTTCAACAATATATTGAGGATATCAACAGGACAACCAAAAGAACAACCAACTGTCAGAATTGAACGCAATAAGTCGAAAACAGAATACAATGTTTTTTTGGGATTTATCAATATTGTAACCCCTTAGAAGTAATAAATAAATATGGCTTCTCTAAGCCAAAATAATCTGAAGGAAAAAGCCAATCAGACTGGAACAAATTTGAGTGAGCTTTTTAAATTTAAATTTCTATTGATGTAAGTGAAAATTCATGGCTAGGAACAATCATCGAATTGATACTGTCAATGAATTAATTCAAGCCTCAGAATTGATAAGTTGATAAACAAACAAACTTGTTTTACATCAAATGACATGAAAAAATCAGGGGGTTACTCTAATTGTGTTTTTAGGAGACCCGATCTCTTTAATTACTTTTCATTTCTCAACCATATGGGATCAGACTCACTCCAGTAACCAGCTTTTGCCAAGGGGTTCACTTTTTAAAAATATCCCTAAGGGAGGGGGATTCATAATTTGGACCAAAATCACTTGAAAATTATTTAAGATTGTGAAAAACTGCATCATTTTGAAAGAAGATTTGGCAAAGGGGATTTGCTCAACCCCCCTCCCCCCTTGCAACAATCCTCAGAGTGAAAAATATTAGTGCAATTAATATCATGGTACTCATATTTTAAAACTGTATTGCTTTTGCATTGTATTATTTTGTTTACCACACTATATAAAGGTAAGCAATTACCACTGTACTTGGGTAAGGACAGACAGACAGACGGACAAGCGGGTAACTCCATAGGCTCACAGGCCCGTAGCCAGGATTTGCCAAGGGGGGGTTCAGTTTTCAAAAATGTCCAGGGGGGGTTCACATTTGACAATTTTGGCCCAAATATGGCTAAAATCACAAGAGAAGTGCTCAAAATGGTGAAAAACTGCATGATTTTGAAAGAATTTTTGGCCAGGGGGGGGGGGTTCGCCCGAACCCTGCGAACCCCCCCTGGCTACGGGCCTGGGCTCACCAATTAGTGAGCAAAAAAGGTATCTTCAAATTAATAGTAGCAATTCGCAAATTGGCACTTCACTCAGACACTCCATCTTAGTTTGACATTTACAAAACAGGATCCTAATGATTTTATTGGAATCAGTGTAATTGACAAGAAACCATTTTCCCGGAATAAGTATAGACTACTGAAATAGGAAAATACAAATGCATGGATATATCAGAATCCAAACAGAACAAGGCTACCAAAAAATGCTTATTTCTCACTCAAAAATACCAAAATTTCAATTTCTAAATTGCAAAGATACATACATGTATCATAAACGTATGAAACCAAATATTGCAGCTCAAACAAAAATACTATTATCTTTTACAGCTGAAAAGACAATTTCATGCAAAACTCTAATTTTGAGCTCTATTTCATCCGTGCTACATATCCTCCAGAGCAATGGAGGCCATCCTTCATTAGGCATATAGTGGAAGCTTCTTACTGATACAACTGATGCTCAAATTACATTCGATCCCACAAGAGTTTGATAAAAATAATTGTTCATATTTCTGTTTAAAAATCATATATTTGGGGAGACGATGATATCAGTTAATCTACCCAAGCAATCCATTGGGAATTTTATTTGCACATTGGATTTTTTTTTACCAATCATTATTAGTTTCAACAGAGGATTTAGATGCCCTGGAGTTGGTAGGATTTATTTGAAGTTATAGTAATTAAATGAATTGGATTATTTTATTTTAACCTCTTGAATTACAGGCTCTAAAATCAGTTTGAAACCAGAGAATCATTCATTTTTTGACATTTTTACTGAAATTATAAAACTAAAACTGAAACTAGTTGGCGCTAGATCATTTCTACATATTTTCAAGGTTATTTTGTGTAAAATGGATGAAATTTGTTCAAATTTGAGCCATTTTAGTGAAAAATTTGTGACAGATTATCTTGTCACTCTCAGGGTTTCAAGGTTGTTTCTTAGGTGACAAGAAATCTCGTCACTCTGGATAGTCAAGAGGTTAAATGACCTGCTATTTGTGATCTGCTTCTACGTATCAAAATTATTAGACTCTCATTGTCCCCTCAAGTAATTATAATCTTGATGATCTTTAAGATGCAGTAATGTTCATAGTACTGGGGCCATGAATTCGTACGATCCCTATCCAATCCGGATAAATTTTATCTCTTGGGATAAATCTTGGATTACTAATCCGATAAATATTTGGTGAATTCGTACGATCCGAGGATTATGAGGGGGATTCCCCAAGATTTATCCAATTTGCATTGGAATTCGGATAAAATTTATCCAAAAAGTAATCCACCTCAAAAGGTGGATTGAGATTTATCCTGAGATTATAATCCCAGGATCGTACGAATTCACCGATTTTTGGATTAATTCTTGGATTAATCCCACAATGCACCATTACCATGACGAAATTTATCCAGATCAGATCGCGGATCGTACGAATTCACGGCCCCTGATGTACAAATGTGCCAGATTTATCTCTTTTACTTACGATTATCACTGTGGTCATCAACTAGGATTATCTCTTTAATAAGCTCTTTGGGGCTGCGACTTAAGACACTGAAAAAATAAAAATAATTTTTTTAAATCTTAATATCAATTCAATTATTAAAGACATTTTGGTCAAGAGCAATAGGAATGAGCCAGCACTTGGCCTTTAAAGCACTACTTTTATTCAATTACTGATAATAAATCAACTTAAAGATACTCTATTGAGACTTCTCTGTGGCATTTTTTCTTTATTCCTTTTTGTTTTGAATTTTTAACACCATAACATTTACTAACTACTCAATATGCAACTTTTCACCGCGTAGAATTTTAAAATATTAAGTTTGAAAATTCCATTTTTATAATGGAGCTCAATGGGAAAAACTACATAATTTGAATTATTTTCAAACGTAGCGGCGCGATTTTGATAAAATTGGCAGATATAATAAATATTGGTAAGACAAAATGTTTGATGAAAAATGAAGAAAATTCACCGTCCTGGTTACGCAAACTATAGAAAAATCTGAAATAATCATAAAAACCTGTAAAAATAGATTGAAGGGGGTGATATTCATTTTTAATGTGCCTTTCACCACTACAGGGTAACCATAATTTTGGTACTGATTTGATTTTTCAATGAAAAACATTTCTATAGTGTATAGTCAGTTTAAATAATACAATTGCTATATTTCTTTACTGAACAGTGCTATCATTTATTTATTTATCAACAGTAATGCAAACTACATATTATACAGTTAGTAAAATATTAAAATAATTCTATTAAAATTAAAGCATTGCCAGAATGTGTTGACAGCTGGCAAAAAATTGAAGAATTTGAAGAAAAATAGCCACCCAAAGACACTTACACCTGCTAATTGCCACTTTGCAAAGAGTTTATTCAAGCAAGAAAACTATTTGGAAAAACGTAATTTCGGGTTGAACATGGTACCCACCACTCTGGTTACCTTAGCAACCATCTCTCAAGAACCAATCAAAATTGAGGTCCCAAAGGACCTTATACACCCTCCATTGGGATCTCCCCATGAGAAAAAAATAATTCATCTGATTTTTCAAAATGAGTATTCTGCTTTAATTATTACATTTATATGCACACTAATATTTTGTTGACCTATATTCAGCACTGTATTGATGTATAGGCCACTTATTAGGGTCATAATTCAATCATGAAGTGTAGAGGCATATGATTCCAAACCAGGAAGTATTTTTGTGTCTGTCAAAATCCATTTGCATCCTACGCATCCCTACATCTTATCCAAATATGTTACTACATAATGAAATAAAATAGTATATTCTTTGGTTTTACAAAGTTGTATGATTTTTGATAAGTGTAAAAGTTGTTTTTGGAGCATTTTTCTATAGCCATTTTGTAGGGAAAAAATGATGAAAAAATGTACAATCTTTTAATTTTAAGTATGACCTGAATCGATTGCAAACTTCATATTTGCACATTTGATGAGATAAACCATTAGTGCCATATTATGAAATTATTAAGTTTGCAATCGATTCAGGTCATAGTGTATTTTTGGTATTTGTGTGATAATCAATAGAAACCAATGGGCTCTATTGGGATCTGCTGATATCCTCATGTCAAATCAATGAAGCACAGCCCCATGTAAGGCAATACAACCTTACTAAACTAAATGGCCCCTATCTCAGCCTGTATGTGTGCCCGAGCATTTTAATATTTTCCAAAGAGTTATTTGACATTCTATTCTTCATGTTACACCTAACAATTATTCATTTTGACCATAGGGGTATTTGCCAATAGTCGCACCTCTTCCTTTTATAAATGTATAACACATATGTGTACCAAGTTTCATTGTAAAAGTCCTATTTTCCTTTAAGTTATGGCATCAACTGCAAAACTTTTTGAACCACCTAAGTATATACCTTATTTGATGCAGTGAAGGAGTTAAATCATTGGGATATGAATAAATCATGCAAAACATATTTTGTACATATTTCTCATCATTTAGGGTTACCCAGTAGTTTACAAGCTGACCTTTGCAAAATATATTTCACTTACTATCCTCATTCACTATCACGCTATCTAGTTTCTTTCCAAATTGGCCTGGATTGCCTGGTTTCTTGGTTTTAGCGAACCGTCCATTTCGTCGAACCATCATTTTGCTAAGGTTGTTTGTGATGAATATACAATATTCAGTTACATATAACTGTACAGCAACTTTATGCAAGGGAAGGTAATTGTGTGAGAGCACATAAAGTACATGAAGTATTGACCCACTTGTCTCAGTGAATCTTATAAACAGTGCATAAAGTTTTTTCTATGCAATGATTGGCTCACAGTTACTTATAGTGTAAGTTATTTTATTTCTATACAGTGTGGAATAGAGTGTATAAACTTTTACAGTTTCAAGCAGGTTTTAGTGTTTTCTGACCAATGATATATTCAGACTTATTCATTTCACGATTATGTAATTCTGACCTACATATCTGTATAGCATATCTTTAAAAATTGCATAAAATCAATGTCACATCATTTGCTATAGTCAGCACTGGCTGCAGAAGTGTTCTTATTGCCTACTTACTGCCTATCAATGGGCTGATCAAGTACCAAACATAAGATATTCCAACAAGCTACGTGGAATCAGAGTACCTTTGAGTTTAATCTCGATCTTCAATTTACAAACAATATTGACACTGACTTTGTTTATAGTCTATTCAGGCCCGTAACCAGGTGTGGGGGGGGGGGTTCGATGGGTTCCACCCCCCCTGGCCCAAAATTCTTTCAAAAATCAGGCAGTTTTTCACCATTCTGAGCACTTGTGATTTTGGCCATTTTCGGACCAAAATTGTTAAAAGTGAACCCCTTGAATTTTCCAAAAAGTGAACCCCCTTGGCAAATCCTGGCTACGGGCCTGCTATTCTAACTATGTAAAACTACAGGTATGTGCATGTTTATTATACAACTAAACTTTATATGCATATATTACTAACATCAATGACATTTTCTCAATCAATCAATCAGGAATACTTTGTGATAATCTGTATTGCATAACAATAACATTGATGCAAAACTGGGGAAACAATAGTTTCAGAGAAAATGAGAAGAAAAAAATACATCTTTTGACGACAATTACTCTCAGGTTGGCTTGGCAAGAAGCCAAGCCAAATGAATGCAAATGGCAATAGGACTAAATGTTGAAATATAATTCCTGGGAAATGGATATAACCTTTAAAAACTCAATTCCATATAACATTGAAGGCCATTAGAAACCAAATAGTTGTTTTTGAATTTCTATGTGGTGTTGGACCTATATATACATTTAGGAACAAAATAATCCTTTTTCATTTAATCCATATCTTAAAATTCATTTCAGCAATGTCAATCAATATTCTATGTAACAAGAATCCATTTATTTTTTTCCATTTTATATCTATTTATTTCATCAAAACCTTTCTGACAGTAGCACATGGCTTTTTAAAATCTAGGCTAAACAGAAAAAACTAAAAGAAAAGAATATAGAATCAGCTATCAAAAAAAGATCAAGAATATTTCTCACGTGTTGTACAGTTTTGACTACTGTTATTCTTATACCTAGAAAGAGACAACATTTTCAAGAATAAGATGTCCTGTGTCCTAATGGGTGAGTTGAAAAAAATGAAATAAAGGTGACAAGAAACATCACAATTTTTCCTGGCCTAAAATAAATGCAGGCGTGTAATTCAATTTCTCATTTATAGGATCGGTGACAGCTAGAAAATTAATGCCATCGTCTTGATATTATCTTTAATTTGTTTCCAATCTATCACTATGGAACATGGCCACCTGTAGCTGTAACACAATGCGGACCAATCCTTATGCAAATATACGGCACAATAGAAGGGATAGAATTAGAAATCATGAAAATACATGAAATAAGGAAGATCCCGATCAACAGAACCTGAAAATCTCAAAGTTCATATTCAGACTTAGATGCAATATACAGCTAATTCTTGACCATAGTGTAATTTTCTATATAGGATTAGTGTAGTCTGCTGATGGGCTGGCTAGATTCATTTCTCAAAGCAATCTCGACATAATATCTTGCGATCGTTTTTTAGAAATTAATGAAACTCAGACAGATGAGATGTCGCTTTTATAAGAGCTTAATTAAACAGGGTCAGATTCACAGAAATTATGCAGATTTCAGTTTTTGTTAATTAACTCATTTTCTCATAAATAAGGCATAAACATGACAAAATGAGATATCTCTTGTTGCCTGGCCTAAACAGAGGTCAAATTCAAAGAAATATTGTAATTTCGATATTTGTTATAAAATTTGGTAATTTTTACATAAAAAAGCACTTTTGGATGATATAATGACCAGAGAAAAGGACAGAGCTCATAATTTTTATTTTCAAGTGAAAACCTCTTTACTTTGACTTCATATTTTGACATCATTTAAGGGTATACAGTATATAAAACTATCATGCTGTGTGACTGAAAGTTTTTACTTTCTGTTTTGGAAGTATGAAAAAATACTAATTATAATCCATGATTTTTGAAAACAGACCCTTCTAGAAATTATGATATACTGTATTCATATCTCTTGGGCAATGACTACATGCCCATAATGCATCAGCCTATACAATTTTAGCAAAATCTGACAAACAGTTTTTGAGTTACCCAATACATGGATTAAACAGACAAATGAATAGAAAGACAGTATAGAGTAGGTTCCCTATATCCCAACCCGAACTTTGTTTAGTTGGATAAAAACAGCAAATTGTATAATGTAGCTTTGATGAATCTGATTGCAAATACAAGCATGGCTTCACTTATAAATAAAGCGGAGAATAATATACCAAATTTGATTAATAGAGTTCCCTGTCTACCCTCCCTAGTGACATCATCGCTCAAATTATTGTAAATAATATATCACAGTATCGTGTATGTCATGTCAATGTAATATCAAAGAGAATTTTAAGCAGCGATCCAGCAACCAACCAGAACATTTTTAGTTCTTACAATTTCTGAATCATTTTGGCTCATATCATTTATTTCCATGAATTTTTTTAAAATAAATCCCAAAGTTATACCAATATAATTTTGTTTGTCTTAATTATCTGTGGACACATTAGTAATTTGAAGCATTTGTATATTGTTAAAGATGTACTACTTGTAGACCACCTCTCCAATAAAATGGGAAGGAGCTCTAGCAAAATCATTCATAAAGTAAAACATGACCAATATATTTTTTATCCAACAGTAAATAAAATGTACCTGGTTCATCAATAAAGAGAAAGTGAAAATGAGGTTCGAGTGCAGCTTTAAAAGCATAAAAGCATTATACAGTAAAGTGTATGTAATTAGCTCAAAATTCGTTCAAGTATGGCAAAAAGCTTGAAATTACAATAATCAAACTGGGGAGAATAATTGTAATTTTCTCCAGATAACCATGTGATATATTGCAAAGATTTCCGATACTACTGTTAACCAAATAGCGTGAAATACAGAATGACTAAAAATGACAAGAGAATGATTAATATCATTATTAGGTGATCTCTGTGCTAAATTGAGACTTATGTATATTCTCTCAGATAAAATTGAGACTTATGTATTCTCTCAAATAAGATCCCAACTAGATTAACATCTAATTGGGATTTATGTAAAATCTGTGATGTTTATTTGAAAGTAACTCAGTGGGAATCAAAGATGAAAAGAAATCTGGAAAATATAGGCAGAATTAGCGTCATGTCTGCTTTAGACAATTCCAAATCATCGAACTGAGAAAATCTATTTAGGGCCATTACGCGGAGATTTGAGCTTAGTAATCCTCAGTGAAGATTCCCCAGATTCGGAAATCTGCTCTTTATAGAAAGTTATTACAGTATAATTAAACCTCATTTGTATCCATAGGGCATCACTGGCATTCTTGACTTTTTCCAGAAATTTTTAGGAAAATTCATTCAAACAAAAATAAAGGTCTTTTAAATTGTCAAAAATACACATTTCTATATTTTATATAACAAACAGTATGCCAATTTATTTGATCATAGATATTGTTTTTCTTTTAAAAAAAGTGGACAAATAATTTCAAAACTGAAAATAATAATACAATGTTCATTTTGTAAACTTAGGCTAGAGATGTCTCTGCTTAGGCCGAGCAAAGACATTGCTACCCCCCCCCCTCCTTAGGATCATCACTACATTAATAAGATCAGATTTAGCACACCTAGCTTACAAAATTTTAAGATAAAGGATAGAGGTGCAACAAGCTTGCTTTTCTGAACTTCTCTCTTCCCTTCTAAATACCCCTATTATTGTTCTGTACTATAGCTCTACCTACATGTATGTATTCATCTGTCTTCTGAATCAAAACATACAAGAATCTTGTTTCTAAACATGTTGATGGAGTTAGGCCAGGTGATTTAAGTATCTTGTCTGAAGCTGCTTAACACATTTCTTTACAACTAGCTATTTAGTAAAAGCTTACAAACAGTAAAATACAGATAGCATCTTTGGAAACATTCTGACATGCAGAAATATGTTATAGTCAGTGCAAGGAAAATCTGGAAATTCACCAAAATCCCCTTTTTAAATTTTGGAACTTTTTAAACAATTCAGACTATTTTTTTTAAAATGATGGCTATTTTTCCAAATGAGGTATGCAAAGGCCTATGTATAGGCTCAAGTTAAGTCCCTACTCCCTCCCAGATCAGCAAGTGACTCTAAAATTACCAGTTACACACCCTAGATGTATTTTTACTAGCCCAAAACTCAGGTCAGTGAATCATATATCATATACCATACTTTAAGTCTCTTCACACTTTACACAGATTTTGTATTGTAATTGTAAAGAGATGCTGTGGACACCCTGTATTTTTCAGACACCATGTGTTTTTGTGAATCAAAATGCTTCAATGTTAAAAATAGGGGAATACAAAGTTATACTGTAATATTACTGTCAGGGGTTTCATTAGCAGCAGGCAACAGGCGATTTTCACTGGTTGTTTCCACTGTTGTTTTTAGGGACTTTTCATCTTTTCCTTGTTAAATTTATGATTTCCATTAATTTTGACTATTGTTTTCATTAAATTAGCCTGTTGTGAGAAATTCTAGTGAAACCCCTGATTGTATAAGTGGATTAGTGTCAAATACATTATGTATCTTAAAGGGGATCTGTCTTTTTATTTATAGTTTATTTATAATTTCACAAAATCATCAATCATTACAGACATTTTGGTTAGGCTCAAAGAGCATTTAGCCAAATCTCCCATCTCCCACCCATCACTGAATTCTACCTATTGTAAGAACCAGACAAATGACGGTTTAGTTATCATCCTATTAGAAAGAGGGAATGATAGGAGCATAAGCAATTATAAACAGAAAAAATCAATGTGATAATATTGCAAAAGTGGATCAAAACCAAGTACATTTACATATATGAAGCAGGCCCGTTGCCATGAGCAAAAATTCTTTCAAGATCATGCAGTTTTTCACCATTCAGAGCACTTTTCCAATTGACTTTGGACAAAAGCCATCAAATATGAACCCCCTTGAATTTTTTGAAAAGTGAACTTCCCAACTTGGCAAATGATGGCTAGGGGCCAATGAAGTATGAACTACGGCAAAGCTGAAAATGATCACGATCAGTAATAAACAAACTAAATGAGCGAATAAAAAATAACAGAAAATTTAATCAGATGGAAACTGAAGACTAGAAAAATATATATTGTTGATAGACTCAGGTAAATCTTTTGATCTCAGGCTAAAGGTGAGGTGGACAAGTTGGAGAGTTCATATCCATGCATAAATATAAGCCATGCTATGGAATATCCTTAAAACACTTTTTTCAGTATATGTGGCAATTAAGGCTTTGTATAAAAAACCTCCTACCCACGTACCCTCGTACCCACGTACGTGGGTCCTGACCCAGTCTTTAAAGAGTTAAATCTTTAACATTTTTTAAACATTATTCTATCTCAATGTATGCTTAATTATGGATGAATTTATGTACCCATATGCCTTTATTTGTAGATCGGACATCTGTCTCGTCATAAAATAAAGCCGGCATTGCATAATGTTCATTTGAGCTATTTGAGTGTTGTTTTTGATATATCGAAGCGATTTTTTGTTGATCGGGCAGTCTTACAGTGTACAACCAATCTATTGCTTGGTGCAAATTGGCCAGATGGGGCATGTGTTGTAAAGTGCTGTAGTTTTTGACTCCATGAGCAGAATATGGTCAAACTTTTACAACAAAATTCACATTGAATGACCTGGATGATTCTGGATTGACGAAGTTATTCAACTTTTCATCGGTCCTGTTTTTTAACACCCTGTAGTTTCGATTTTTATCACATATACTTTTTATTCTTTCAAACGATATTACAAGTATTCATTGTTTGCACGACAGATTTGAACTATACGTGTAATTTGTCTTATGTCTTTTATTTAATTTAACATCAGAATTGGAGATACAAAGTGATAGAGTGATCAATTCACACGATCTCAAGGAATAATAAAGGCTGCATTTCTGTTTAACCGTGGCGCAATTGAATAACGAAATATTTGAAAAGTAGAAGGATTCGCTATATTCGTTTTTAATCGCTTTTTGGCACAATTTAAGGATAACTGTGCGCACTAGTTCAGTGAATCATTTAGATGGAATTAAAAGTTAGAGTTGCCAAACTTATGCAGGGGAGTGTAAGTTTGGTTTTGTAAACTTCGACATTATTCATGGCCGTATGATCCATAATTAGGTAATATGAAGAGTAGAGTTTTATTTTGACAATGATTTGATGTAAAACTGGTTTGAATGATAAAAGTTCAGCTTTGTAGTTTCTAGCTTTTTGCGGCGTAAAACGTGAATACAATGGACAACAACGACACCAAATCTTTGACTAACATACGTTAATAACGTATAATATTCGTAAGAATGAATTCTAATAACATTTGAAATAAACATCTAATAAAATGTGGTGAATTTAATTGGTTGGAAACTCTAAGAAATATATTTTTAAAGTTTTACAGACCTATTTCCAATATGGCGGTTTGCTAGGTGCGAGATACGCAACGAACGAAATGAATTTTGAGAATTAGTTAGGTTCGGACAACCTCCGGAGATTTACGAAAATGTCCGAGCAGAAACCGCCATATTGGAATTTGGCAGTAAAACAATTCCCTCGACTAACAATTACAAGTCTTGATCGAAAAAGAAGTACTCCAGTGCTCCAATACTTACACGGATTGATGATACTGATGTAAGACACAGTTAGAGACCAAAAGTAAGCCGCGGATCGACTTAATTCGATTTCAAAGGTCACGATCATTGAGCTGTCCAAATGCTCCGTGGGAAAGCTATTATATCAAAATCCAAATAGCTTTCGCAGGAAGTAACGTGTATATAGTTCAGAATGACATTTGATAAATATATATATATCTTTTATTGACTCTTTAGATGTCATGACCTGACATATTAGTCAATACATGTAGATATTTCCTCTCTCAAATATATCAAGTATGACAAGCAGGTTTCCTGTATTTCCCTAAAAATGTACATTTATAAATATAATGAAGTTATACTTTCTCCACACTTTTTTGAACAAGCAGTATAGGTTTGTTTTTCCTTCAACTTATTGAGTCTGTTTTGCTAAGTTATTCAATATTGGCACTTAATCAACTATAAAACCAAATGTACCAAACAATGCAAAATGTTTCAGTCTGGAACCCTAAATTATCAGAATTATTTATGATTTCAATTATTTTTTTATTTCATTTTCAATAAATAGTTACATAAAAAGATGTGCCTGTTAAGATGTGCCTGATTGAAAATAATCTAGCACGCAATATATTGAGATTCAAGAATGCTCTTTTTACAGAGTTTCTAAATATAAATATTCTTTTGAAGAAGAGAGATGAAGATAGAGATTCTGCATGGATGAGTTTACAAGATCTCCTGATGACTGAACATATCTAGGGTGTAATAAACCTTGATCTTTCAACAACTATCATATCACATGAATGAAATTACGCTCATCATGTTTATCTTTATCTCTGAAGATGGCAGTGATCTCACAGTCACTGAAGTGCTGCACTCAAGCATATGTGGATTTGAAAATGACCATATCAGTGCAGAAAAAGCAGCACAAAACAGAAACTGGTTACCCTAAACCCAGAGCCTAGCTGTAAGATATATCTGTATCAAAATGTAGCACTCTTTGAATCATCCAAAGTCACACTTTTGCAAGGAGTAATTAAGAACTGCATGGCAGAAGAGAGAACATTTGCAATTAGAATCATGAAGTGTAACTTCTTTATACAATTGTTCTACAGAATTAAATTTCCTGCAAACTGAAAGGGATGTCTCTGATGGATAGAATATATCTAAAATGTCATGAATCAGTCTAATTAGAAATAACAGGGTGAAATAGATTGTAAAGGTCGCTGCATTATCTAATAAATCCAATGCTTCAGTGAAATATTGCTTTATTGTGAAACATGATTATTTTGTTTATATACAAAACACAAATTTGGTCTGATAAATTAAAATCAGAGATCAAAGATAGCAAATGTAACATTACAAGCACTACAAACTTAAGGAATAGTAGAGAAAAATGTACAATTCTCCGATAGGCAGTACTACTAACTTTTTAATATAAAGAGTACCATCTGATAATTCAAAATAAATAGGATCGAGGAATTCAACAGTGTCAAAAATTCTTATTGCACCAAGGCTCACAAATATCTACATATTGCCGAAGACAAAAATCTTTTTAAAACACTTTTTCTACAGCTACAGGGTGATATATTGTCACTATCTAGTGCTGATGTTAACTGTCTGTAAGAGCAATTTGCATATACAGGGTGGGCCAAAAAAACGCCACTTTTTTTGAAAATGCTATAACTTTTTTAATTTTTGATACAAAATCATAATTTACATACCAAATGAGACTTGAGGTTGTTATCTAGCCATTGATCATGAATTATACACTTTTACTTGAATAAAATATGTCACCAGCGTCTCACTTAAACATGTGGAGTGCCATGAGAAATAAGCATAATTTGCATAATGTTCCTAAACTGATATGCCTTGATGACCGCAAGCTAATAGCCCTAATTCAAGCCCAAGTGAGTATAGGGTATGGGGAGGTCTCCAGGAGATGGTATGAAGGCACCTGATCTAAAATATTGCTTAACTAAAGCTGGCAATTAAGACACATTGAAAAAAATATAGCTAACATGTCATTGATACTGCTATATCAGCAAGGCGACTAAAACTAAAATCTATCATCAAATGGGGTAGCGGACCAATTGAACTCCTCTTTTTAGATCAAATATAATCCCAGTTGAAGGACTTGTTACATTATATTATTACTAAGAACCCTTGGCACTATATAACTGCAAAATTTGGGGTATGTAGGTTGGAAAATAAAAAAGTTATAGTGTCTTGAAAAAAAAGTGGCGTTTTTTTGGCCCACCCTGTATATTGTCATTAACTAAATATCCTCTGTCAAAGCATTAATCATAATACAACAATATATCAACCGAAGAGACTAATAATAGAATTACAAACTATTCCAGTACTTTATACAAACAGAAAATTGGGATTATTTTCATTGATTCAGGTCATATAGAAAATTTTTATGAGACTTAAGAAGTCATCAATTAGAGTTAGCAGACAGTTATCAAGCTTATATTACTAGGCCATGATGATTATACTCTAGTTTGTTTTCACCATATGAATGAATCATTATGAGCTATATGAGTGATAATATTTGTAGCTGATAGAGACTGATAGTGTGGATGGTAGGTGGAGGGGGACTAAATGCTTAAAGGCCCCATCCCTTTTTTAAAAGTGTGAATATAAAGAGTACAAATCGGTACATGTTTTCCCATATATATATATGAGTATTCCATGCATCCAGGTATAAATAGTTCTTACAGAGAAGCCTTAAGTTTGATTAATTGGAAAGCCAAAAGGCCCATCTGCATAGGAGTCTTGTTTCTGACACATCTTTCACAGGTGATGTAACTGATGTTAAGGTTAATGTGGCAGCACATGGTTGTGAAGTCTGACAAAAACAATTAATCTCAGACAAGCTCAGACAATACAGTACAACTCACTATATACAGTAGAGCCTACTGGCCCATAGCCAGGTTGTGCCAAGGGGGGTCACTTTTTCACAAAATTCCAGGGGGCAGGGTTCACATAATTTTGACCCCAAATCACTTGAAAATTGCTAGGAATTGTGAAAACTGCATTTTGAAAGAATTTTTGGCCAAGGGGAGGGGTTCAAACTTTCTACCCCCCCCCTCAGGCTACGGGCCTGGCCTAGAAGAAAATCTTATAAGAGCTATAGCAAAAGCATCTAGGATTAAGCCTATGGCCTTGTATGATGAAAGAAGCACTTGATTCAGTCATCCCCTCTGTATGTTTTATATACTCACTGGTGGATACCAAGCGAAGGTAACTGCCATCACCTTCGCATTCAAGATGGCGGACGAATATTGTCGATTTCAAAAATTTCAGTTTTCATTGAATTAAACCACTTTATATTTGAAATGATGCAATATTCTCCACAACCTTGAATGCGAAGAATCTGGGAAGACATTTATCAGCAAAAGGTAAAAGTCATGACATACAAGTATTTCTCTGAATTTAATTTCAAAACCATCCATAATATACTGGCATGTGAAAGGAAGCACAGTGTCAAAATGGAACAAAAATGTTTCAAGCATGTGTCTTATCTGCAATAAAACTCACGATATGAAACATATGTTATATGAATGTAAAAAAGTAAAACATACATGGCAAGAATTAGGTATACAATTTAAATGTGAAATCATATATAAACATATTGTTATAGGATTTTTATCTGGAAATAACATCACCAACTTCAGAAATGTCATTATATCAATTTTAGGTATCACAATATATAACAACTGGTGTAAATTTTCAGAAGACAATAACAGTTGGAAACTATTTGACATTCGAACAACTTTCAAGAAATTCACAATAATATTCCTGCTTATTTAACTCATAAATAAAAAGGAGTACAATTTGTCTGTATGGATTGAAAACGTTAACATCATCAAGAACTTTTGAAAAAAAACATTTATCTTTATCAATATTTTTGTAAAGCAATTTTTGTGAATGCTGCTTATACACAATTTATTGTTATTGTACAATTGTTTTATATTTGTGAATAAAAAAAATCTTGAATGCGAAGGTGACGGCAGTTACCTTCGCTTAATATCCACCAGTGATACTGATTACATGCTATGAAGGAGGGCGATGACTTACTCCCTGTTGAAGTATCTGATTGAGTTCCTGTTGAACCACAGCATTCAATGGCCCTGAAGTCAGCTGCTCGCTAATCAAGAGAGCTCTTCTATTACTGTATGTGCATGCTCATCATATGAACCTTTACAGACATGCATATGAATGTACTGGTATTCCATACTGGAGAGTTAGATGAAGTGTTCTATCAGTCCTATCTTAAGTCTATATGACCCCTAAAACTGTCAAAAAACTGTGTACCATATATTCCAGTATGACCCCAAAGCACAGACATTTGCACTCTCATCTTTCAGCACCAAAGCACTAAGCAGTTTTAGAAAAGTACCATTCCAAGAGATCAGAAAACATAAGAGGTAAATCCAGAAAAAATCATGTATGTTGTTTTCTTGAAACAATGTAAATAGTGATTACCCCACATTACAATTCCCAGGAATATATTCAAGTTGAATAGAATAAACTGAAAATTTATCAAAATTATGAAATATTGAGATATTTTGTCTCAAACAGGCATAATAAGGATCTGGAAAATTAGCACTGTGTAAATTGATAGAGAATTCCACATTTGCTTTAAATGTTCTTACCCCCCCCCCTCTCCCTCCTGCACTCTTATTCCCCAATGAAGGAACTCAGTGGACAAATCAAGCCTGATAAGAAAAAGTAGAATACCTAATGACTGTGCGTAGGAGGGCAGACCTGGCCTCATTATGGAAGGTTATGATGATGCTTGTACTTGGGAGGTCACCGTCATACTCTAGGTCCTGGCACCTGGAAACAGTATACAGAAATGATTAAATCACTTACGCTTGTGTTGTTTTGATTATATTTAAAAATGATATTTTAAATAATTTTCTAAAATTGTATACATGTATAAAATATAGGTACAACTTTAAGCAAAACAAAGCATTAACATGCAAAATGTGATCACCTGCCATTTGTTACAGACACTGCCCACGCTGACCACCATCCACAAAAGTTGAAGACTATAACAATATGTAACCATTTGTTGTAGTAAGTGACATAAAATGAGCAGTGTTTTTTGATCAAATCAAAATCATTTCTTTATTTTATATATAAAAGGGTATTACAGACTAGTAATTGAAAATATGGATAGTTGATTCAATATAGATTCCAAGATCAACCCTTTTAGTACCATAACATGGTACCATATTATTTATTACTTGAAATATCTTCACATGTAGAAGTGCTCCCTAAGTAACAAACTGCAAGTTGTTCTATAAACTGTTATAATCATTTTAATTGCTACTTATACTTCCTGGAAGTGTCTTAGATGATGAATGGGGCCAATGTACCCTCAAGCTAATTAAGAGATTGTTTCTATAATCAGAGAAACTAAATCTTAACATTTATTGACAGATGAGAAATGTCAAACATATTGGCATAAACACTACTTTGGGTTTAATTAAAGCAGTTTGGCATGCAAACTCATGGATCAATCAAATTCACATATATCTTCTATTATTACATGAGTTTTCTGATTATGCTAAGTGATGTCTTGTATAAATGTGAAAATTAACACTAAAAGTAATCACTAATGGTAATTGAATGTAGGTAGGTGGTAAATAAGAAAATCGTCTGACTCAATCAGTGTACAATACACACAATTTTTATCAAAAAAAAAATGATCAAAGTTATGATTACAGCTTGATTTCTTAATTGTTTGAAAGAAATAATCTGCTGCATAAATAACAAATAAATTGGTAAATTATACAACTGCAGCCTAGTATCCTGGGTTAAGGCTAAATGTGTCATATCAATTATAATATAAATCGATTTTGTCTGGGACAAATATTATGCATATTAATCCTAAGTTTTGATAACAAAATTAAGTCTGGAGGTAGTGTTTAAAACACAACAGATCTGCTTTAAACATTGAAAGGTAAACCAACTCTTTTAGGTTTTAGTGTTGTCTATTTATGAGTTAGATTTTTGACAGTTTTTCAAATGTTACCCAATATGTGCCCTTTAAGCCAATAATAGCATAAAATCGATGTATATTTTTTACTTTAAATTTTTTGGCAAATTCAAACCCATGCACAAAAGTGACTACCAAAAATCTATTTAGTAACCATATTGGTTTAAACTAAAAATAGAGGACTAATTTAGATACCAAACATTCTGTGCTATACCTAGAATATTCAGAATTTACATGATAATATCTATAGAAAAAATGTAAAACTATAATTGACAACATTTGAATGCTCCAATTAAGGTAGAATATTCAATTAAGCACTTGCAGATACTTGCATTTAGAAGTCACTTATCCTTTTTTATCCGCGACTTTTATGATTATTTATGATGGTTATGACAATAATATCTAGAATGAATTAAACATTTTCTATCAAGCTGATGGAGTGGTAAAATGTGGTTGAAATGTGGGTGATGTCAAGATATGAATTAATGAATATTTAATATTTTTAACATAACAATAATCTGGTATTAATTAAGATGCCACTAATGCTTTCTTTTAATAATAAGTCTGAATATTTCTGAGGACCGACAAAATAATATTTCTGGAGATGCTTAATAGAACTCTTGTGAAGATTCAGACTTATATGTTATACAGGCCCGTAGCCAGGATTTGCCAAGGGGGGTTCAGTTTTCAAAAATTTCCAAGGGGGTTCACATTTGACAATTTAGGCTACCCTGCGCGCAGAGTCTAGTTAAACTACACTCTGCCTAGTAGAGACCATATTACAGTTTAGTATCCCCGCCCCCACGACGGGTACCGGTGACAGTTTGGGTAACAAATCACTTCTGACCTACGCGCTGACCTTTCTTTCATCAATCAGCGAGCTTGAAGAAACATACACCAAATGCTAATTAAATGTATGCGCATGTCATTGGTCAATCCGGGCTCAACGATGACGTCAGAAGGAATGACCATATATAGAACGTCGGTCAAATTTGGACGACGAACACTGATTGGCGCGGTGAGTTCACAGGTTTATTTTAGTTTGAAAGAGTGAAGACGAAGCTCTCTTTTAAGAAGTGAAGTCAAACGAATGCAAAGGGTAAATTTAGGCCAAAATATGGCTAAAATTACTTAAGAAGTGCTCAAAATGGTAAAAAATGCATGATTTTGAAAGAATTTTTGGCGGGGGGTTGCCTGATGCTAAATTAAAATCGACTTAAAATCGATATTCAATAAAACATCTCTTCATTTGCAACAAGGCAAGTATATATGCCATTGTAAAAAATA
Source organism: Owenia fusiformis (assembly GCA_903813345.2). Lineage (NCBI taxonomy): Eukaryota > Metazoa > Annelida > Polychaeta > Sabellida > Oweniidae > Owenia > Owenia fusiformis. The sequence goes on along the minus strand of CAIIXF020000008.1, from coordinate 19,721,566 downwards.
TCTACCTAACCATGGTGTAATAATAGAATATATAGGAAATGTGCTATTTAACAGATGTGGACACCACTAGGGCTCAAACAAATAGCAATATCTCATATACCGAATATTTAGCCAAATTATCCCCTAATACACACAAAGTATACCAGAAGTAAAAATAAATTGGGATATTCTGGTTTTAGATATGTCAGGTTTTGACTGAATTGAACAAATGTGTGTCAGTGTTATGTAAATGATATCTTGTTTGTTTTTTGTGATATATTTATCATATCATATCAAAATGATGCAAAAATGCTGAATTTGATCATTAAAGGAGAAGTGGGAAAAAATAATTGAAATCAGTGTGCAATTACTCAGATGCGAGTAGGTAGTTACCAGTTTCACCACCAGGTTGCTCGTTTGGGTTAGATACCATGGCGGGTATAGTAGAAAGTTCCCTTTACTATCTGCAAGAAAAGATATTTCTACTTTTGTGATTTTTTAACATGGGGTCTATGAGGAATTTCCCTGCACTAGAAGTCACATTTTCAAAAAAATTAAATTTTCAAAGCTGATAAATATTTTCGAAATTATACTTCAAGATGTACTTTTACATGTAGATTTTGAATATCTAATGTTGTAAATCAAGATTATTTCTACTCTCATCTTGTCTGTTGGGCAGTCAATGGTCAATATATGTGATCCGCTCAAATATCCTTTTTCCATTCAAAAAATTACCTCAAACCTAGTTGCTCCTAAATATTTAACTATTCTCTTCACCCTTAAAATAAACATGGTTAGTTTTCTTATTTTATGAACATATATCATGATCATACAATCATTTGATAATGGATACACGGAGCGGTAGGCAAACTGCGCGCCTACTATGTACGCAGTTTGGAACACTGACAAACTGCGCGCCTATTCACAAAATGACAGACAGGGAGGACACGACTCCCAAGAGGATGGAAATTACTGGAAATACAAGGCTAGTTTTGGTTTTCAGACAGTACCAAGATGTGGAGACTAACTTAGTTTATACGTAGCACTCGATTTTTTCCTGATGCATATCTAGTTATCTCAAAATAAGGTTCCCAAGGAGCTTTCGTGTTAAAATTATACAGTGTTGCGTCATATAATGTCTGTTTTTCGTAGTTTGACGTTTATTCCAGCCCTTGTGTTTGCATATTCTGAAAGATATAGGATTGCTGCACATGGTTTAAGTAATATAGTTTGTTTGTTAAACAGTGACAAGCCATTAACGTGATTTTATTTTTTTTCGCTGTCAAACTGCGTGCATACTTTCACGTGGATTTCACAAACTGCGTGCCTAATATTTACAAACTGCGCGCCTATATTTACAAACTGCGCGCCTAATTTGCAAGCTGTGTGCAAGTTTGTTGTGTATTTTCAGAAAACGTAAACGCCACTCACTAAGCCTGTCCCTATATAAAAAGAAACCAAAGTCTGACCCTAGCAAAATGTAGATAACAATGGCGCATCTTCAAAAACCATGACACCCCCTTCAGAATTAAACAAGATGTTATTTTAAAACGCACCAATGAAGAAAAGGAAACCAATCAAGAAACCAAAGAGGCGATTATTTAAAGGTACCAGTGACTCATTTGAAAAACCATTAAAAGACTGTGAAAACCTCTTGCCCGATGTCCTCTCAAACCTTAAAAGAAATAGTACATTGTGTCAACCCTTCCTCAATTTCTTTGGATTTATCAGGCTCGTATACTATGTACTGCAGTCGGGACATTCAAGTATTACTTCCTTTGGCATATGCTATAAAATAGACTCGGAACTATTGTATCCCCAAAAATTCAAAGGTTTAAGTGAAAAAGTTTTGAATTTCTGAATTTTTGCTCGTCATGCATGCATGGTCACTTATTTATGGTAACATGGGTAATAAGTTTCAAGTCGAAAGAGTGAGATTGTTGTAAATATCTTTTTCTTACTTATTTTGCTAAAACTTTGAATTTTTGTAGCATTTTATAATGAGGAATTCATTGAATTCTAAGAAATGGCTTTTTGGACTGCATCAATCAAAAATATAAATAAACAAGAACACAAATGTGTACAAAATGTCCCCACCAAGTGGTGATCCCATGAAATGGTTATCCTGAAAATGAGTAGACAAGACTTTACCAACACAATTTGAGGACGGAAAATCCAAAGTGGCCACCTTAAAATTTACCCAGAATGCCCAAAATTAAGTCAGTTCTAGATTTTCATACTAAGAACCACCCCTGAAAATTTGTACACAGTTAACCAGAAAACATGTAAAGAAGACTTTACAGACAAGATTTCAGGATGGAAAATCCAAAATGGCTGCCTTGACATTTACCAAGAATATCAAAAAACTAATCTGTTAGTAGATTTCCATACTAAGAATCATCCCTGAAAATATGAAATTGATCTACCAAACGGTTCACCTGAAAACGGGTAGACAAGACTTTAAAGACAAGATTTTAGGACAGAAAATCCAAAATGGCTGCCTTAACATTTACGCAGAATGCAAAAAAAGTAATCAGATGTAGATTTTCATACAAAGAATCATCCCTGAAAATTTGAAATTGATCTACCAAACCGTTCACCTAAAAACCGTAGACAAGACTTTACAGGCAAGATTTTAAGACGGAAAATCCAAAATGGCTGCCTTGACATTTACCCAGAATGCAAAAAAACTAATGAATTCTAGATTTTCATACTAAGAATCATTCCTGAAAATTTGAAATTGATCTACCAAACAGTTCACCTGAAAACGAGTAGACAAGACTTTACAGACAAGATTTTAGGACGGAAAATCCAAAATGGCTGCCTTGACATTTACCCAGAATGCCAAAAAACTAATGAGATATAGATTTTTATACTAAGAATCATCCCTGAAAATTTGAAATTGATCCACCAAACGGTTCACCTGAAAACGCGCAGACAAGACTTCACAGACAAGATTTTAGGACCGAAAAATCCAAAATGGCCGTCAATAAAAAAGTCCTTATGAGTTTTTGCTGATTTCTTTTTACAAAATTATCACATATAACTACTGTTAACAATAAAGTAGGCTTTTACAGCAAAGTACATCTGAAATTATTTATAAAGCTACTAAATAGTTAAAGTATGAAAACTCAAAAACACCATTGAATATGATACAAAGTATTATCGCGCGCTAACTTTTCTTAAGACATTCAAAATGGCTGACATGATTGAGCTAGCAGGTCCAAAACCTAATCAGATCTAGAATGAAGTGAGCTGAACAAGATGTTAAACTTCAAAATGGCCGACAGGAAGTAGGTTTCGAGTTAAATTTTTTTCATCCACATCTATAGGCACTCATAAGTTATTCCTGAAAATTAGAAGGTGATACCTGTAGCGGTTTTGGAGAAAACTGCCGGACGTACGGACGGACAGACAGACAACCAGACAGACAGACAGACGGATGGACGGACGGACGGACGCGCCTAGGACGACAATATGGCCCCACACTATGTGGTGGGGACATAAAAAGGATTCAATATATATTTACACAATTTTTATGAACGAATTGTATTTATGTTGCACCATGCATCATGCACCATGTTAGTTTGAAATAAAGTAGTAAAATAAGCACTTCGGCACTTCGATGGGGACTAGGCGGGGGCCACCTGGGTGTCTTTTAGTAGGACCCCAATAGAACAAAACCATTTTCATGAGATTTTTGAACTCAACTCTATATGATGAAGTCGAATTATTGCATCAATTTTTTATTAAATCATAGACAAGAACAAAATAAAATATAAATATGTACATTTCCACTGGTTGTCAACCATCAACCCAATTTTAGTTTTTGATTTTTTTTAACCTTTTCAATCTCTACCTTTTCAACTTACTTACGTACTCCCATGAAATCACATAGGCCTGCATTACTGAGAAGTCATCGATAATATGCACGCAGTTTGGAAGAGTAGGCACGCAGTTTGTGATTTCTGGCTAAAATAGGCGCGCAGTTTGTGTTTTATTACTTCTTTCTGTCATGTTCATCTATTTTAAGACGAAATATTTTGTATTGTACGGGAAAACTGGGTTGAGATGTACCTGTGAATCAAAACCCAAGTGTTTTATATTTCTGTGAAACGTGCGATATCAACTTATGTATCGGTGATCGAAAAATCGATGTCAATTTTTTGTATTAATCTGCTTATATTTTTAAACCTACGTTCATCTGGACATGCATTTCGCTATCACATGGTTGAATCATATAATCGCCACCGAATGGACGTGTTGAACTATAAAACAATTCAGAATAAATGTCTTAAAATGACGTTTGAAAACACAGACTCCAACTTTTATGATGCAATGTTGATAGGCGCGCAGTTTGTCAGTCTTTCAAACTGCGTGCATAGTAGGCAAGCAGTTTGGCTACCGCACCGTGGGATAGGAGCTGACTGCCTCACTGATTTATTAAAGGAAGACTACATAATAAAATATTTATTATGGGGCCACAGGGGCTCATAAACTGAGCAATAATCCCATATTATCATGGCACATTTGCGACACAATAACAAAAATATTAGATATATTGGTTAATTAGCTATTAATCAGTGTCTATGGTTTACAGTATACTTTTAAGATTCAATATTTTGATTTGAAACAAAAGCAGGTTAAAGACAAGGCACTGACATTCAAAATTTTACCACCTGCCATTTGTTACAGATACTGAATGCCAAACTCTGAACTTTTTTAGGTATTTAATGCAGGTTTGTAAAGTGTTATATTACCCTGTGAAAACGACTAAATTGGTTGTAATTATGTTCGCTATAGCTGCTTAAAACAGTGCTGAAAACAAAACTTTATTTTTCATTATTTTTATCATTTTCATTTCAAGTGGGTGCAAACAGATTTTAAGGTGGGTGCTAGCCTATTTTCAAAATCTCAGGTGGGTGCTGCACCCACTTGCTTTAATGCTAGGGAGATCACTGGTTTAGTTTGTGGTCCAATGGCATCAAATTTATACTTTAATTGATTAATTTTATATCCAGTAACTAAGATATTTGTGATATTTGTACTGTCTCGAAACAATGAAATCTGACAACGGTAACGGGACAAATCATCATCAGATTGCATGAGGATACACAAGACATCATTCAGGATACAAATAGCTATGCTCATCTAATCAACAGATTGATGGACTTATTTTAATAAATATGAGATAATCTAACTAATTAATTCATGTTCATTCTCTTCACATCTTCTTAAACAGATCAATTTGAGTTTTTATTTTACTTCACGATTTCATGTCACTCAGTAGTTTAAATACATTAATAAACCATTGCATCGGGAGAGTCGTATGTTTCTATTGGGAAAGTGTATAGATGAATATCTTGAGAGATATTAAGATCGTAATCACGTCCCATTCATTAACACACTATTCATTATTTATACAAGTAAATAACTTCTTCATAAAGAACACAGTTTAAGAGTAATACCTGGTCATAATAATGGTAACATTACATGTTTGAATAGGATGAACAAGTTATGAAATATGCATGAGAACATGATGTGGAGGTGATTTCCATCCCAGTTTTAACAATTCTGATAGTACTTGATCACATTAGGATTACGAGAAATGACCTCATATAAACACAGATAAAAGGACAAGTGTATTATAACAATTGATTACTGGACGCATAAAACCTATATGAGTTACTTTCAACACCAATATTATAAGTGATTATCACTATAAGGGGAAGCTTCCAAGTACCCTGCTCACAGAGTCTAGTTATAAACTACCCTCTGCCTAGTGTAGACTATATTACAGTTTGGTAATCCCGCTCCCACGGCCTATGCCCATGACAGCCTGGGTCATAAATCATTTCAAACCTACAACATACCACACTAATCTTTTCTTAACCAATTAGCGAGCTAAAAGGAACACATCCTAAATGCTTGCTTATTAACTTTGTGATAATGTCAGAGGATATTACCATACATAGAAAGTTGACCATACTTCGACGACGAACTCAGAATGGCTCGGTGAGTTCAGAGATTTAAAGTAAGTTGAAAGAGTGAAGACAAAGCTCTCTTTTAAGAAACAAAGGCAAACAAATGATGCAAGACTGCATTATACTTAACTCTATATAATAGAAACATCTTTAATATTGAGAATAATTTCAGCTGCATTAATAATATGCATAAATTATTCTTATTTGTAAAGTTAATCTCAGCTTGAGTCAACTAATTCTATACATACCCCTCATTTCTAGTGTCAGGTATGTTCCGATGAATGGACGTAGCATCACTGGCGACTACATTAAAGGCATGCTTCTTGTAGGGGTCAGCGAAATGGACACCCTCAGCTATATATGACTCTATGTCAAATTTAATAACATCATTGTGTTCTGTGAGATGACGGAATAACTGAAACATAAGAAATGATTAAAATTCAAGATAACTATTTCATGGAAAACACTAATCAAAATGACAATTTTTTCATATCGCAAATTGTTTACTTTCTAGGTTAAAAATGTTCTGTGAAAGTAAAATAAAACAATACAATACAATACAATACAATACAATATAATACAATATAATACAATCATACCTCATTGTTTCGATCAAGATTTATGTCATGATTTGAGCTATGAAAACAGATATCAAGCTTTAGGAACTTGTTAAAGGCCTAATGAACTATAATTAGTAATTACATTTATACAAAACCCTTCTCAATGGCAGTTGCTATTTTAATTAATAGTTGCTTTTTAAATTAATTAATTAACACAGGTCTTGGTGATTGTATTTCCAGTTTTAATCATATTCTAGATGCAACCAATGAACTGTTTTATGTGCTGGCTTGGAAATAAAACGAATCAATCCTTTATATCAGTTTGTTAGTAGAGGAGACAAAACCTTTCAGCATCTTCTTTATTGTAATCATACGAGTGCTTCATTTCATTAAGTAATGCATTTTCTAAACAATCCTCCCATACAAACAATGACTATGGTTCTGAAAATTAATCAAAATGAAATGAATCATAAAAGAAAAAATCTTGCTACACGTATGTATGTTTATATGATAGTCATTTTTTCATTTATGGAATAGTTAGCCGGATTTGTGTTATGACAAGACTTTACAGAAAAGGAAGTGGCTCTCCGTGTGCAATAAATTCAATGAAGGAGAATGTAGGAATGATGTTTCTCTAGTAGATAATCAAGCAGACATAAAACATGTAATCCTATAATTTATTTGCCACTTTAATCCAACTAAATGTTCAATTTGAGGTAAATACACACTTACTGATGCTTTCCAGGGCTGTAAATTAGGATTTCCCAGGAGGTAATGGAGCAGCTGATTTTACTTAAAGATGAACAATTGTGTATAAATTGTTAGCTCTTGAAAAGTTAATGCACTCTATCCATAATCATAAACTGTATACTAGGTATATGTTGAAGAGACAAGGATGTATTCATATACATGTACTTGTTAGTACAATCATATGAATCCTTAATAAAACTTTTGAGCAGTATTTGAACACATCTAAAACTGTTTTGTTATGAAAACACTAGAATGAACACCTCCCAGGTAAAAAGAACACCTAACAGTTAAAATGAACACCCCTCAGGTAAAATGAATACCTCTCAGGTAAAATAAATACTTAACATTTGAAATAAACACCCCTCAGGTAAAATTAACACTTCTCGGGTAAAATGAACACCTCTCAAGTAAAATAAACACCTCTCAGGTGAAATGAACACCTCTTAGGTAAAATGAATACCTAACAGTCAAAATGAACACCTATCGGATAACATGACAGATGGAACAGCCATTCTGACACAACTACATTCTTTCAATGGCAATCACAATTGATAATTTATTAGCCACAATGTCCCCAGGTTTAACAACATTTACTGTTCAAAATAGAATGCATCTGTTATTTTTGTCTTATGTCCTTGTGGTAATACAGGCTGACACATTATACATAATACTATACAATACGTAGTTATTCAACTCCCATTTACAGTTTACTAATTATAATCAAAACTGGATACACAGCTTCTAGATTAGTAAATAGAACACAATATAAATAGTCAAACTATAGTAATATACTACAGGTTATACCATAGACTTTATCCTTCATGATTTAGATGTCCTTAGGTGGTGGGTTCATTTTAAGAAGATATTCTCTTAATAATGTTTTTTAAAACTGTATTACTATTCTGTATATCTATTCTACATCTGTTTCCAACCATTTCAGTGAAACTTTCTGCAAGAGTCAAGTAATAGTAAAGCAATCGGTAGAGTCAAGTTGTCACCTTGACAACCATTCAACAAATGACCTTGGGTGAGTTATTGGTTATATAATGCAGTGCAGTTATATGAAATACTTTGTTCGATTTGGCTGGAATTACCTTGCCTTGCCGAGCTGTGAGCTAATTAATTGTTACCTGTGTTTTCTTCTGATGTTGCCCATTGCCTGATAATATCCAAACACTTAAATAGGGGATTTATTATTGTAAATGCAGTGTTTATAGAAAGAGGATATCTTGACATGGTATCTTAGATCCTTCAAACACAAATACCAAATAAACAGATCAATGCCTGATAACAAATAAACAATACTTCAATAAATAATCAAAATCTTAGATGATCCTATCATTTTGTCATCTCATTACATCTTTCTGTTTTGCAAATAGAAACAGTTCCAAGAAAGAAACTGATAGAAAGCTATGTGCATGACTAATTCTCATATACAGTGTTTATACAAGTATTAGTATTTTGCCAATAGCAGAATTTTATTGCTGTCTATAGATTTACGATTTTAATGTCACACCAAACTTCGTGTTCAAGCAATAAAAAAGGTGCTAGGCCCATTGCCTTTTTGGTAATTTATGAAACAAGAAATTTACATAATTACATGTAACCGATGATCTGACTTGACTTCTTGCTATTTTTTCAAAACCTGTCAATCCGTGGCCATGTGTTATACTTACCGTTGAACCATAACTCCATAATATTTATTTTATCAATACTGATCATAATACAAATAATATGAAATATGATATTATCTTTGTACGCATACAGTATGAGTTCACCCCTTTATATAAATCTATAAGCTTATGATTTTGTATGCCAAATTTAGTTTGAAAATTTCCTTCTTTATGTTTCTGTACAGATACTTTTATAACTGTTGCTATATATAGTTTACTACTTACACATTTCGTTAGAGATGGTACAGTGTAGAGCCATGGATATGGACCGTCCCCATTGAAATTTGACAGATTCGTATGAGAACAAATTGATATCTGAGGGTGCAATGAGCCTAGGATCCCCGCCAAATTCTATGCCGCAGTGAACCCCCTGGGGGACCGCCTTGAGTTGATGGCATATAGGCCCCTCCCTTGGGTGGGCCCAGAAAAAAAAAGTTGGCTTTTTATGGCCTTTTTGGGACTTTTTAGGCCAAATTGTCAAAAATGGGCCTCAAATTTTTAAAAACTGCGGTCCGCATTCACAGATTTGAAATTTGACCCCCTTGTTTCTTCTGGATCTGGCAGTGGTACTAAATGGCATTTGTGATATAAATATCAAATATTGGTTCGCATACCATGAAAAGATTTACACCGATTTCTTTTCAACGAAAAGAGCCCTGGCCGAATGCAAAAGAACTTCCAAGTCAGCGAGCTTATGACTAAGCCCATAGTCTAATCAAATGACATTAAAATAATTATAAATTGAAATACCATTGAAAGCAAAGTGGTTGATTCAGCAATCCAACAACTTACCTCTGGAGAGTGTTTTTCATAAAGTTGTTCTAAGTTTGAAAGTTTCCTCAAAATCTTTTGCTGATTTTTTTCTTCTTTTTTTGTTTCACCTTTCCAGAGTAAAGTAGTGTAATGCATGATCAGTAAACCCCATGTGGCGATGAATAGAAGGAATATAATTCTTTTTCGACGCATTGCAGCTCCACTATTGCTTTCAGCACGATGCAATGGCAACTTTTACTGAAAGGAACTTAAACATCTTCTTTCAGACGAAATTTTGAAATCTCGTTTTAACTCTCGTTTTGAACTCTCGTCAAGTCTCGTTTCAATTACGCGTGCGCTCTGTTACTTCCGATTGAATCAAGGAGGATTGGCTCCTCCCAGGATCGAAACTCGATATTTTCCAACAATGAAAACGTCGAAATGTCGTTATTTTCTGAAATTAAAACCGACTATAAATTCAAAATAAACAGTTCAAAAGATTCGAACCAATATCTCGATCATTTCTTGTGAGTTTTGGAATTTTTCGTTTGGAAATAAGACCAAAATTCACGATTTAAATGTTGAAGTGAACAAAATGGCGGCTGTTTGAATTCGAATTTTGTATTACGACATACCCATATATGGGACAGAATATCGGTGGTGCACTCTGGGAGCCAATCCTCCTTGCGATTGAATTGAGAAATTTTTAAAAACATCGGTTAATTGAACAAATAAGTTATGGCGACAATTCTAGGCATTGACCACAAAATTATAGCTGCGTCTACTCTAGGGCTTACTGCTGGCGCAGCTGCGATTTCAGCATATCTTTGTTACCGTCAGAGTGCGTCTAGAAAAAAACAGAACATTTATGAAACTGAAAAATCACTCAGTGAATATTTAGTCTTTCATTATGCCGCTCCCAAAGAAATCCTGAAGTATGAACATGGTCCATGGAGTTCAGTAGATTTCCCAAGAAGATGTGCTGAGCTTTGCATGGAATATTTTGAAGCAAAGGTTTGTTCACAATTTACATAGAAATCTCAAGATGAACGCTTCATGTTACTATATTTGCACATAGCCATCTTTTAGATAGATCAGGCTATGCAAAACTGGATATTCCCAGCCCATGTTAAAGGTATTTTGCAGAAATGTAAGAAATCGTTGGAACACTTACACTACTTCAATCGATGTATAACATCATGAAATATCGGTTTAATATCCGGTTACACGCATGCGCTTTGGCAAGACTTCCTGGTCAGACGACATGGAAAATAACAAGTTCCAAATACATTTTTTCGTCAATTACACTGTCTTCCGACTCCAGATAGCAAGTAGTATGTATCCAACAGACCGAATATAATATTCGGTCTGTTATGATTCATATATTTCCTGTGGAAATCTCGGTGATATTTTTTGCACATAAATTTCTCGTTTATTACAAGAATGTTCACCTTGAAAATTGGTGAATATGTTGAAGAGATGTTCATCTTAAACTAGAAGCAAAAATATTTGTATAAGGCGGGTACAAGTTGATATAAAATAATGAAATGTTCAGACTCACCAAAACTTCAGGATGTGTTTATAAGTACATCGCGAAATCAATGTCAAGGACGTTTGAGTTCACGAGATCCAAACGAGATATGCAAATTTTGAACTTTGACAACACATGACCACTTGATTACCTCGGCCTTCTTCATGAATATTTCCGCTCTATTTACTATAAATGAAGAAAATTAATCGGGATAATGATAATAAATGACTAGATCTAATAAATTCCCGCACAAATGGAATTTATCAACACGCTTCCGTCCGCTCCACGTGTTATTTGTTTACAAATAGACTGACGTCACTGGCTAAATCTCGTTTATCGTGAGAATTGGCATTGCCAAAATGGCTTGACCTAATCAATGGCTTCGCTACAAGAAGCGTCTGTACATTTTATGAATATCTTCAGTAAGAGGACAATATACGAAAAAATAATATTGTAAGTACTTTATAAGGTAATCATTTTATCATTTAACAAACTTATTTGTAACATTTATACAACACCACATTTTACAATCGGTGACTTACAGTCTGAATATTTATTCAGACGAAGGATACAGTCTAAGATAGCAAGATATGGTTAGAAAAACGATACTTTAGAATGTTATAAATCGATTGAAGTAGTGTAAGTGTTCCCACGATTTCTTACATTTCTGCAAAAGACCTTTAACATGGGCTGGGAATATCACCATATGCAAAGCTAGCTTTGTGCAAACTAAGTAAGCTTCATGCATGCGTGTAGCTGGGGGGGGGGGGGGGGTGTGAAGGGTACACCATATAATTTTAAGATTTCCAGGGGTGAACTCCTGTACACCCCTTTTTGGGCTTGCATTGCTCAAGGTGATTCAATCCTAAAGAATCACACCTCTTGACATTTGCTGGCTATGCCCCTGCCATGATATCTTTCTGTCAGTTTGCAATGTTATGAAATAAGCATCTTTAGACAATATCTCTCACTAGGTTCAGATCTGTGATGTAAAGTCCCATGAATGGATTCAGCAAAAATTATGTTGTCTTTAGACACTTGTTATTTTTCTTTTAAACACCTATGCCTGCAGGCCTGCCAGCTGTATTTTGAAATCCTAGTGAAGTCTATTTCTATTATTAGTATTTATTGAACAACCTTCATATTTCAGTTTTTCGTTTTGATAATGGCTCCTGGAAGGTGAGGGATGGTCCAGAAGGGGTTTTGTTCGAGATTTGTTTTCTTTTATGACTCAGACTATAGTCTTATTTGTTTTTGGGTACTTTGTTTTTTAATACATTATGCTCTTTCTTTTTGGTACTTTTTCTGACGATGTGTATGCTACAAACTAATATGTCTACAAATCTGAAACTGTTGTTTTTCAGGAAGGTGTCCCAAATACAGCTTTAGACATAGGATGTGCAGTAGGAAGGTCATCATTTGAGTTGGCGAGATCATTCAACCGTGTCATAGGATCAGATTACAGTCAGTCTTTCATCGATGCTTGTAATCATCTTAAACAAGGAGGAAAGCTCGAGTATAAGATGCTGGAAGAAGGGGAGCTTTATACAAACCATGTTGCCAGTGTACCTTCAGGTATTGTAAGTATAATTTTTAATTATTTGATCATCATCATTTTTATGACAATACAGATGCTCAATCAGCTATGAGCATATTATAAGAAAATTGACATTAGAGGGGTTCAATTATGTGGAGCTGAATTATGATTCTGTGAGTATGGTACATTAATCAAACCTCCTTTGTTAACATTACCTAAATAAATTTTGATTTCAGCTTGCCAGTTGACTGACTTTTGATACACTGATGTGTACATACTACAGTATGTATATATCTATAGGCTAGCTTTATGTAAAGACTGTCGAACCTTGACCAGACTCTGCTTTATGAATGTAACATCTAGGATATCATACCCTGCGTGCAGAGTCTAGTTAAACTACACTCTGCCTAGTAGAGACCATATCACAGTTTAGTAGCCCCGCCCCCACGACAGGTACCGGTGACAGTTTGGGTAATAAATCACTTTTGACCTACGCGCTGACCTTTCTTCCACTAATCAGCGAGCTTGAAGAAACATACGCCAAATGCGTTCTAATTAAATATGCGCATGTCATTGGTCAATTTCGAGCTCAACGATGACGTCAGAAGGAATGACCATATATAGAACGTCGGTCAAATTTGGCCGACGAACACTGATTGGCGCGGTGAGTTCACAGGTTTATTTTAGTTTGAAAGAGTGAAGACGAAGCTCTCTTTTGAGAAGTGAAGTCAAACGAATGCAAAGGGTAAGGATATCAACATAAACCAGGGTTTAACTGACATTTTAGTAAGTTAAATCCAAACTTGAAACAGAGATTTTGGTATAAATTTAGATAATTCCAATATCCTTCACCTCTTCATTTATACCTATTCTTCCTTTATTCCAGGAAACTGATAGACTGACATTCCAACAAGGTGATGCATGCCGTCTTCCACTAGATATTGGCCATTTTGGTTGTGTCCTTGCTGCGAATCTTATTTGCCGTCTTCACACTCCAGTTGACTTCCTAAATAGATTATCGAGCCTGGTTTCCCCTGGTGGTATAGCAGTGATCACATCACCTTATACCTTCCTTGAGGAGTACACACCTCGGGTAAGTTACTAGTTAATCTGTAAAGAATACATGAGTTCACTCTAAGAGTAAGATAGTTAAATCTTTGAATACAGGAGAACAGCTCAGGTAAGTTATATACAGGAGTACAGCTCACATAAGTTAGATACAGGAGTACAGCATAGGTAAGCTATATACAGGAATACAGCTCAGGTAAGTTATATACAGGAATACAGCTCAGGTAAGTTATATACAGGAATACAGCTCAGGTAAGTTATATACAGGAATACAGCTCAGGTAAGTTATATACAGGAATACAGCTCAGGTAAGTTATATACAGGAGCACAGCTCAGGTAAGTTAGATACAGGAGTACAGCTCAGGTAAGTTATATACAGGAATACAGCTCAGGTAAGTTATATACAGGAATACAGCTCAGGTAAGTTAGATACAGGAATACAGCTCAGGTAAGTTATATACAGGTGTAAACTACATGTTAAATCTTTATATACTGTATAGGAGTACAGCTCAGATGAGTCATATACAGGAGTATAGCTCAGGTAAGTTATATACAGGAGTACACCACACATTAAATCTTTATATACTGTACAGGAGTAAAGCTCAGATGAGTCATATACAGGAGTATAGCTCAGGTAAGTTATATACAGGAGTACACCACACGTTAAATCTTTATATACTGTACAGGAGTAAAGCTCAGATGAGTCATATACAGGAGTATAGCTCAGGTAAGTTATATACAGGAGTACACCACACATTAAATCTTTATATACTGAACAGGAGTAAAGCTCAGATGAGTCATATACAGGAATACAGCTCAGGTAAGTTAGATACTGGAGTACTTTCCTAATGGAAGGAACTTAAAGTTGAATCTTTATGTTCAGGAATACACTATTAGGGTAGAAACTCTTAACATACTGAAATCTTCATTTTCCAGATAATAAGGGTATTAAGTCATACGATACCCTATGCGCAGAGGCTAATTCTAAAGTAACATTGAATATATAGGCCAATTTTTCAATTTGTCTTCACCCGTCCAACTGCCAGTAGCTGTCACTTATAAGAAATTGACAAAATAAATGTACAAATTATTATTTCGTATTTTTCATCTGTATTAAATGTCAAAATGTCACGTATCATGGATAAAACCACTCTTCAATTTTTGTACCATCTGAAAGGTATACAGTGTACATGATTAATAAGATTTCTTTCATTTTCAGCGGCATTGGATAGGAAGCTACACAGATGCAAACGGAAAGCGAGTAACAGGGTTTGATGGACTTAAGCGCCACCTTGGAAAAGATTTTGATCTGATAGGGGAGAAAGATATGCCATTCTTTATACGTGAGACTGCAAGGAAAAACCAGTGGACTGTGGCCCATGCAACTGTATGGCGGAGAAAAGTAGATTAAATGTTATATATTTGAACCTGTCATAATTAGTGAAGCCAAACACATAGGCTAAAGTCCCCTTATAGTATGCTGGTTCTTATGAACTGGTTTATGCAAATGTCGTAGCAAGTTCTATCATTGAAAACATCAATATCTTCTTTGTATGATCATTTCTTTATATATTCTGTACATGTCATGGTTGTACATTTCAACTAATAATTGGCCCTTCTTGTAAATTCAAAATTCTTGTATCATATGAAATCACAATATACTGTCTTCTATATCATCAATGACAAGAGAATCTGCATTTCAAATAATTAACAGAGAAAGGATAAATCTGAAAGCAGTATCTGTTATCCCGTGTCATATTTTGTTCGGTAAAATTAAAGGCATTATTTCGATGGAAGAACATATTTAACTATACAATGAGTAGAAAGACACTTTGATTAAAGGAATTGAATATAGGTGCTCTATTAAACACGCAGTTAATAAAATTCGTATCGAATAGGAACCTGTGGCCGCCATTTGTGACAGCGGTATCTGTAGCAGTTACCGTTGTCAGGCTATTCCGGTGTGTTTTGTATTTACAATGATCTGTATTATATATGTTTCAAAATGGATTGATGAAAACACTATTCTGGGACTTTGTACTTTAGAATGGAATTGGAGAGTCAAGTACTTGTGTGCACTAAGTGTCCATAAACAAATGCAGCATAAAAAATGACAATGTAAAACAAAATAATGCGATTTAGTCATTAGGATCAAAATCACAAGTCTATCTTGTGATTATTGGACAGTATATTATTTGTTATCACATTTGCAGTATTTGTTGAGGATTTATAGCAATGAAAGGTTGAACTTTTTTATTAAAAGAAATCGTTATGTATTTTGCTATTTTTTATATTTTTGTTTTTGCTTACTACTATACTGTAGTGACTAAGCACTAGTTTCTTCAAGGTAATCTCTGAAAAAGAACCATGTATGATATGACAATTGATTTTACAGTCGAAATTCTTACCATGACCATTTTGTAACAACCACCATGCACCATTTTTATTGAAATCATGGACACTAGCTGAACAAAAACATGGCAGATGTCTGTCTTTTTATCTTGGTGTTCTGGTGTTCTCTTTGATTTCTTTTTTTTCTTGCTGTGTTCTGCGACCATATTTGGTACTTTCCTGTTGGCAGTTAAGCATACATATGATAAGAGATGGCAGGCCCGTAGCCAGGGGGGTTCGCAGTGTTCAGGCGAAACCCCCCCCAGCCAAAATTTTTTTCAAAATCATGCAGTTTTTCACCATTTTGAGCACTTCTCAAGTAATTTTAGCCATATTTGGGCCAAAATTGTCAAATGTGAACCCCCCCCTGGAAATTTTTTTGAAAACTGAACCCCCCCTTGGCAACTCCTGGCTAGGGGCCTGGATGGTGTATATAGACAGATGGTTACTGCCTTTTCTCTTTCGACGAGATCCCTATGATTAAAACAGCAGTAATCATAGACACTAAGTCAACAGAAAGATGGCAGTAGCTATCCATCGATTTATTATTGGAGATCAAGGAGGATTGTCTCCCAGGCACACAACTCGATTTTTTCCAACAATAACAATGTCACAATGTTGTTATTGTCTGACTTAAACTGGTTTTAAATGGATTATCACTTATCTAAAAGACTCAAGCTAATAGCTTGATCACTTCTTGTATGTTCTGAATTTAAGACCAAAAATCGCGATTCAAAATTTGAAGTGAAAATCATGACATTCTTATAAAGATCAGATTCATTGATGGAAATTATTTGGATTGCATTGTGGGAGTCAATCCTCCTTGATTGGAGATAAATAGACATATCACTAGCGCCATCTTTCTTTTTTAACTCCCCAATGTTCCCAACTCCCCAGCATAATTAGTTTGGAGCCTCCCTTAATATATTACATAATCACTTGTCATACCATACCCAATTCTCTTGCTAAGAAACACTAGAACAATCTCATTTACTTGGCTTAGAGTATTGTAAATCATTCTAAAGATGGTTGCACTAATAGTTGAGTTACAATGGGTTTAATCCTTGTAAGGTCGCTACTGTCTGTACTTTTAGGACTTTTTAAAAAATGTGCATTCATTAAATTAAGACACTTTTAGAAAGTTGCTTTCAACTTATATCTAGCTGTTATTGCCTCTTACTCTTATACTTTAGATTGCTTTATATATATTATGTTAGGAAATTCATCTTAGTGTTAAAAAACACCTGCAGTGAAATACTTGTTATCAATTTTAACCAAGAAATGGGGATGTAATCAAAATAATTAGGGCAGAATTGCTTTACACTCATACCCCTATAATATACATGTAAATGCTAATTTGGTACACAAATGTGAGATTCGTGTAAGTTAATTGTCTGTACGTTCATTAGTATTATGGGGGGAGATAACTAAAATTGCAGTTATCAAAATGGAAAAAATAATTTTGGGTAAATCAGGAAAGTACGGGACATCAGACCTCAGATGAAGAGAGTTAATCTGACTGAGAATATAATTTACAATCAGAGACACGTTAACATGCATAATCCATGTTTTTGTATATCTCTAGCAAAATGTATAAACAAATATGTTTGCTGTGACATTCTAATTCATCTGAATCCCTTTACTGTAATGCTTATGACAGATCTGCTCACTTCCAGAGCTAGTAGCAACTTTTGATGCATCGCGTGTGATTATGTGTTGTACACATAGTATACTGACAATGATATCAATAAGTTTAAGTAGTTCATTAATGTCTGTCTTGCATGCACATGTATGCTATAATTGAAAAAATCATGACTCCTGTCATTTTATATTATAATTCGTTGTACCGTATTGTCTCTAATGAGCGCACAGATTGCTCCCTTAATTGAATTTTAAAGGGTAAGATATTGAGAGATTTCATAATATGATACCATATTGATCATTAAAGTCGCATATGCGCTCATTGGAATTGTGTGCTCATTAGAGAGGTCGGCATAGCATTTTCATCTAATGCGCATCCAATGTACATTTCAAGCTTTATTTTGCGCTCATTGGAACTGTGTGCTGACATTAAAGTGAATATGATATAGCATTTCAATCATTCTACTGCTTGTATAATTTGTATAAGTTTAAGTTCATTTCCACATCAAATGTATGTTTCAAGCTTTAATTTCCAAGTGCTGTAATAAGAATGAAATGTGTATAATGTTGTTAGAAAATTGCCATCTGATGGACAAAGTACAGTTGTGAATAAATACAGATCTTTATATATAGCAATGCAATCTTATAACATGTTTTGTTTCCTTTAATTTTTAGTCTTGCTTCAAGCCTTTTTTGACCCACATAGGGGAAGGAGGTCTACAAGGGCTTGACGCAAGATACCTCTCTCAAAACCCAAGAACGCTTGTAAAGCCAATGTCACTTTGGGGTCAAAGCCACATAATTAGATAGAAGTCACATTCAACAGGTTCAAAGGTGGATATTATTAGGTTCACATTTGCCTCCAAGAGCAAGTACCACCAATTATTTTGAGCCATGAAAAGGTTTCTCTAAGAGTGCACAGATTTTACAACTGCAGCAAAAATAGTGACCCTTTTCTGAATTGCTAGTACTTTTATGGTTTTCATTGTGATTTAAGGAAGGCCAAGAACAATGAGCAATCTTGAACATGTGAATTAAAACAAAAGAAATTGTGTAGGCCAGGGTCGTGGAAAATGTCATACTCTAACAAAATAATTAAAACATGTGATCAGGTGCATATAGTACATTTTTATTTACATAATTATTATATATATTAACATCAAAAAATAAATACAACTCTTCAAATTACATGATGACGAGACCAATATAATTGTCCAATGAAATATCATGAAAGTGGTCTTAATTTTTTAGATTGAAACTCCTTTGAATACAACAAATATTCATTTGACTCAATAATGTATATCATGTATATTACAACCCATGGAGACAGATCGCCTAAAATAACATTCGTATGATGCGAGACTTGACATTCACCAGGAAAGTAGAAACATCTTGTCACCCATGATGCAAATTAATTTTTGATGAATGACAGTCGTATGAAAATAGCATGCCATCTTGAAATTAATTTGCTTCATGGGTTACAAAATGTTTCTACTTTCCTGGTGAATGTCGAGTCTCGCATCATACAAATGTAATTTAAGTCGATCTGTCTGCATGGGGTGATATTACAGACTACTAAAATTTTCTTACTGTTTTGTTCCATGATCTTTTTGTTTAACATTCTAAAATAGAAGTTCTCTGCATACACACTTATGACACTAATACAAGTATAGAACATTACATTGGCATTAAGGCTCCAAGATGATCTGATCATACCAAAGAGTTCAAGCATACACCCCTCACGCAATCTTATGAAAATGGTCTTACAGATATTTGTTCCTTACCAATTTATATAACATAATATTAAAACATCTATGACATTTGTTAGCTAACCCAAAATCCAATTTGGAATATTTATGGTTGATTGTTTGTTGTTGTAGCATGATAAAATCAGTAATTAAATTGTGATTGCAATTGCTACCTGTTTAGATTACATTTTAATTTTTTGTTGTTTACCAACATTGGTTAAATGTATCAAACATTTGGCATTTGATTTTATATTTCTGGCAATAAATAAATAAACACATACTTCTCAGTTCAAAGCACATATAAGGTACATTCTCATCTTGACCATTCAATATGTAAATATTGGCCATTCAATATCACCCAAATGAAGGTACTAATTCGTTTGAGTTCTGTAAAATTTTTGTTTTCTCGATTTAAACCTACTTTTAAGTTAACTCAAGGTACATATTTTAATTCAGCTCAAAAGCTAGTTTAAGAACATACACAGAGTTGGGAATTTAGTCTTTAAATGAAACAGGAATTCTAACATTTAGTCCCTCGCTTTTGTTACATTGGTGAAAGGCCACATAAAAGGAACATGGTAATATTCTAGACTCAATGTTACAAAACTGAAGAACTAAATATATGAATTGTAGTTCCTTTAAAACCAAATTCTGAACCGAATGTATATTGACACTCTTAATCAAGATAATGTTCTCATAATTTTAGCCGAACCATAATCTCCAGACCACATCTCGGAGGATGGTTTGAAGTAAGAAAGCAAAGGTTTCTACTGAACTCAAACTTAGATCCTTCATGTCGTCACTTTGAAAATTATGTCAAAGTAATTCCAGATTGTACTTGGGTAAAAGTAAATATGAAAATGCAGAACATTTAATATAAATATCTCATTTCACACACCAGTGCAGTCCCATCACCAATATGTGGTGTATTGTAAAATTGGATAACTAGCCTAAGGAATGTCTCATTGAAGTTATCTTGAGACTGATCTAAATGCCTCCCCATGTTGCGTAGAGTATTTCTCATAGTCCTTTCTGAAGTCGTGGATTTGATTGTATTGCTGAAATAATCAAGAGTAACATATTCTATTCAATAGGAAAATGTCATCTCAATATATGAAGATATCTATGAAAGAAATTGTCAGGTAACTAACTACCTTGTAATATTATCGTAATGCTTCCGTAACCAATTTTGTTAATGCAATAACTATGGAATTAAGAATTCCATATTCACTGGCATGTAGCGGCCCTGATATCGATAAATTCTACACGCAATATAACCCGATACTACATGCTTGGTTAAAACTTTACACGAAAAAGCTTCGATATCCGGGCATTTACTCTTACACTGAACTGAAAATAGCATCGTCTAAACGTGTATGTGTTGGCTTCCGGGTAAGTTTATCAACATTTATACTCAATTGAAAGAGCAGTCGTGCTTATATCGTGTACCAGTTTGATTTATTTATATGTGTGTGTATTTATAACACGATAGCCTAGTAATACCGTGTCGTTAGAACAACTGCTAGATATCGAACTGATGACCCGAAATTACATTATTGGACTGATCGCGCATCTGATATTAAATGATTACTTTGCATTGAATCTGATATTAACTTGCAACCCAATACCATGACTTTGCATTTGAATGATAACACGGCCTCATATTCTAATCCATTATACGTCCATTGCAGGCCAAAAATGTTTCAATGTTGATATTGTAATGCACACGAGAATACATTCGATTCGTATATTGATCATACATCAATTGAACATGGAGATTTTCCTGTACACTTTTCCCAAACCTGTGGAATAGACAAGATGCGAGTAGAAATTATCTTGATTTACGTCTTCAAATATTCAAAATTCATTTTTTGAAAAAATTCGAAACCATCGAATATCACTTCTTAAGACGTGATATTCGATAGTTTAAAGTGATATTCGATGGTTTGTAAATTGTTTACTAAAATATGATATCTTGGTCACATATCAAATATATCATCATGTGATATTCGATCTATATCATTGCAACCATGGGATATAGAGGATATCCTATGATTTATGAGAGATATGATTTTTATCCACGAATGAATATGATATCTTGAGTATGTTCCCCACATGCTCTGGTGTGTTACTTGCAAAATATGTTATCATTTTCAAAAAAATTCAAAATTTTTTTTCACATTTTTTTGCATAATTTTTTTCCACAATTTTTTCAAATTTTTATTTTCAGATTTTTTTCAAAAATGAACAAAAAATTCCAAATTTTTTTTTTCAAATTTTTTTTCCCAATTTTTTTCACATTTTTTTTTTCAGAATTTATTTTTAACATTTTTTTGAGTGGGACATACGATTTATATGGAGCTCCGTCGGAGCGGGACATACGAAAAATATTTGCCGGATATGGAATATATTCCCGGTTGATATGCCCCTGAAACCTCATCAGGTATGGAATACATATAGGTTATTTACTGGGAGGGATTGAATATGGGTTTTATTCCGAGGGACAATATGATATTGACTGAAGGGTAATATAATATTGACCGAGAGCGCAGCGACCGAGTGTCAATATCATATTGCCCAAGGCCAATATCATATTTTCCGAGGAATAAAACCCATATTCAATCCTGACCAGAAATAACCTATTTATTCCATATTACATCCCTCTAGAATGTTACATTTGGATAATGCAAACGTTATATTAATAAATGCACATTGTTTGAAAAATGAAATAAATAAATAAAATAACCGGGAAACTAAAAAATAGGTCAATACGGTCCAATACGATTTTTTCCCGGGGACAATACGATTTTTTCATGTAATACGATTCAATACGATTTTAATTCCTTCATATTTCCCTGGGAAATAGTAGTATTTTGGAATAAAATATATTTTCCCTCGGGACCTGCGGCCCTCGGGACCTGCGGCCCTCGGACAGATATATTATATTTGCTTCGGGGTAATCCCAATATCCTGAACCTCATATAGGATAATCTCTATATCTACCTGATGGACCATAGGGACCGAAGGTAGACGTGCATATCTCACGAGGGATAAACCCCATATCCAAACCGACCGCACATATCTGCTTTATCATATACTAAGTAGTTTTCTAAAAAATTAATCTTATTTCCTTTTTTGAATTTTTTAAATTTTTTATTTTTATTCTCTACTCTACTTGTCAAAGGATAATAGACGATAAATATATATATAGTAGCCCGGACAGAATTGTTCAATGGTCACTTTTTCTTTAATAACTTTTTTAATTTTCAGTATTATCAAAATCTGATTATATATTTGAAAACTAGAGTAAAATTCTGACATACAAAAAAAATATTTAAGGAACATCTCATAATTTATTGATATTATAGGCGTTCATAGTATGACTGACGCAAATACATAATTCATCATTTTGCCTCATATTTGTTCAAAATGGCAGCATATTTTGTGAATTTGAATGGTCAGTTGAAAGTTAATATTTAAAGATTGTCATAGGACTATATGGCCATGCTGCAACCGTTACAATACTGATGTAATTCAGCAACTGACCAATCATCAAATACAAGAAGTCAACTCCCTCCAAGGGTATATGAAGTCACCTCTATTGATATGTTCGGAGTTGTGTTCAAGGGGATGTGAAGGTGGCGTCCCAATGTACGGGGTGGGACGAGAGAAGGTCCTCAATCTTTTCAAGAGCTCCAAACAGTCATCTCAGAGGCCATTGAAAAGCTAAAGAACAATTCACATGCATGCCAAGGATGGGTTAAGAGGCATGTGACTGGGAAAGACATTACAAACTGTTGCAGTATGACCCTATAGTTGCACAGGTTAAATGAACTAGGATTGCTAATCCACTACGAGCAACAATGGAAGGGCCAAAAAACTTTAAGTCCTGCGACCTTACCAATGAACTGTACATACAATGTACAAACCTTGTTAAGTACTGGTATACATACAAGTCAATTTAGGTTAGGTTGGGTTATAAATGCAGTCATTACCTCATTCCAAGGCAGCAGTTAACATGATTTCGTAGGGCTATTACATTTCTTAAATATTAACTTTCAACTGAACATTCAAACCGCAAAATATGCCGCTATTTTTGAACAAATATGAGACAAAATGGTGAATTATGTATTTGCGTCACTCCTACTATGAACGCCTATAATATCAATAAATTGTGAGATGTTCCTTAAATATTTTTTCTGTATGTCAGAATTTTACCCTAGTTTTCAAATATGTAATCAGATTTTGATAATACTGAAAATTAAAAAAGTTATTTAAGAAAAAGTGACCATTGAACAATTCTGTCCGGGCTACTATATAGTTTAGCATAATATGTACTTCTTTCTGTAACTGGAATACGATTCTAATATACAAGCAACACATACGTATTCCCGGGGAACAATAAATATTTTGTGTAGGGTGTGGACATTTTTCTTTTCATTTCTCTAAAATCAGATTATTTTCATAAAATCCATACAAAGTTGGGCATAAGCCTCTATTTTCGTATTCTGCATGTTAAGATATTTATAATGTAAAACCTAAGAGATAAATTCAATGTCTTCAGTTGAGAATAAGTATAGGTAAATGTGTGAATTCTGCTTGTTGTTGCACTATTTTTATAATAAACAAGGTTCGATACGCAACACTGAATAGACTGCAGTCATAGCTTAGTTGTAAAGAAAACAAAAGAAGTTGGGACGTGGTCATGCTTGATTATGTTTCTTTTATATATCATCGTTTGCATTTGTTGAAATCGGCCCGCATTGATTTCAAGAGGTGGTCGGTGTACAAGGTCATATGTTTGAGTTATTGGTTTAATGATAAATGTGACCCTTGAATGCGTTAGGCTTTATGTATGCGTGAAACAAATACTCCAATGGCCTAATCTCAATTTGCCTACAAACAATATAACATTGAAATGATGGTCATCTGCATATTAACTTCCGCACCACACGTCTAACTTCGACACAATTCAGTAAAGTATTCAGTATCGCTTAAATCGCTACATGCCAGTGATATTTAGAATAGTATTCGAACAATAATAGAGTAAGAGAGCGGATGAAATTGACCTAAAATACTACATGGCATGATTTATCAAAATTCAACTGTTTCCTGTATTTAATTAAAGTTACATTGATTTTTTTGAAGGAATATCATTTAACCATACATTTTGATTATAGTGTATTGGAAATATGGTAATAGCTTATATAAGGGTCAACTGACCTACATTTCATCCAAGCATTTCAGAAGGAAGGTTGTTTCTATCTTTTTATAACAGGTTACATAGCTATTTTAGATTCAGTGATATTGATTACCCTCATCAATTTCATTATTCATATAAAGGTATGTCTTTATGCAGGTCAAAATGTCAAACCATGTCAAACACTTGGAAAACTGTACATTTTCTAACATATAATATAATATAATTGATTTTCATATTTATTATGATACTATCCTATATTTTCCAATGTGTGGGAAGAATTCAAGCACACGACTCAAGGAATTGTGCATGATTTAATGCACTCATGCTTGTATCCTAGCCTTTGAATTGGGCTACCAACCTCATTTAAAGCCTTGATAGGAAACCCACATGCCTTAAATGATTCAAAATTAATTTAGCCATTGGCATAAATTCTCTTATCACTGGTGGATCTGGGGGCCCGCCCCCCCCCCCCCCCCTTGAATGGGCCCAGAAAAAAAACATTGAGATTCTGGGCCAAAAAAGGCCTTAAAGCCCCCCAAAATGGGCCTTTTAAGGCCTTATTTTTTAATTTCAGGCCAAATTTTGAAGAAAATGGTTTTAGGGGCCCAAAATTGTTTAACTTTTTTTAACTTTCAATATAACAGTGAGTACATGTATATACTTGTACATGGAGATGGGTACAATTAGCTTTGAAAATATGAAAAAATTTCATGAAATCAACATACCTTTACTGACTGTATTGCGCGGGGTCCTCGTATCTGTTGTACCTTTGCAATGGCCACCTCTGGTGTACATGTTGGGTCCA
This sequence comes from Owenia fusiformis, assembly GCA_903813345.2. Lineage (NCBI taxonomy): Eukaryota > Metazoa > Annelida > Polychaeta > Sabellida > Oweniidae > Owenia > Owenia fusiformis. The sequence goes on along the minus strand of CAIIXF020000008.1, from coordinate 19,695,943 downwards.
TATAGAGGAGGAAACAGCATGCAACCAGACAGGCTCTTCCAAGGCCTCCAAAACAACTGAAGTTACACAGTATATATTCATCTAAAATAGGCTTAGCACAATACATGTATGGATAAGTTTATTGTAGGTTTTAAGGTTATCAAGTCCACAGTGATATCAACTTGGATGAAAAATGTCCTTATTGTCTATCAACAACCTACAATTCTACATCTTTATGTATTTTTATTGATGGTTTAATTTTTGTGATTTAGATAACAAAACTAGTCCTATTTAGATGGGAACATTGAATTGCAAAATATCCAATTGATGAACTATGAATATTAAAGATACACTTGCTGATGATAAAACAACCCATTCTGCGATTAAGACATAACAACTTTGTTTTCCATTATTGTAAACTTAGGCAATAAAATACAATGAAAATGCAAACATTACTGAATTAATGACTTCTTTCCTTCCATTAGGTTCAGCTTCAACTGTTCGAGCATTTTCACCAGATTTCCAATAGTTGGGGTACATCCATCGGGAAATGGATAATGATATGTTGTGATATCAGCTTTTGTATACTCTTGTAACAACCATGTTACACGATATTTGTGGAGTTCACCACGTGAGCAGAAGCAGAATACATCAGATATTTCCAAAGACTTGATGGACTCTGAATATACAAGAAACATGTCTTTCATTTTACAAAATTTGATTATGTTCATATCTAATGGTGTACACATGTACTTTATTGTAGTTATGAGTAGTGCCACATCCAACCAGAGGAATAAGAAGCCAAAGATGACAAATTAGGAGGTTCCTTGGGGGCATGCCTCCCAGAGGATTTTTATTTTTCGTTGTATTAATTTGGTTTACCTAAGCTTTTCCGACAATCTTTATATGCTTGGATGCTACACCCATGATCACCAATAGGTGATTTGCAACATAAATATGTACTATGTTACCTGAAATCTTCTAGTGAATTAAAAAAAATTTAAGAATGTTAATAGACTGTGAAGTTTCCTTACCGATATCTGCTTCTAGGTTTCTCCAAACATCCTTGAATCTACATCCAGGTAAGGCACTTATTCCTAATGGCTCCACTAGTCCAAGGTAGGAGAGGTCAAGCCTAGATGAAACAAAGTTGATATTGTGCAATTTGAGACAGCTGCTTCTTTTTTGGTTTTGAGAGAACGTTTAGATTGGTGTTTATAAAATCGATTGAGGTAAGAAATATGTGCGTTGATAGTGCCGTTTTTTTCAAAGCTGACTTGAACTTCTTGCCTTTGCTTGAGAAAAAAATCATGATACAAAAGCTGAGCACAGAATTGTTCACCAACTCAACTGCCAATGGCAATTTACCAAAAACAGTATGTTCATAGTCCTCCATGGTATGTTCATACATGTATCTAAAAAATTATTATAAAATCCAGACATACTTCAAGCAGGCCTAGAGAATTAATCAACGTATCTGTTTGAATGTAATGCATAAAGATTTAACGTATCATGTTACCAATTTCAAAAAGAATATAGATCTCTAGATCTAAATAAAAATGAAAAAAAATTACCAATCGATTTTGAAAGGAGAGAGGTCAACTTCACCTTCGTTCTCGTCATCTGATGAGTCAAAACCGCTCATACTTGGTTCGTTGGTGCCCTGGAATATTGCAATCATGAAAAAATCAAATTCATTGTATAAACATGTTTAAGAATATAGAAAACATCAGAATAAAAACTCACCAAAATCACCATATTTTGTTTTCATTTCCTGTCTCTTTAAATTTTTGTATTTTGAAACAAGCGATCTGATTGGTTTAAAGTTTCAGTTACCAAGGCTATGACCTCGAGTTCAACCGAGTGGACTTAATTTCTCCCACAATGCAACTGCCCAGCGATCCAAAATGTCGGATGTAAACATTTAGAAATTGTAGCCTTTCCAGTCTGTTTCATGGCTCTTCCAGGATGGTTACATAGAAATTAATGAGTCTGAATTAGTTAAGGTAAAATTATTTATTCTTACAGTGAATACAGTGGATTACTTTCTGAGACATATGGTAAAATCAACGAAAACGTGAAAAATTGTAGAAAATTTATTTGCTGATGCTCAGACTCAGACTCAGACTCAGATTTATGTCAGATTATCAATTATCTTTCAATAATATTAGCCTACTAGTCTATACAGGCTAGACTCTAGTCAAAGCTTAATTCATATGATGTCACACAGGACATTGCAGGTTGTCTTAAGCTCGGCTAGGCCCTACAGTTGGGGACATAAATAAATGACAGGTGGATTTGCTGAAGTAAGGATTTCCCATGTTAAAAATAAGAGAATTTACAAGAGGCCATAAATCAGTGGATGAGATTATACAAAATGCAAATATACAAATTTTAAGGGATATGTATCTAGACAATATTGGAAATTATGGGCTTTCAGACCACCATAATTAGGAAATGGTGATCGAAAATCGACCTGTCATTTATTTTTGTCCCCAACTGTAGGTCCACAGTTATCAGAGATTCTAGTACATGTTACTCTAGAAGTTTTGTGCCATCTGTGTTCAGTAAAGTACATGTATAAGCCTAGATCTATATTATAGTATACATGTAAGCTGATTAGACTAAGGTATACACCAGTAGTCTGCAGGTTATGAAGGTGAAATTCCCTATCCATATCTTCATGTGTCTCGCATGCGTTGCACGATCTAATTGGTTCATTCGTGAAATAAGGCGCTCTAATTCCAATTTATGATTTTTGCAATTATCTTACATTTACAGTAGCCTAATGTCTGGCCAGAATAGCAAGATTAAGCATGTCATTAACTCACTGACAAATAATTGTCCTCTTAGTCCTTTAGTCGTGTATTATTAAGTTGTTGCAAGATAAGATGTGGCTAAACATATGAACAGTTTTAACTCCCCTTTATGTACTGTATTAATTGAATTTCAGTTAGTGTATGAAAGATGCCTACACATACAAGGACAGTGGGGCCTCGGAATCTGAGCACAAAACTGCCAGACATACGATATAACTCAACATCACCTCGAGCAACTCCACTACATCCCACAAGGAACGCATACCAGCAATCACATTTTAACAATCAGCAAACAATCAAGAAAATTCGTGAATGGTTTGATACCTGGACACCATGGCAGCAAAGGTTGATTATTTGTGGTCTAACAGACAGGTAAATGTTATTTCTAAATTAAAGGTTGCATTTTGAATATGTGTATGCAGTTGATTTACATGTATGAATTTACCAATCCAGTAATTTAAATTGAAGCAAGAAACATAAGAAACAGTGCAATGTACAATACATATAGTCATCTTAAGCCATGTACGGTAATAAACATGTACTACATACAGTAAACTGATAAATGTACAACCCTCTTAAGTTCTTTCCCTTCACGTACATACATAGATTCTTAGAAATGCAAGTGTTACAGTTCAACTGTTATTTGTGATTTATTTATTCACACATATCCAGCACCTGGAAACACTTTTTACAGATGCCAAATGCTTGTCACAAAAACAGTGGTATACCATTATATCACCATTTTTATTTAAATTACTTTGTTGTAGTTTATATTCTATTTTAAAATTATTTTGTAGGTGTACCACAAGCCAGTTAGAATCACTTGCTACAACCTTAGAGCCCATATTCCACAGGGATTACCACACAGCACTCAGGAAGAGATCTTACCCCACATCTCCATTCAAAACTCTACATAAACGAGAACAGTTCAGGAACACTCTCAGCAGATTAAAAAGTAGAAGTGACCATTCAAGAGGATCTCACAAAGGTCTGAAAACTGCGAAAGAAGATCAGGAAGATGACCTGTTAGACACAGATCGACCATTTTCCAAGGATAGTTTGAAAACATATTCTAAAATCTCTGAAGGAGATATCGAGGATGCAACAAGTTCAGCATTTGAATTTAATGAAAGCATTAAGACACCAAGTATTAAGGAGCCTGATGTAACCCATGAACCAGATATTGACTTAGAGGATGCATATAACAATTTTAAAGAGATAAGTAATACATCCCTGAAAAAGGAGAAAAGTTTGGACATGGTGTTTGGAATGAAAGCAGAACTAGATGGAAATCAAAACACAAGTCAAAATCAAACTCCTGATAAAACAGAAAAGTCCATAACAAATGTAAGCTTGCCTGAAACTGCTGCCTCAAATGAGCCATCCGTACTTGCCAATGATAAGAAACTAGACATTACCAATGAGAATGATATTACTGATTCTACTAATGCCAATGTAGAAAACAGCAATGCCAACACAGATTTGAATAAGCCAGATACCAAGCAACATGATACCATTTCAGACCTTAATGATGAGAAAACCATTGAATCTGTAAATTCAGTGGATACTAGTACTAAGCTAGAAAGAGTTGTACATGAAGTTGTTAACACCTCTATAGATACAGCTATTCAAAACTTAGAATCAATTAACTTTTTTGCCGATGACTCTGAAATTAAAGCATCAGGGACAACAGATCATGACACTACAAGTGCAAAAGGAATACTGAAAAAGTCTACAAGAAAATACCCCCTACGTCCTATTACAGAGCTTAGTTATAATCTAGGGGGCACAGAAAGTGAGAGTGTTGCTGTGTATAGTCCACGTTTTAGCCCCACCCCTGGGGTTCACAGACACAGGTCCACTCTTGGGTCAACAGGATTAAATGCAAGTGATTTCTTTCTCAAAGATAAACAGGATAAGTTTGGTGAGTACATTTTGATATAAACATGCAGATGTTGAGACATTTTTGTCTTGATCTGTTACTTCTGCAGAAGTACTGTATTGTAAAAATAAATTATAAACATCATCACTCTTGAAATGATCATGTTTATTCCATAGTAAGAAACCCTCTTTGCATTTTTGAAAAGTTGGGTGATATCAACTTAAAGTATCAGCTTTGATTGGCATTTAGTCGATCTGCCTGGTGTTCCCTCTTCATTACCCACACCATCTTTTTTACCACTTGTCTCCTCTTTCCCACATAATCTCCTTTTACTAATACCATCTCACCCTGAAATATTTAGGGTGTGGAGGAAACATCTTCAGCTAACTGTTGGATCATAATATTATCATATTTATGTTATACTTTATCTTTTACATGCTATTATAGTGTATTCTGTCAAGTTTAGACTGTGGAACCAATCATGATTTGCCAATAGGTTGTGGTGGGAGCTAAATAGAGTGCAGTGCCGCGCTACAGTCTAAAAGTCTAGTGAGAGCCCTGTATCTCTTTTTCCAAGTCCCCCTTCTAGCAATTCTTCATAAATCAGCTATATTTTTAACCATCCAGGTCCAATGCAGAGAGAATGCAGACATGGGAGCCATTCTCCTGAATCCCAAGAGTTCCAAGTGCCAATACAACGTCTCTATAAGAACAGTAAATGGTGGACAGAAAGTGATGACCGAGTTCTCTCCAAGCCTAGAACGGGAAAACTAAAAACCCAGTTTAAGGCACAGATTAAGTTTCTGTGGGAGGTAGGTCACATATTTTCTAGCAGATCCAGACTGTCCATGGCATTTTTCACTCATCAAATATGAAAACATGTGCATATACATGTACATTCACCATTTTCTGGGTGGAATAAGATATCCTGTGATTCAATTATTTAAGGTCAAGGCAGTATTTTGCTCATTCACTTGTTTCTGTAAATGAATGCATGTATTGCCAAAACAAAATTTGAAGAATTTCCAGATAATGTCAAGCTGGGAGAATGACAAGATCTTGCTTGTTTCTGTAAATTAATACATGTATTACCATTGGCCTAATAATTTTATGAATTTCCAGATAATGTCAAGCTGGGAGAGTCATGACAAGATCTTGCTCGTCTCTGTAAATGAATACAATTGTATTACCATTGGCCTAATAATTTCATGAATTTCCAGATAATGTTTCTGTAAATGAATCATAATGTATTACCATTGGCCTAATAATTTCATGAATTTCCAGATAATGTCAAGCTGGGAGAGTCATGACAAGATCTTGCTATTAGTTGAGATAATTAAACTTTGTGACATGGAACTACTTGGCTATGCGGCACAGTGTCTTCAACAGAGGTAAAATACAGCTAACTATAGTCTACAGATGCATGTAATATGTACCTCTTTAAGTTTAAACTAGCTTTTGTCAAGAATTCTTTCAGTGGTGATCAAACAAACCAAGTCCAGCAATCAAGTATGTAGTCCACTTGAAATTTAACCTGTCATATTTGGTTACTGAGATGTTGTTTTAAAGACAGTATATTTTTGATATGCGATAAAAATCTTTTAACACTGCAGTGTGTTAAAGACACATTTTAGTACTACTATTTTACAATGCGTGATGTTCATGTTAAAGAGTTTGTTTTAGATTGGAAGACATGTCAGACATCAATAGGCTCCCAGACAAGTTATTACTGTACACATTCTCATTTCTCTCTGGGGATGACATAGAAATAACCTCACAGGTAAATTTAATTATGTTGATTTGTATAAAGTAATGTTATAGTGTATTTTATTTGAATTAGAATAGAATAGAGGGAATTGTCTTTTTCTTGATGTAAACATAATTTTGTTTGAAAAAGGGGTAAATCTTAAATGCCTAGTTTTGTTCGGCTTAAAACATACATTTGAATAGGTCTAATAGGTTTAAGTGTTCATAAAATGAGTTAGACAAGCATGCAATCCTATTTCTGACCTAAAACTGTAAAAGTGACATCATACCAATATTTGGCACAATTAACTGGATTATTTGGTCTATTATTTTGTAAAACTGTAGGTTTGCAGACGTTGGAAATATCTTTGTAACAAGGACTCACTCTGGATGTACAAGTGCCACCAAGTGGGGACACGTGAGGGAATACCAAATGTCATAGAGGTCATGCAGAAGGCAAGTGGGGCGGGGCAAAGCATTGATTGGCAGCTCGCATACTGGGAGCTTGAAGAGATTGTGGAGGAGGTGAAGAAATCTATAGCCAAGCCTGAAAAAGTTGCATGGGAAGGTAGATACTTAATTGTCTTAAACTTATCTAAAAAGTATGTTATTAAGCCATATCATACTTTTCATGAAATAATTTTCATAGTTTATAATAATATAATAGATCTTCATTCTTTTCAGTCAAAAAGTCCATATTTTTGTCTAGAAATCACAGGGTACTGTAAATTGCTTTAATTGGTGGTATTTAATTTCCAAGATTTGGCAAAATTTCTCAATTTTAGCTACGACTCAATTTGGCAGAAAAATAGGGAAATTGGAGGGCTAGCTAGAAAGTCACATGGCCAGGTTCTAAAATCTAATAAAAATGGGGCTACAATCAAAATATTGAAACAATTCCCAAATGAGACCTTAGGTCCCAAGGATTTTTCAAAAATTGGCGAAAACTTAATTTGGCGGATTTTAACAATCTGCCAAATCAAAACGGCCATCAAGTTAAAGCAATTTACAGACACATGTATCACATCATTGAATCACATGAATGAATTGATATTTTTCACATTGATAGTTGTGTATGTACATTACCTTTGTTGTATTATAGAGAAGACTCCAACAGGAATGTTAAGGCTTGGAGGTAGATTTGTGCCAAAACCAACAAAGAAAGGTATTCCTATTATATCACTGTATGGCTTATTAGTTTTTTCTTCAATCTTAGTTTAGTTAGCATTAGTGTCTTATAGAGAACAAATTTTGCCTTGTGCTGGAAAGCAGTGTTTTAAATCATTAAGTTACCAGTAGAATCATGTGCTGATCTACACACATGTAGTACTAAATTATGTAGCAGTTGCAGCTGGTCTATTTTAGAATCAACTTCTCGTCTGTTTATCTATTTGTTAACTCTTTGTATGTCTATTCCTTGTTAGCCACATGGTGGTGAAACTTGTAAGTAATTGCTGGCAACCTTAGTTACGCATTAAATTTGTACACGTGTGCTTCTATAAATTTTCAACCCTGACCCTTTATTATAAGTTGCATTTATCAAAGACTACCCTTTGCACTCATCTGCCTTTGAGATCTCTAAATTAAGCTTTGCCTAATCTTTACCTATCCAGTGGGGCTTCAGGGTAAAGGGTACAGCCATTACTCGAATGTGTTGTGAGCTTAATGACATGCAAGTTGGAACATTCAATTGTTCTTGACATTTGAGAAATGGCTCCCAGACGAAAATATCTGAATTTGAACACCCACTCTCATATGCCTCCATCCAACTGTTACTCCTTGATCTTTTGGCTGCTTAAATGTGATCAAAAATGTCATTTCATAGTCATACAACATGTATTCTCATGAATAATTAAGATTGAAAATACTTGTAGATGGTCTTAAATTATATACTGAAGAATTGACCATGATTGACATAAAAATGACATTTCTGGTCTGTTTCATTTCCTTGCTTTATATTGCTCTTTAGATGCATTAGATGTAGGAATGGATATAGATAATGTTGATGAGCTTGGGAGTACATCTCCAAGAAGTAAACATACAGATTCAAACAAGAGATCTGAATCTAGTTCTCCAAAGCATGCGAAATTAAAATGGGCGAAAGTGGGTAAGTTTATGTGTTTACATGTAGTTAGTGCTAATTTATCCCTCACTTGTGCTACTTAATTGATAAAACATGTTAGCATTGTTTCCTTGTACACAATAAAAATACTGTTATTAATATCAAATGGCCAATTAAATAATTATAAAACTTCTAATTTATTTGCGCTTTCTATCTGAGTGTTATCATCCCAATAGGAGGATCAAAAAATATTTCTTTTTATCTGAATTTGAAGACTATATAAGCCTCAATCACATTTGATCTATGGCAATCGAACAGTGACTGTAGCTTCCCAATTGAGAGAAATATGCAGCATTAAATATAGGGATTTTTTTTTTTTTTTTATTTATTTATTTATTTATTCATACATATTTCAACAACAAATATACAGTAAACGGGTGACACTTCTCGTGTATATTCCCGTGTTTATAAACAAACATGAAATGTACAGATTGGGGATCTGCTTGTGTGATGAATGCTACTATATATGTTTGACTAAGAATGTGTCATATAATGCCCACAATGGTTAACTGAAATTGATATTATTGATTGATAAAATATTTTTTCAATTCTTTTTTCATAATAAAAATACTTCCAGATGATGTTATTTCAATAGGTAATGAATTCCAAATTGATGGTGCAGTAAAAGATATCAAAGCTTTTCCATAATTTGTTCGAATTTTGGGTTTGTCATAGTTTACCCTATTTCGGGTGTTGTAAACATGTCTCTCTTGGATGGTACTGAAGAGGTTTGGAAAAATTTTATGATAATTATGGAGTTTATTAATCCATTTGTACATGAAAAGGCATTTCAACTGCTTATTAATATCAAATATATTCAAAATGTTCAGTTGTTTGAATAGAGGAAGGGAATGTGCTCTGTAGTTACTGTTTGTTGCAATACGTGTAAATTTTTTCTGCAAAATATGAAGGGAGTTTAACAAACCACTACCTGCTTCACCCCAGATAAGATTGCCATATATCAAATAAGAGTAAATAAGGGAATAATAGATGCTCAAGAATGCTTTATCATTTAACAGTTGTTTGACCCTATTATTATTATTATTATGTTTATTTTATCCATCAATTTCTGATGAGTACATTTACATACATTTTATATGATGAACATTTGTACATGTGTGTATAGTTAGGTGTTAAGTATAAAGTATAAAAATAATTACAAGTTATTTACATATTGCAATGCCTATTACACGAATAGACTTATTTAGAATGACAAGATATAAATTAAGTGATGCATTCAGTGGTAAATAATATCTTAGGAGATATCTCTCTTGTGATACATCATAAAAATTGACCTTGCCACAGCGATCAGAGATACATCGTCTAGGATTTGACCCTCATCGAATATAAACCTCAGTTTATTTTCGTCGTTCATTGTATTGCATCCATATTCCTCTACTATATCAACAATTGGCTTTCTCTCCTCATTCAACTTTTCACATTTAAGTACCATGTGTATTAATGTTTCCTCATCAATATTGCATAATTTACACGTTCTGTCATTCTCGTTTGACCATTGTACCTTATTCACTTGCAAGTTTCCTTCTCCCACTAATAGTGTCATCACAATACGAACATATTTTACTATTTTCGGATACCTCTTACTCACACACCACCATGATATCGGTTTGATAAACATGACAACGTCTGCATATACATTCAACTTTCTATATGTTAACATTTCCAAATGCCAGGAATTTAACTGGTGATCCCATAAGGCATCTTTGACAGTCTTTTTCCATGACGATTTGCTTGGAATAAGAGCTGTTTTTACCATAGACATTACATCTGGCAATAATCCATATTTGTTACACGTGTAAACAATGTCCCTTATCGGTGACTGTGCATGAAGATTTTTAGAGATGATTTCAATTAAACGCTGGATTGTTAAGCGTTTGTAAATGCTACTTATTGGAAGAACAAGCAATTGCCATATAAACATTAACTTCATTTGGTCAATGATGTACGATATCTCGCTCCATCCAAGCTGTGGTAAAACTGCAGGATTACTTGTATTTATCGGGAGTCCTTGGATCTTCTTTGCAATTACCTTGTGCCCGTGGCTCAATTTTGTGTAATCACTTTCCTTCAGTGGTATAATTTCAAGTCCGTACAACATAGATGGCATTGCAACGGTCCAATAAAGTTTCGAGATTGTCAGTGGGTTAGATGGATTGATATGACTCGATGTCACCCCAACGTAGGAGTTAATCACCCTTCTACCTTTACCAATTCTGTTCTCTATGAAATTAGTATAGTTACCATTAGGTATAAGAGGGAGCCCTAGGTGTTCTAGCTGATCTACAACTGGAATATCTACGCCACCTATCGATAGTTCACATTTCTGGGTCGATCTCCCCTTACTGAATATTACTGATTTACATTTATGGGGGTGATACGTAAAACGCCATTTTAGACTGTATTGGTACACTGCATTTAAGAGCTGTTGCATGACTGGCACATGGTATGCAATTAGCATGGTGTCATCTGCATACGTCGGTATTGTAGTATTTAGTCCATTTATAGATGAGCCAACACCACTCTCACATATTTCTTGTATCAGTCCATTCGTATACTTGGCGTACAGCTCCATGCTGTAGACCCCGCCCTGATGAACAGATTGTTCTACATTAAAGGACTCTGAAAGGTCATTGCACCCTTGGACACGCACAGTGCAGTTATAATCATCATACGCATTCCTCAATAGCCTCCAAAGTTTCCCTCGGATACCTTGCTCATGCATCTTATATAATAGACCCTTGTGGTACACCCCATCAAATGCTTTCCTGATGTCGAGTGCTACTATTATGACGTCATTTCCTCTTTCGAGCCCTGTGGCTATTGCCTCTCTTGCCAGAAATGACGTATGCAGACTGGAGACGTTTTTTCTACTAACACCTTGTAATTCGTGTTTTTCATCATGATATCCAAGTTCCTGACATTCTCGATCCCTTTTGGCCATTAATCCTTCGAGTAACTTCATATATGTACACATTAGGGTGATTCCACGATGGTTATCTTTGTTCAATGGGTCTTTATTACCCCCTTTGAAAAGTGGAATAAGTACTCCTGTTTTAAAGCCCCTTGGGATATACTCTAATTGTACAATGCACTTAAACAAAATTGTCAAAACACTAATTAGCTTGGCTCCACCTAGTTTTAAATGTTCGGAGCATATATCATCCCATCCAGGAGATTTGTTGCTGGAAAGCTTGGTACATAAGTTTGATATTTCATGCTCGGTGATTGGTGTCTTAAAAGCCTTTTCGTTCATGTCAGATGGCTCAGCATTTATTTTCTCAATCTCACTGTCTATGTATTGACTGAAATCTTTGTCAAAAAGGTCATTGTCATTAAATGCCACAAGTTTGGAAAAATAATTCTTCCATTCCTCCTTAATGTCTGAGGGATTGGTCAGCAGTACACCATCATCACTCTTAATGTTACTTGTAGTTTGCTTAGTGCGTCTGCGGCTTTTAACTAAGGACCAGAAAAACGACATGGATATTTCTGAAGCACTATCTATTTCTTCCTGTAGCTTTAGTTGATGTTGGTATTCAGCACGTCTTAATTCTCTCTGAAATTCCCTCTTAGCTTGTTTATAATTTCGGCATACAACATTTTCAATATTTCTTGGTTTACCCGCCTTAACCCATTTGTTCCATGTCGACTTTTTCTCCTTAACAAGACGTTTCAGTGTTTCTGACCAGTATGGCTTCAAGTATTTTACAAAGCGTTTCTTGGGAAAGGCATCGTTTGCCTTATTTTTAAGTAGCTGTGTCAATCTTTCAAAATACAATTCGATATTTAAGTCTGTAAGAGTACCTTCCTTACTTTGAATTTCATTATATAATTGTGTAAGCTCTGGTTCCAATGATAATTGATACACGTTCTTGCTATCATTTGTTACTTTAGTCCATGCTATCCTAGTGGGTCCTGTATTTACTATATTACTTGACTTGACTACACATATATTTTCTACTGATAATTCAATGCAAACTGGGAGGTGATCAGATGTGTTTATCAATTCATCATCCATCACATATATTTTGTTACAACAATTGAATAACCTTTCTGACACAATGCAATGGTCGACATATGATTTGCCAGTATAGTGCCTGTAAAATGTATATGTTGGCCCAGTGCATTTGTCAGTTAAATCAGCTACCCTTAGACTCTGTCGTATACACATTTGGTTAAGTGCAGTACCGTTACAAGATGGCGGATACGCGCCACGTACATTGTACATATTACCTATATCAGAATTCATATCACCTATTACACACACATCTCCTTCATTTTGCATCTGGATTACAAGTTCTTCCAATGTATCTAGCCATTCCCTAAAGTTAGCCTTTGCACACCCTTCATAAGGCAGGTATACACATAAAATAAACACCACCCTATTAGGTAGACATAATTTGATTCCCATTATACGTTCCATTTTAACATTAGGCAACTTTTGCACAAAATTGCTCATAGACTTACGCCATAAAATAGCAATGCCTCCATTACCTATAGTGTATCCTTGATCAAGGGGATCTAGAGATTTGCTACAACTCATATCGCATATAAATTCATCATTTACATCTAATTGACTTTGCATTGAGCTATTCAACCAATGTTCACTAATACATACTACATCATTTTGATCAGTCAATTGCTTGAGGAACGGTTTTGACGAAGACAAGCCATTCGCGTTCCAGCCACAAATTCTGATATCATTTTTCCTAATACTCATAATTATTTATCATATCTGTGTGCCAGTCTCTATATTGCACACATTCATATCGCTTACTTGATTCGTATATGTCATCATGATCAAGATCGTCATCAAATCTCGGGGCATTATTATGGCCCCTACGTTTCACCCACTCTCTACATTTTATAGGCGCTGGCCACGTTTCTTCGAGTTGTGCACGAAGGGCAGATGATATGGGCACAACTATTTTGCAGCCTACACTAAATTGTGACACTTTGTTATGTATTACATAACATTGCATAATGCGTATGTTCATTGATGAGGCATGTGTTATCACTTGGTGTTTAATATCACTATCACTTTCACCCTCATGTATTTCAATATTTTCTACATATAAGGTATATCCTTTCTCGTGGCTTACTCCACTAAGGCACCTTGTGGGTCCCTTGGATTTTTGTAGTTCCTTGCGAGGAGCTTTGTTGTTGTGTTGCGGCTGTTTCCTTCGACGAACAACTTCCGCATAAGTCTCATTGTTGGTCGATGATTGTGTGGTCCCTATTACTCCAATCTGTCGTGGTGGTGTAGTCCCTTGCTCAATGGTGCGTTCCTTCGGGGGTTGGCTTAGCGCATCCACCTGTCGGAAATGTGCGCTCTGCTGTTTTTTACCAGGTGTACGGGATTCTGGTGCGGAAACATTTCGACCCCTGCCTCTACCCCTACCGAAGGATGGGCTTGTGCATAGATCTCTCGGTAGTACTGTTTTGCTATTATTTACATTTGGAACATCAGCTGCTTTGCTAGAAAGTGGGTCAGCTTTGTTTGTTGTGGTGTTAGGACAAACATCAGCTGATTTGCTTGGAAGCTGGCCAGCTTGGTTTGTTTTGGTATTAAGGCAAACATCAGCTAATTTGCTTGAAAGCGGGGCAACTTGGTTTGTTTTGATTTCAGAACAAACATCAGCATTTGTGGTCTGGTCACTGGGTAGTTGACAAACTTGGAGATTATCGGTTGAAAAATTCGTACCTTTGGTAGGATTTCCTATTTGCTGAAGTTCCTTTGCTACGGACGAAGGCACACTCAGTAATCGAAGTCGGTCAATTTCTGTTATGAGCTCCCCGATCTGTTTGGCCTGCTGGTCAAGTTGACATTTTATGTCCGCAAACTGCTTGTTGTGCTGTTGTATTTCTTTGGTGAGCTCTACATTAGCCGCATTCAATATGCATACCTGGGCTAGCGCTTCGTTACCACTGCCACTGGTCGCACTGCCCCCAGATTCACTCACAGATGCACGTTGTGTGTCAGTGCTCCGCCCAAGCCCTTCAGGCATACGACTTGTGGGTGACAAAACGCTACGTGGGAAAAAGTCAGTAAGACCTCTAAGGTATACGTACATATCGTATATATCATTTGACATGCTAATAGTTTTCTTCTCACCCTTCCTCCGCTTGATGCTTATATCCTCGATCTGATCCTCCCCTCGTGCGGATAGGGGCCCATAACGGTCCTCACATACGGTACCAAGGTAATTTTGCACTAAGCCGAATAGATGTAGGATAGGATACCAATGGTTCTGGAGATTTTAGCACTTACGGACATAATATGACGTTTCCAGTTTAAATTTTGATCAATTGTAATACCAAGAAAATTAATGTTATCAACCTGCTGAAGCTTCTTTTTATTAAGAAAGATGTTTATGTTATTTGCATTATATCTTTTTTGACTCGAGGTGAAAATAATATATTTTGTTTTATCCGCATTAAGGGATAATTTATTAGTGATAAGCCACTCCTCTATTAGTTTTAGTTCAGTATTAAGAATATCAGCAAGTTCAGTTAGATTTTTACCTTTTATCAATAAATTGGTATCATCCGCGAATAAAACAAAAAACAATCGTGGAGAAGAAAGGTAAATGTCATTTATGTACAGAATAAAGAAAAGTGGTCCAAGAATTGAGCCTTGAGGGATTCCGCACGTGATAAATTCAGGCTCAGATAAGGTATTGCTGTAAAATGTTTTCTGAATTCTGTGTGTAAAATAGCTTTTGATCCAATTGAGCGCAACACCACGAATGCCATAAAATTCAAGTTTACTAAATAGGATGTTGTGATCAATTGTATCGAAGGCCTTGGAAAAATCAAGAAACAATCCAATGGTAAATTCGCCATCATCAATCGCTTTTCTAATCTTTTCAATAAAAGTTAGAACAGCCATTGAAGTCGATCTTTTTTCCCTTAATCCAAATTGGTTAATGTACAAAATATCGATAGAGTCTATGAATGTAGAAATTCTATGATGCATTATTTTTTCCAGGATCTTGGAGAACACAAGTAAAACTGAGATTGGGCGATAATTAGTGAAAAAATGTGCATCGTCTTTTTTGTATATAGGAATAACTTTTGCTATTTTAAGCCGATCCGGGAAAATTCCGCTTTTAAGAGAGAGATTAAAGATATGTAAAAGAGGATGGTGAAATAACAATCCATAATCTTTAATGATAAAAGGTTTAAAATCATCATGTCCTGCTGCAGAGGGTTTTAAGTTGGTAATTATTTTATTCAATTCATTTGCTTCAACGGTATCTAACAAAAGAGTTTGAGCTTGTCTTCCTATTGATTGCATAAAGTCCAAAGAATTTCTGTTTGATTTTGGTATTTTACTTGCTAATTTTTCACCAACATTTACGAAAAAATTATTAAATTGATTAGCTATTTCTTGTTTATCAGTTAATTCAACATTATTATGAATAAAAGAATCTGAAATATTATTATTTTTATTTTTCCTCTGGAGTATCTGATTAATTATTTGCCAATTTGCTTTTATATTTCCCTGATTATGTTCAAATTTGTTATTGTAATACTGCTTTTGTGAAAATTTTATTGTGGTTTTTAGCTGATTTGCAAAAGATTTATATTGCTTTTTATTTTGATCGTTGGGATTTCGAAGGTATTTTTTGTAAAGTTTGCTTTTATTTCTAATTGATTTAAGTATCGCTGATGTTAACCATGGCTTCGTATTATTATTATATAATTTGATCGTGACTTGTTTTAAAGGGAAACATTCATTGTAGAAATTTGACACCTTATCTTCAAACTTATTATAAGAATCATTTGCATTATTGACATTAGTAATATCATCCCAGGTGTCATGTGAGAGGAGTTCTTTGAACTTTGATATATTTTCTACTGTATATTTTCTTATTGATCTTTTTATAAATTTAGTTTTGTTGATAGGCTTATTAGAAGTAGCAAAAATTGGGAAATGATCTGAAATGTCATTATAAATTATTCCACACAAGTCAATTTTAGGGTCATTAGTGAAAATATTATCTATTGAGGTAGCAGATGTGGATGTTACTCTGGTAGCTTTATAAATGACAGGTAAGAGATTGTAAGCAGTCATTGTATTATAGAAATTTTCTGTAAGGTCATGTTCAAAAGATTTAAAGAGGTCGATGTTGAAATCTCCAGCAATATAATGTACTTTGTTGTTTTCTTTTGAAATGAGGGACAAATAGATATCGAGGTCATTGTTGAATTCTTCAATGTTGACATTAGGAGGCTTGTAGATACTAGTTACTAGAATATTCTTTCCCCCCTCTACAATAATTTCTACAGTTAAGACATCACAGTTGTTATTGTTAAATCTAAGGTCAGGTCTCTCTTTAGTTTTTAGTGCACCATCAATAAAAAGAGCAGTCCCCCCTCCCCTGGTAGTACGAGATTTGAAAAAACCCTGATAATTCATGAAGTTAGAAAATGAGTCCTCTTGATCCTCATATAGCCAAGTTTCAGAAAGTGCAATAATAGAAATTCTCTTATCAATTGATGCTAAAAGATTTGTCAATTTCCAATGATTTGATGGCAAACTGCGTATGTTGCAATGAATAATTGACATATCTACATTGTTCTTAGAATTGAGATTGTCGTTAAAATTAGAAAGTGTTACATATTCGCTTTTAGCCATGAAGTCACTGGTAGTTTGATCAAAGCCTGAATCATCACAATCGTCACCCTTTAGATCAAGGGGATTAAAAATTTTGTTATCAAAATTAATCAGTGAGGCACCATTTGGAACTGAGTCAATAAAGTCACTATTGTCTATGATTGTAAAAAATGGAAATTCAGTCCATGGGCATGACACATGTACATTTAAATCATCCAGTATCCAAGAGCAGAAGCATCATACACACAAGCAGATCCCCTTTAATATTATGATTTGTCTTGCATCTTGGTGAATGCAAAAAAAGTAGAGACATGGATGTACTAGAAGTTTGGGACTCTGCATGTACAAAAATGTTGAAACAAACTTTGGGAAATGCAAGAACCAGCACAAAGATTCTTTAATGATATCATTGAAAATAAAGGTATGGATATATCTGAACTTGAGAAATAGTATCCAAGGACCACTTGTCTATCACTAGTATAATGAAAAGTGAGAACATTACTTCACAATTAACTCAAGTGTTAAATCATCAACATTTTTAGAAAGCATGCAGAAGTTCCAATATTGGTGAAGAGAGTGTAAATAGCAAAAATGAGGTTTGCAGGGTTATGATTATCAACAATGGATGACCAATATTTATGAGACAAAGCCCCATAGGCTTATATAAAAAGTAACAAGTATTTCTGGATTAGAATAAAAGGCTCTATTACAACAACAATAGATGGCAGTTGAGTTTATCTATATCGATTTTTACACAATGAAAACATTCAATAATGTTGGCAACAGTCTGAGACAAAGTTACACAATTTTACAAAAAAACAAAAACGCCTAGTGCATTGCATTTGATTTACAAAAATCACTAACAAAATAAGATTAGCAGTACGTTATCCTCATCCAAAGTCTGTATATACAAAGTTAGGACCATTCCATACAGTTGCCCACAGTCTCAAGCAAAGCTGGTCAATCTAAAACCAAGACAAGAAAACAAACTAACTGTTCAATTACAAAGAAAAGTAGCTGAGTTTATCAATACACTGTAAGGTCCATTCAGTGTTGGTAAAACACAGTCTCTGGCAAAGCTCAACATTCTAAAACTAGATTAAAACAATGAAAAATATATACATAAATAACTGTTTAGGCAGGCATTCAGGTTGAGTAATAGCAAAGTCAATTATATACAGTGTAGCTGTACTAGCTACAAGAAGCGTATTGAAGTTAGATTCCAAAGGGTAAATCCCATCCCAATTATATGTTTTGAACAAGCTCAATAAGTAAACACTTGTTTGACATGGCAACCTGCCAATTTCCTCATTGAGTTCGCAAACATGGAAAAAAGAACTTCAACAACAAAACGTTTGAAACAATCTTGAAACTTCACTATTATATCAGTCTTATAATCTGGTATTAGAGAGTAGAAGATGTATTTATCTACAAGTACTAAGCACTCGATCTTAATAAGAAATTGCAGAAATGAATAAATCTGCATACATCTTTGTATGAATATTTGTGGTGTGATAAATATGTGTCCTTTTAAAATATTAGTATTGAAATAATTTTAGAATATAAATCTTCTCTAAATGTGAATGTCTAAAATTATGATTTTAATTCATATTGATGCTCATGGGATTTCAGCCACCCTAGAATCCGAGAGAACTACAGATAACTTGCAAAATATGTAACTTGCTTGTTAAGAGGGCACATAATTATCTAAAGGATCTACCATAGGAATGATTCAGTAGCTGTCAAATAAGCAAGCAGTATGATGAAGATTTTCTGTATCGATTTTTTTAATCTACTCTCGCCATACGGCCGCCGTAGGGCAAATGTGACTGAGGCTTTAGAGCTCCTATTTGTCTGTCTGTGTCAATAAATAAATGTTGATCTTTAATTTCATATTACAGCTGTTCGTATCAAGCCAGTGGTCAGGATTAAAAGGAAGGATTGGAGAAAAGACGATGATGACAGTGACACTAGCAGTATATCAGAGGATCTCAGCATATACTCCCCAAATCATGGAGGTTAGTGTATCCAGAGATTTTTCATATGGACTGTTTGAAAAGGAAGTCAGTTTAAAGTGGCAGCTAAGATCAGAGTCTAAAAAGAAATTGACTTTATATCTCCAAAAAGTATGCCAATGTTTCCCAAATACAATACTTACAGTATTTTTGTTTTATTTTCTGAAAATAGAATTGAGATGTCATTGTAGAATTGTGGCAGTTTATTTTTAACTTACTTTAAAATCGTGTTTTGTCTTTGTGCCCCTTTAAATACACGTTTCATTTCATTCTTGGATTTAGTTCCTGAAAATCATGCATTTGAAATTGTTTTGTATATGAGCTCAAATAATCATATTTTGTTTTCTAATAACTGTAATTTAATCTTCTCACCAAATCTACAAAGAAAATCTACACTTTGTCACCACTAATTGGTGACATATTATTATAGCATCATTTGTCTGACCACCATTTGATGTTCTCAGAGTTGGTTACACTTTCGCAGCCAAGTTGGTAACTTTATCATGTCAATGTCTTGTGCGTCATGTATTATTAATTCGAATAAACCAATCTAGACTAATCCATCTAAATTGTAGAGAGAGAAGATGGTGTTAAGTCTGATGTGACTAAGGTGGGCAGAAGAAACAAACAGACCCTGTACAGTTACATGAAGAAGGTGATCGCAGCCAAGAAAAAGAAAAGTTCCAATACAGATTCACAGCCAGAATTTCCTCTGTTGGAGAATAAAGACAAGTATGTATTTACTCATTCCTCAATAGAATAACTAATGTGAGCCACTAAATTGGTAAAAGCAAATTAAATAGATTGCATATATCGGATGTACGTTTGGCCCTAAAAGGGCATCAGTACTAATAAAATCCTATTATATTATAGAATTATTGTGCATTTGTAAATACAGTAAAACCTGTCTAATCCGAACGCCTCTTGGACCAGCCTGCCGAAAGTTTTGAAATAGCATGTCTTTACCTTACACGTTTTTATAAACATGTATGTCAATGGCAGATGATAAAGGGACTGAGAGAAGCGTTCAGATTGAGAGAGGTATTCAGCTTTCACTGTAGGACTATTATACTTTTACATAGATCCATTTAAAAATGTCCAATGTTAATACGCTTTTTTGTCAGTGTATGAAAATCAAAATGATGTACTTATTTCTAAAAGGATGAAAAGTTGCATATGTGCAAAGGGATTAGTACCTGGACAGGGGCGTAGGAAGGTGTAAATTCAACACTACGCCAAAAAATCCCGCCAAAAATATGAAACAATTGTGTCAAATCTTCTTTATCAAAACGCCTATTTTATTGTCATTTTATGGCAATAGAGATTTTAAGCTTGCAATGTTTTCACAACCTAAATGTGAACGGAAATAGTTAAGCGATGTATTTGTATGGGCGATTGGTCATACGTATAGGTTGGCGTTTCGATTTTATATGCAAGCTTAATATCCCTGATACCCTTTTTAATGTGCTTAAAATGTTCGAATGATTTTCATCATTTAAAATCACCATGGAAAGCCGATCTTTTAAATCTCGACACAAATCATCCTCACTTTTCTTATGTCTCGAACGATAAAGACGATCGATTTCAAAATAACAATGAGAGATTTTTAATCATTTTCGAATAATTGAATTGAGATACATATTATTGTCTGATTCCATCGTGTATAGTACCGTGCAATACGACACGTACAGATTAAAGAATCTAGCTTGATCAATTGATTTAAAGAAACGCATTCGTGATCAATGATACAATTAATCCTAATGTCTGCAACCTTTTTTATAACACTAGTTCGCAAGACCAAATAAACCTCCCACCACAAAGGTCAAATCGAGGTCAGCGTGACTTAGGGGGTGCCAAAAATGTTATATTTCATAAAAACAATAATCTATTATCTTTCAAATGAAATAAAAATCTATGTAATAGCTTTTCTAGAACTGAAATCAATGGAACGCGTAATTGAATAATCAACATTTTCAAGTTATTTTTGTCTTATTCATATTTCAAGAAGTACTACCAATAACAATTACCCTGCGTGCAGAGTCTAGTTAAACTACACTCTGCCTAGTAGATACCATATTACAGTTTAGTAGCCCCGCCCCCACGACGGGTACCGGTGACAGTTTGGGTAATAAATACCAATCAGCGAGCTTGAAGAAACATACGCCAAATGCGTTCTAATTAAATATGCGCATGTCATTGGTCAATTCCGGGCTCAACGATGACGTCAGAAGGAATGACCATATATAGAACGTTGGTCAAATTTGGCCGACGAACACTGATTGGCGTGGTGAGTTCACAGGTTTATTTTAGTTTGAAAGAGTGAAGACGAAGCTCTCTTTTAAGAAGTGAAGTCAAACGAATGCAAAGGGTAAATAACAATCGGTGATTTAGTAAGAAAATAGATAATTGCTGACTTAACTATAACTTCTGTCTATGATTTTGCCTAGCAAAGGAATATAAATCGATATAGTGAAATTGAAAAATTGGGGGTAGGGGAGAATAAAAAATATACATCTAATTTAAAGAGGTTCATCATTATAATTAAACGATACCACAGTTTGCATAAACATTACGGAACATGCGCAAACAATTGCAAAGGTATTCATCAAGTAGTTTTTGATAAAAAAACTGTTTTTCTCTCGTGAAGAGAACGAGAATCACAAATATTTGGCGAAATTTTATTTTAGTTTTGAAATCCATAAGATAGTCAGTCAATAGTGACTCGATTTTCATGAAATAAAGCATGTTGGTAAGAGAATTCAATCTGTTAATTGATTATTTGCCAAACAGAGCAATAATGATTACTTTGCATTTTCTACAGTATTAGAATTGTAGAAACAAGGTATTAACTTTCAATATTTTATTTTTCAAAAAGTGTCATTTATCTGTGGCCAAGGTTAGAAAAATAACAGAGGCACAAAAATCATGCAAAAGGGTACTATTAAAAAATCGACCATATCATATGGTATCCACAAACATTTCTTTAGGCTAGTGTGCTCGAGATTACTTTTGCACAATACAATAAGAAAATATGAATAAAGAACATAGGTAAATTAATAAGCCTTTTTATTCTCACTTTTCAACACTACGCACTGGCGTTTTGGCGTACATTGTTCCTACGCCACTGCCTGGATGTGTAAAAGATTGATCTAAATAAAATAGTCATTTCTACCAAGCTGAACATGTTTTTAAGTTTCTAAGCTTTCATTGGACATGTTCTTTAGTTCAAGGAGATTATATAGAAATTCTCTGATACATTTTACATTTATTGAAGGTACTTGAAACGTGCGACAAAGAAGAAGATTGATGTGGACCAAGAGGTTGCTTTAGACATACGTCCTGAATTGTGTCAAGCTAAAGATATATTAGTGAGTATTACAATAGTCATTTTCATGTCAGCACCAACAAGTTGTAACATTTTCTTTTTTGACACAATCCGCACCCCCTGAATCCAGGGTTATAGGACCCTCTGAGCTTAATATCATATTTAAATTCAGATTTTTGTAAGCTATTCGTTTAAGAGTAAGACATTAAACATAAAAACAAGTGCAACAACAAGTATTGATTTTTGTATGCTCTTTATAAAAACTGATTTTTTCTGTATTTTTAGAAACAGTATTATGGTAAAATAATTGGCAAGGCCAGTGTACAGGAATTACAAGGATTAACTGGCAATGTTCGTACTCTGAAACGATGTCGAAGATTACAGGTAAATAATATGGTCACAAATCTTGACAAGAACACATTTCTCTATAAATTGTGAATTAAGAAAACACCAATATAATTTCAGTTTGTTGTTTGCCATTGTTGACTGTAACTTCAATTTTGTTCAATAATTTAAATTTTTTCTCCCGCTGGATGTATGCCTCTTTATGGTGTAATGTATAATGTGAATTTGTATAATGCTGAAGATGAATTTGTACATTTTTTAAGATTGAGTAAACAATAAAAATTGAAATGTGCTACCCCATCTAAATTATACACACAAACAAACAATAGTTCAAGACTCTTATATAGCTGTATCTAAGTACATACAGTAAAGCCTGTCGAAGTGGAACACCTTTGGTACCTCTAAAAAGTGTTCGACTCGTGAGGTGTTCCACTTGTAGAGGTTCATTTAACATTAAGTCAGTTGATCTTGGGACTCTGAATACTATTCCACTTACAAAGGTGTTCCACTTCTAGAGGTGTTCCACTTCACAGATATCATGGTTATATAAAACAAACCATCTCATTTTTATTTCCAGGGTCATATGGACTCAGTTCTTTGCCTGAACTTTGACAAAAAACGTCTCATCACTGGTTCAATGGACCGCAGTATACGAGTATGGGACATCCGCAGTGGGCGCAGCATCCATAAACTATACGGCCATAAGGGTGGGGTCAGGTGCCTGCAGTTTGAGGGAGAAATGCTTGTGTCTGGCTCCTGGGATATGATGGTAATGGTGTGGGAGCTGGTTAGATTTGAACGTATTGCTGTGCTGCATGGCCACAAGGGTGCAGTGACCTGTCTGAAATATGTGGATAAAGTACTGTAAGTTACCATAGTTCTTGGATGTAAATTCTGTTACATTGTAAATTATTGTAAGAGTTCAATTATTCAAAAAATTCAGGGAGGGGATCAATTGATAATTTGGTCCAAGATCCCTGAATAGTGCTCAGAATGGTGAAAAACTACTTGATTTTGAAAGAATTTTTGGCCAGGTGGTTCCGTTAAGTACAAAAATGTCATCCCTTATGAAATAGCCGTCGGCTTTTAATTGCATTTCATTGTGAAATTGTTTGATTTGACTGCATAAGGAAGATCAATAAATTGTAAAAAAAAATCCATTGCCAATCTCATTTTCTCCAATCTCATTAGCAACAGTTGAAAGATTATATTATTTATTACAGAGTGACAGGTTCTCATGATAAAACAGTGAGGGTGTGGTCACTGCATAGTTACACAAGCATGAGCGTCATAGAACCTGGACACACATCTGCTATAACTTGTCTAGAGTTTGATGGCACTAAAGTTATAACAGGATCCAATGATGGGTAAGATATAGTAACTGTTGTCAATCTGATAGTCTTGTATGATTCCTTATGAAACTCTGATATATATATTGAGTGAATTTCTGATATCACAAATGATTTGCATCCTTGCATTTACAACACTTTCTCAATCTGTGTCCTTGTCAACTCATAATCGTCTTTTGAGGCACTGTTTTTGATTTTAATCAATAAATGAAAGTTGTTTACCCTTACTTGGTATTATTTACACTACCATTGAGTTTTTTGCAAAGTTTTATATTTCAATAGACACTAATTTAGAATTCTTATTTTAGGAGTGTAAGAATCAGTGATGTCAGCACATCAGAATGTACAGCTGTCCTGTATGGATCTGAACCATTCCTCTCCTTAGCTGTAAGTATACAGTACTATACGTCGCATTGACACCTATATCCATACATCATAGACCCTCATACCTAAAGGCCCTATTACAATGTACAGCTGTCCTGCATGGATCTGAACCATTCCTCTCCTTAGCTTTAAGTACCCTCATACCCATATTCCCTTTTAAGATACTACCTACAGACTCTCATACTACATACAGTAGAACCTGCTTAGTGGAACACCTCTGTAAAGCCCGGTATACACCAATGGGGCAAGTTGGGACCTCCATAGACTTAACATTGCGTGGGACCTCGTGGGACCTTTTGGGATTTTGCCCCATGAAGTCCGTGGGACTCCATGGGACTCCGTGGGATTTTGCCCCATCTTGCCCCATCGAGTCCCACGAGGTCCCATGAAGTCCCACGTGGGACTCGGTGGGACTCGATGGGGCAAGATCGGGCAAAATCCCACGAAGTCCCATGGAGTCCCATCGAGAATGAACATGTTCATTCTTTCCATGGGGCATCGTGGGATTTTCGATCATATGACGTGTTGTGTGAAGCCCGACATACACCAATGGGGCACGGTGGGATTTGATGGGACTCCATGGGGCTTGATGGGACTCCATGGGGCACGATGGGGCAAAGTCATCAAGGTCCCATGGGACTTCGTGGGATTCGATGGGGCAAATTTGGATTCGATGGGGCAAGATGGGACTCGATGGGGCAAGTCGGATTTTGCCCCATTGGTGTATACCGGGCTTAAGTGGAACACCTCACAAATGGAACAGTGTTTTGAAAGTCCAATGGCCTATGTACTACTTGTTAATGAATATTCTGTGGAACACCTCCCAAGTGAAACACTTTTTTGTGGTCCAAAGGGTGTTCCTCTTATACAGGTTCTACTGTACCTTCATACCCAAAGACTGTCTCACCAAGTAATCCTTTTAAACTGTACTTCTAACCAAAGATCCCCACTGGCCCTTTTAAAATATACATCTATTAAAGTTCCCACACCCAAAATCCCCACATGACCTCTTAAAATACCACCTACAGACCATCATACTCAAAGGCCCTCTTGAAATAATACCTACAGACCCTCATACCCAAAGGCCCTCTTACTAACTAGCTCTCTTAAACTGTACTTCTACCCAGACCCCCACGGGCCCTTTTGAAATACACATCTATTCATGTGCCTTTGCACACAAAAGTCCTTTGAAATTTACTCATGAAATATATCTAACCCAAGACCATCGTCCAAATGAAAAGATCATCTTGAATTATTTGTTCAAATACCTAAATCATCTTTCCAATCTCAGAAATAATTCTGTTTGAAAGTTCATTGCATTTCTAAATAATCTTTAATTTCTATTGTAGGTTGAGCAGAACCTGATATTAGCAGGCAACACTGAAGGCCATGTGTACTTCTTTGACCAGAACACAATGAATACTATGGCTGCCTTTGTGGCCCATGAGAAACCCATCAATGCTATAACATTCAGGAAAGGAAAATTCTTCACGGCATCTAGGTATATATTTAATATGAATTACATAGCTTGTTTCTACTTCAAGACTTATATGCTGAATATATATTTTTGTGTTTGGGATAGTTAATGATATTTTACATACATGTACCATGTTGGGGATAGTTGTTGATATTTTACATACATGTACCATGTTGGGGATAGTTGTTGATATTTTACATACATGTACCATGTTGGGGATAGTTGTTGATATTTTACATACATGTACCATATTTGGGATAAACATTTATATTTTACATACATATTTGTAGTGATACAGTGATTAAAGAATGGAATCTGATGACGATGATGTGTGTGAGAGAGTTGCATGGCCACAAGGGGCCTGTCAATGATATTAAGGTGAGCCTCTCACAGGGATTTTGTCAATATACAAAATATACAACATGTGCAATTGCTTCAGCCCCTGTGCAACTGGTAAACCCAGAGTGACGAAATGTAACCTATATGAGTTCCAGGGTGTAGCCAGCTTTTGCCAAGGGGATGGTCAATTTTTTAAAAATTCCATGGAGGGCTCATATTCACATTTGATCATTTTGGCCAGGGGGGTTCACTCGCACCCATCCCCTGATCCCCCATCCCCATTGAAAACCACTTAAGTTAAAGGGTGGCACAGAGCTGAGTTGAGTATAAGTGAATAAACAATGATAGTGCATGGATTTTAAAGTCCCTTTGACATTATTTTGAAAAAGAATGAATGTCCTTTTTCCAATTCTAATGAATTTAATATACCTGCAATTGCATCTTAAATATTCAGTAATTTCCATACTTGGTCAGATATCCCATTTTTATATGAACAATACAATTGTTAGGGAAACATCATGTTTTTCATGTTGCCCCCATCATGTAGCACTCTCCATTCTTTACTGCCACTTTAATTCAACTGATCTTTAAAGGGTTCCGATTAGCATCCCGTATAAAAACAATATGGCGGCTCCAGGCGAATCAACTGGATCAGTCCATTTTTAAGAAATAAGGGGAGTTCTGTAAAATCCAGTTTATTGAAATTGTCTTTGAGATAAAGTAATCCGTTTATAATGATTTTGAAAATGTTATCCAAAGAGTCATTGCGTTCAAAGAATACATGTACAACAGCCAATATAAATCCTTGTATTAGAAACCGGTTTGTCTTGCTTTGTTTCATTTGTAGGATATTTCATATGCCAAGCTGTGTGCTATTACGTTATGGGGAAATTTAGATGCCAATTTTTCCTTATTGTTCACAAATAGAAGATCCTGATTTGTCAAAATAAAAATCACCCTTTTATAGATGTGTGACGATCTATAATATACTTATGCTATATAACAGTTAGAGGTGTTGACACAACGACCTCGAACCTGTGAACCCGGCCTTTTATACTAAACGGTGAGCAACACCAGAAACGAGCGTTCGATTTGCTAAACGATATGCGTCACCCTTTAAACTTGTTCTGTTTCAGGTGGATAAGGAAAAGTTTGTTAGCTGCAGCAATGATGGAAACATTAGAATCTTTGAGTTAACTATGCCTTGGGTCAACATTCTTGAGAGAGCCTATGATGACAGCATACCTTCACATGTTGTTTATAAGCAAAAATAAGAAACAATTCTGAGACAATTTAGTCCTTAGACTATAACGCTTATGAATACTTGGACGTTAAAGCCTTCAAATTATCATTAAACATTAAAGTTTAGGGTGAAAAAAGGCCTACTTAGGTTAATATCAAGTGGGCTATTCTTAAACAATAAAACCTGTCATGAAAGGCCTAAACAGGTCACTATCAAGTGGTTTATTCTTAAATATAGCCTATCATGACAGACCTGATCAGGTCACTATTAAACAGCCAATCCTTTATAACAAACACAATAAATAATGAACTTTTAACCATTAACAAAACATATTTAAAAACAGCTGATATATTAACAATAATTAATCAAGAGATGCGTGAAAACAACCAATTAGACAAAGAACTCCATGACCAACTTTTGTATATCCAATAAATGTGCTATATTTTCATTTTACGATTTCAGTAAAGACTAGCCATTATTGATTTATAGTTTTTATAAACATGTGTATATTTATAGTTTTTTATTAATTTATTATATATTTAACTTTTGATTTTGTATACAAATACAAAATAAAGATATAAATTTTTAACAAAAATTATTTTGACTTGTTTTATGTCAACATCGTAAATGACATGAGTTCTCAGTCCCAGTTAGAAGGTGGAATTCCCTAATACGTAGATTTGAGGTGTCACCCAATTTTTATGTCACCACCAAAAAGTGGTGACATATTGTTACGCTCTCCGTTTTTTTTATGGCAGTGGTTGGTGGTGGCTGGCGATCGGCGGTTGGTGGTTGGCGATTGGCGGGTGGCAGTTGGCGTTGTAAAAATTTCTAAAAACTTAACAAATACTGACTGACTTCAATTTTTTTCAAAATCATATACAAGTTTTCAGAAGTTCAAATTTGACTTTATATTTAAGATTTGACCTTCAATGACCTTTTCAAGGTAAAAAAGGGCTAATAAAGGTCAAAAAGGTATTTTTTCAACTTGCTTCAAATTGACCAATTTTTTTCTCAATATTATCTACAAGTTATCAGAAGTTCAAATGTTTTTTTCAAAATCATCTACAAGTTATCAGAAGTTCAAATATGACTTAAGATTTGACCTTCAATGACCTTATCAAGGTCAAAAAGATCAAAAATGTACTTTTTCAACTTGCTTCAAATTGACCAATTTGTTTTGTAATAATCATCTAGAAATAATATTGTAAGCAAGTAGGTGGTGACGTTTTGTCACGTTAATGCCTTGCATTTTGTTTTTATATTTTAGTTTAACATTTTGATATAAGTCAAAATAAAGAAAAGAAAATTTGATAGAGTAGAAAATAACACACTCAATACTGTACTCTCTGTGGAACTACTATCGCCTTCAGGTAACCACTAGGTCTTCTTATCGCGTCCATTGAGCACATAAGATTTTTTCTTCCATTTCAAGGTTCTTTTTCCTTATGGAAAGGAAAATTGCAGTTATACATTGTCCAAAGCTGCAGCCTTGAATAGATTACACTAATGATGTATGTCACGACTAGACGACAAATATTGATTCTATTGATTTGAAAATTATCTTTCTTTGTGTGTACATGTAATTCAGCAATAAGTACAGGTTGGCCCCACAAATGAGTATACAAGTAATTATTCAAGGTGTTTTTTATTCTTCCAGTATTGCTTGTGTATGATATACCAAAGGTTAGATAATTCAATTTTCAATAATAAAATGATACAAAACATATAGAAAAATAATTCAGCGATATTAATAGAGGTTTTGATGAGCTTTTATACTTTGAAATTAATCGCATGATTTGCTGTTATATATATACAAAATTTTGCTTGATCTTACTTTTAGAAAATGTAAGTTTATGATATAATATTATTCGAATTGGTTTTGAACATGCCATTAATGTCGTTCAAAGTTGCTTCAGGAGAGAGAATTATACTATGGTAACAAAATAATACAGCATCAACAACATTTATTTGTTTCCCTATATCATTTTATTGAAAACTGGATTATTGGTCAATAGGTACATCATACGTGGGTTTTTACAGGTATTTGAACCCTACATTATATGTTTTTCTTTTCTTGCACACGTATCATTAGATATAACCGTCAATAGTATCTTTATTTTACTTGTCGTAATAAGTAATAGATGAGTTTAATTCAAAACCACGATGAACTTATAACATGTTGAAAAAAAGTAAATAACACAAATGAAAATTAAATCTGTAGTTTAGTTAGATATGTTTCGTATTCCAACCTTAGTAATATTTTATCTTGTTAGTCTCATATGTATATCGGCAAAGGATAACCGAGAGGATGACAAATGGAATATTCCCTGGGATGGCGACGATGAAGATATTCCGCCTTATAAAGGGCAGGTGGACGAAATGACGGATATTGTTATGTTGAGAAAGCAACGAGCCATGCGCCGCGGAAGGCCACCGACGATTCGCAAACCGAAATTGCGTATTCAAGGAGGAAAAATAGACGAAAGGAAGAAAATGTTTGACCCTAGCTTAGATTTTGATGAAGGGCCTATCTTGGATGACCTTCGCAACGAAACAGGTAAATCAGCTAAATTACAGCATTAGCAATTTCCTTATATTATTGGAAGTGCAGTGATCTCAAGTAAGATTTACAATCCGAATGGCGACTAACAAATCACTCGGGAAAATCACAAACTGTAGGTTACAGGTCATAGCAATACGCCAGCACTTCTTGATGGTGACAAAATACAACAGAACTACATGTAGTCATGTACGAATGAATAAAAGTTTACATTATTTAAATTGCTTTATATTTTGTTCCTCCTAATGATGGGTTCGATTCATGTACACGAAGTGCTTTAATAGGTTGCGAGTCTAAAGTGATTGTTTTTCAGGTGGTGGCCGATGCGCTATTAAACACATGAAGGGAAAAGTGGTGATACCAGAAAAGATCAATAAAAAGAACGAACGTCGAAAACAAAATATTCGTAAAGTCACTAACAAGTCAAACAAAATATTTCGAAAACTACCAGCCGTGCTTCGCGGAGACAAAAACGATATTGAGCCAGCAGTTGATCCAAACTTTTATGTGAAAATTCCTGTAAAACTCCATGTTATATACTCTAGATTCGGTGGTTGGATAGATGGATCCAAAATCAAAAAGACAATTAATCGATTGAATAGAGCATACGAAGGTGTGCTTGGTAAAGTTGTTGGGCCCGATACAGGGATAAGATTCGAGTTAGATGAAGTCACAAGAACCGATGATATGAAGATGTTTTTCTATTGTGATCTCTATTACAAGGAACTGAAAGCGAAATATGTTGTTGAACCTGAAAAATATATCAATATAATTACTTGTGACCCTTACCATGACACCGCCGGCTGGTCCTCCTTCCCGCATGAAGGTCCAGAAAATTCTTCAATTCATGGAATATTTTTACATCACGAGGCGCTTTTCGGTAGTATTCGCTTTCCCCGTTGGAACCGTGGCATGACCTTGATCCACGAGATGGGTCATTACTTAGGTCTATACCATACCTTTCATAATGAAAAATGCCACAATGCCAGTCATCCCGAGGAGGACGATGGCGTTATAGATACTCCACCCGAGGCAATGATGGCACTCTGGTGCGATGATATTGGTCGTGATACGTGTACAGGACCGGGGGAATCACTCCCCACAGTGCTTCCATACAAAGGTATAGACCCTGTGACAAATTTCATGAATTACATGGAGGACAAATGCATGGAGCAGTTCACAGTGGGACAAGCAGAGGTACTGCAAGAGTCTATCAAAGAGCACAAGCCAACTTTGTGTAAGAAAAATAACTGTCAAAAAGCGATAAAAAAGAAAGGAAAAAGAAAAAGAAAGAAAAATGATAAAGAATAAATTTGTGAATCTCATGTAGACCATTTATTACTTGGCTAGCTTGCCTTACAAACGGTTGATGCAGTTCGTGTTTTATTAACTTATGATCATGTCATTTATGGTAAAAAAAATAAAAAATCGAATGTTACCCTCAATTTGCAATTTCTTAAATAGCCAGCTATATTGAGCAGTGGTTTGGATGAATGTCCTCAGGGAGAATTATGATTTTAATAATGTTTATGTCTGAATGTCAAATATTGCCTGCTATGCAACACAAAAACAAAGTTTAATATAATATCCAATATCTAGATTTATCGGGTGTCAATGTCAATGCCATCGTCATTAGAAACCAACTCTTTTTCAATAATTGTCCTCATTTGGCCAACCAAGTTGGAAAATCATTAAATCTGATTTGATAAGTGACCGCTGCAAAAATCAATGTAAGGCAGTTTAATAGTTTTTTAAATTTAAGCGCTGCTGATATTGATACTATTAATGAGGCAGAAAATATTCACTTCGAATTCATATGTGACAAATTGTGCCACTGTCAAAATGGGATAAATTCATGGTCAGTAGGCTAGCTACACAATATTTGGAAAATGTATGTAATATTGACAATCTTTAACTATGTTCGAATACTTCCCAATAATGCATGTCTCAACATTTCCCTCATAGTAATAGGGGTGTGTGTGTGAGACTGTAATTAAAAAGATAATTTGCAGCACTTACAGTGGTATTGGCCTTATCAGAAAATGCTGATTTTTGCATGTTGTAGTCTCCAACTTTTTTGTGGACGGCGGTTGGTGTTCGGCGTTCGGCATGTTACGGCGTCTGTTACAAAATGACAATGCAGTTGGTGACAGTCCGAATCCTGCGAATACTAATTTGTGCGTTGTTTTATTTCAGTCGTTTAAAACACATAATACAGTACATCGTTGAATTTGACCTACTTGTCTAGCTTTTACATTTTTCAAAAACAATATGAATAAATTACGATGGATATTTGAGCCATGGATCTTTGGCATATCATGAAACATTGTCTTTATCCTGCACGTCAAGTAAGTTATCATTTGGTCGAACAAAGAATGACGTTTTATTTGATCAATTTAAATACGAATGTTAACATATTGGAAATACTGTCCAGAAGCAGCTCTGACATAAATAATAATGCTCGATGTGTCAGTATGAAATCATGTTTCGTACTCCAGTCTTAGTGGTATTCTATCTCGTCAGTCTCATATGTGTTTCGGCAAAAGATGACCGTGAGGATTATAAATGGAATATCCCCAGGGATGGGGACGATGAGGACATTCCACCTTATGAAGGTCAAGTTGACGAGTTAACGGATAAGCTTATGCTGAAGAAGCAACAGACAATGCGTCGGAGAATGCCAAAGACGCTACGCAAACCGAAAATGGCAAGACCTGGTGGAGAGGTTGACGCGAGGAAGAAAATGTTTGACCCAAGTTTAGAGTCGGATCAAGGACCTATCTTGGATGACATCCTTTACGAAACAGGTAAACCTTAAGAAACCTTTAAAAAATTATTTTGACTTTGGACTTCCTCAGCCAGGTAATCAAACAGCATGAATCTTAATTACAGTATGTACGTATAGAAAGATAATGATATCCAATATAACGCATAATCAAGTTTGAAGTTTAGTGTAAATCTGTCTCTAAAATAAATAATGTTTAACATGTAAGACCAATATAACACAATTACGATTATTGATATTTTGTTATTAATTCTCACTAATTTTTTTTATTATAAGAGTAATCTGATTCGACTGTAATCTATTATTAATTGGTTCATATGAATAAAGTGCGTTCACCAATTCAAATTGCCGTGTTTTACAATTTCTTACACAAATATTAAAGTTCTATTATGCTGATAATTTCCAGAGAAATGTCATCTAATTGATTCAAATATAAAAGAGATTAAACTATATCTTCGAGTAATTTCATTGGTATTTTATATCGGATAATAAATCAATTGTAAAGTTTAAAAAGTGTCATTGGCATTTTATTCATGACAATTAGTACAATGTGCCTGTTGACCGCGTGTGGTATTAATTAATACATAGAGTATATAATATACATGGTATTTTCGATTAGATTCAGTGGCGTTTAACAGAGTTTTAAATGCATGAAATTATACCCATTTACCATTTGCCACTACCATTGCAATTATTTTGTAAAATACGTCATGAAAAATTAGAAATACCTGGTACAAACTATTCAAGATACTTCATTTGAAGTACAAATATAGTACATTTATAATGACCCTAGGTGAAGGAGCTGTGGACCGGCAATCAATGAACCGTGTTCGATTTCCAGCGGAGCATGTTTGAGTAATTTGTAAATATTTTCATAATATTTTAAAATGTCTTACCGAAATCTCCCATGGCAATATCATCCTCTTGTATAACGTGGGACAGGTACAATAATTGAATTAAGTTAGTTTTCATTCATGATTAGAATTCAACGAAATCACGTCATTTAACTATCAAGCTTATAAAACAGTACATGATGGATGTCGGAAATTATATGACATATATTTGATTAAGATCCATTGAAGCATTAACATTTATTTCACCTTTGACAAATTGCGTTGTTAACAGGGAGGTTAAGCTTCACGTTTAAAGTAAACGTGCACGTGAATGCGAACGTGTAGAATTGTGCTTTCTTATCGTTAACTTCAAAAATTGGTTATTATAGGAGGTGGTCGGTGCGCAATAAAATACAATAAAGGAGAAGTAATGTTACCAGATCGCATCAGTAAAAAGAACGAGCGTCGAAAGCTGAGACAGAACAATCGCAAAGGCAACAACAAGAAGAACACGAAAAGGGTCAGTAAACGGTCAATATTTCCCGAAGACGAAGATGATCTGAAGCCAGCAGTTGATCCAAACTTTTATGTGAAAATTCCTGTAAAACTCCATGTTATATACTCTAGATTCGGTGGTTGGATAGATGGATCCAAAATCAAAAGGACAATTAATCGATTGAATAGAGCATATGAAGGCGTGCTAGGTAAAGTTGTTGGGCCCGATACAGGGATACGATTCGTGTTAGATGAAGTTACAAGAACCGATGATATGAAGATGTTTTTCTATTGTGATCTCTATTACAAGGAACTGAAAGCGAAATATGTTGTTGAACCTGAAAAATATATCAATATTATTACTTGTGACCCTTACCATGACACCGCCGGCTGGTCCTCCTTCCCGCATGAAGGTCCAGAAAATTCTTCAATTCATGGAATATTTTTACATCATGAGGCGCTTTTCGGTAGTATTCGCTTTCCCCGTTGGAACCGTGGCATGACCTTGATCCACGAGATGGGTCATTACTTAGGTCTATACCATACCTTTCATAATGAAAAATGCCACAATGCCAGTCATCCCGAGGAGGACGATGGCGTTATAGATACTCCACCCGAGGCAATGATGGCACTCTGGTGCGATGATATTGGTCGTGATACGTGTACAGGACCGGGGGAATCACTCCCCACAGTGCTTCCATACAAAGGTATAGACCCTGTGACAAATTTCATGAATTACATGGAGGACAAATGCATGGAGCAGTTCACAGTGGGACAAGCAGAGGTACTGCAAGAGTCTATCAAAGAGCACAAGCCAACTTTGTGTAAGAAAAATAACTGTCAAAAAGCGATAAAAAAGAAAGGAAAAAGAAAAAGAAAGAAAAATGATAAAGAATAAATTTGTGAATCTCATGTAGACCATTTATTACTTGGCTAGCTTGCCTTACAAACGGTTGATGCAGTTCGTGTTTTATTAACTTATGATCATGTCATTTATGGTAAAAAAATAAAAAATCGAATGTTACCCTCAATTTGCAATTTCTTAAATAGTCAGCTATATTGAGCAGTGGTTTGGATGAATGTCCTCAGGGAGGATTATGATTTTAATAATGTTTATGTCTGAATGTCAAATATTGCCTGCTATGCAACACAAAAACAAAGTTTAATATAATATCCAATATCTCGATTTATCGGGTGAATGTCAATGCCATCGTAATTAAAAACCAAATCTTTTTTAATCTCTGTCCTCATTTAGCCAACCAAGTTGGAAAATCATTAAATATGGTTATTTGATAAGTGACCGCAGCAAAAATCAATGAGAGGCAGTAATAGTTTTTTTTAAATGTAAGCGCTGCTGATACTGATACTATTAATGAGGCAGAAAATATTCAGTTTCATATGTGACAAATTGTGCCACTGTCAAAATGGGATATAATCATAGTCAGTAGGCTACACAATATTTGGAAGATGTATGTAATATTGACAATCTTTAACTATGTTCGAATACTGAACAAATATTTCACTCTATTGAGGTGAATACCTGTACATCTTTCACATCTTCCACGAAGCCCGAAGGGCAAGTGGAATATCACCTTGTGAAAGTGCTACTAGGTATTCACCGAAAATAGAGTGAAATATTTGTTTTATTATATCACTGTCTAGCTAAACATCCCTAATATTATTAAGTAATAGGTTAACATTGAAATACATTGAATCTACTCGGTTCGTCTGCCATTTTGACTTACACTGAACTAAATTATTTACACTGAACGAAAACAAATTCTTTGAAAATTCCCAGGAGTGGGGATATCGCTAGATTAGCATTGCCATTGAATATCGCCAGATATCCCACGACATGTGACCCGGTTTTGACCAATCATACTGTCGCTAGCTAGATAGTGATATAATAATTCCCAATAATGCATGTCTCAACATTTCCCTCATAGTTATAGGGGTGTGTGTGTGAGACTGTACATGTAATTAAAAAGATAATTTGCAGCACTTACAGTGGTATTGGCCTTATCAGAAAATGCTGATTTTTGCATGTTGTAGTCTCCAACTTTTTTGTGGACGGCAGTTGGTGTTCGGCGTTCGGCATGTTACGGCGTCTGTAACAAAATGACAGTGCAGTTGGTGACATTTTGTGCTTAAATTGTTACACAGTCCGAATCCTGTGAATACTAATTTTTGTTTTATTTCAGTCGTTTAAAACACATAATACAGTACATCGTTGAATTTGACCTATTTGTCTAGCTTTTACATTTTTCAAAAACAATATAGATAAATTACGATGGATATTTGAGCCACGGTTCTATGGTATATCATGAAACATTGTCTTTATCCTGCACGTCAAGTAAGTTATCATTTGGTCGAACAAAGAATGACGTTTTATTTGATCAATTTAAATACGAATGTTAACATATTGGAAATACTGTCCAGAAGCAGCTCTGACATAAATAATAATGCTCGATGTGTCAGTATGAAATCATGTTTCGTACTCCAGTCTTAGTGGTATTCTATCTCGTCAGTCTCATATGTGTTTCGGCAAAAGATAACCGTGAGGATTACAAATGGAATATCCCCAGGGATGGGGACGATGAGGACATTCCACCTTATGAAGGTCAAGTGGACGAGTTAACGGATAAGCTTATGCTGAAGAAGCAACAGACAATGCGTCGGAGAATGCCAAAGACGCTACGCAAACCGAAAATGGTAAGACCTGGTGGAGAGGTTGACGCGAGGAAGAAAATGTTTGACCCAAGTTTAGAGTCGGATCAAGGACCTATCTTGGATGACATCCTTTACGAAACAGGTAAACCTTAAGAAACCTTTAAAACATTATTTTAACTTTGGACTTCCTCAACCAGGTAATCAAACAGCATGAATCTTAATTATGTACGTATGTTCCACCGTTAGAAAGATAATGATATCCGATATAACGCATAATCAAGTTTGAAGTTTAGTGTAAATCTGTCTCCAAAATAAATAATGTTTAACATGTAAGACCAATATAACACTACGATTATTGATATTTTGTTATTAATTCTCACTGATTTTTTTTATTATAAGAGTAATCTGATTCGACTGTAATCTATTATTAATTGGTTCATATGAATAAAGTGCGTTCACCAATTCAAATTGCCGTTTTTTACAATTTCTTACACAGATATTAAAGTTCTATTATGTTGATAATTTCCAGAGAAAGGTCAACTAATTGATTCAAATGTAAAAGAGATTTAACTATCTTCAGTAATTTCATTTGTATTTTACATCGGATAATAAATCAATTGTAAAGTTTAAAAAGTGTCATTGGCATTCTAGTCATGACAATTAGTACAATGCCTGTTTACTATAGACGTATACCGCACGTAGTATATAATATACAGGGTATTTTCGATTATATTCAGTTAACAGAGTTTTAATTGCATGAAATTATACCCATTTACCATTTGCACTAGCATTACAATTATTTTGTAAAATACGTCATGAAAAATTAGAAATACCTGGTACAAATTATTCAAGATACTTCATTTGAAGTACAAATATAGTACATTTATAATGACCCTAGGTGGAGGAGCTTTGGACCGCAATCAATGAACCGTGTTCGATTTCCAGTGAAGCATGTTTGAGTAATTTGTAAATATTTTCATAATATTTTAAAATGTCTTACCGAAATCTCCCATGGCAATATCATCCTCTTGTATAACGTGGGACAGGCACACAGCGATATTCAATAATTGAATTAAGTTAGTTTTCATTCATGATTAGAATGCAACGAAATCACGTCGTTCAACTATCAAGCTAATAAAACAGTACATGATGGATGTCGGAAATTATATGACATATATTTGATTAAGATCCATTGAAGCATTAACATTTATTTCACCTTTGACAAATTGCGTCGTTAACAGGGAGGTTAAGCTTCACGTTTAAAGTAAACGTGCACGTGAATGCGAACGTGTAGAATTGTGCTTTCTTATCGTTAATTTCTAAACTTGGTTATTATAGGAGGTGGTCGGTGCGCAATAAAATACAATAAAGGAGAAGTAATGTTACCAGATCGCATCAGTAAAAAGAACGAGCGTCGAAAGCTGAGACAGAACAATCGCAAAGGCAACAACAAGAAGAACACGAAAAGGGTCAGTAAACGGTCAATATTTCCCGAAGACGAAGATGATCTGAAGCCAGCAGTTGATCCAAACTTTTATGTGAAAATTCCTGTAAAACTCCATGTTATATACTCTAGATTCGGTGGTTGGATAGATGCATCCAAAATAAGAAAAACCATCAATCGATTGAACAGAGCATACGAAGGTGTGCTTGGTAAAGTTGTTGGTCCCGATACAGGGATAAGATTCGTGTTAGATGAAGTCACAAGAACCGATGATATGAAGATGTTTTTCTATTGTGATTACTACTACAAGGAACTTAAAGCTAAATACATTGTTGAACCTGAAAAATATATCAATATTATTACTTGTGACCCTTATCATGACACCGCCGGCTGGTCCTCCTTCCCGCATGAAGGTCCAGAAAATTCTTCAATTCATGGAATATTTTTACACCACGAGGCGCTTTTCGGTAGTATTCGCTTTCCCCGCTGGAACCGTGGCATGACGCTGATCCACGAGATGGGCCATTACTTAGGTCTATACCATACCTTTCATAATGAAAAATGCCACAATGCCAGTCATCCCGAAGAGGACGATGGCGTTATAGATACCCCACCCGAGGCAATGATGGCACTCTGGTGCGATGATATTGGCCGCGACACGTGTACAGGACCGGGGGAATCACTCCCCACAGTGCTTCCATACAAAGG
Source organism: Owenia fusiformis (assembly GCA_903813345.2). Classification (NCBI taxonomy): domain Eukaryota; kingdom Metazoa; phylum Annelida; class Polychaeta; order Sabellida; family Oweniidae; genus Owenia; species Owenia fusiformis. The sequence goes on along the minus strand of CAIIXF020000008.1, from coordinate 19,656,776 downwards.
TATAGACCCTGTGACAAATTTCATGAATTACATGGAAGACAAATGCATGGAGCAGTTCACAGTGGGACAAGCAGAGGTACTGCAAGAGTCTATCAAAGAGCACAAGCCAACTTTGTGTAAGAAAAATAACTGTCAAAAAGCGACAAAAAAGAAAGGAAAAAGAAAAAGAAAGAAAAATAATAAAGAATAAATTTGTGAATCTCATGTAGACCATTCATTACTTGGCTAGCTTGCCTTATAAACGGTTGATGCAGTTCGTGTTTTTTAAACTTATGATCATGTCATTTATGGTAAAAAAATAAAAAATCGAATGTTACCCTCAATTTCCAATTTCTTAAATAGCCAGCTATATTGAGCAGTGGTTTGGATGAATGTCCTCAGGGAGAATTATGATTTTAATAATGTTTATGTCTGAATGTCAAATATCGACTGCTATGCAACACAAAAACAAAGTTTAATATCATATCCTCGATTTATCGGGTGAATGTCAATGCCATCGTCATTAAAAACCAAATCTTTTTCAATCTCTGTCCTCATTTGGCCAACCAAGTTGGAAAATCATTAAATCTGATTTGATAAGTGACCGCTGCAAAAATCAATGTAAGGCAGTTTAATAGTTTTTTAAATTTAAGCGCTGCTGATATTGATACTATTAATGAGGCAGAAAATATTGTTTCATATGTGACAAATTGTGCCACTGTCAAACTGGGATATAATCATAGTCAGTAGGCTACACAATATTTGGAAGATGTATGTAATATTGACAATCTTCAACTATGTTCGAATACTTCCCAATAATGCATGTCTCAACATTTCCCTCATAGTTATAGGGGTGTGTGTGTGAGACTGTAATTAAAAAGATAATTTGCAGCACTTACAGTGGTATTGGCCTTATCAGAAAATGCTGATTTTTGCATGTTGTAGTCTCCAACTTTTTTGTGGACGGCGGTTGGTGTTCGGCGTTCGGCATGTTACGGCGTCTGTAACAAAATGACAGTGCAGTTGGTGACATTTTGTGCTTAAATTGTTACAGTCCGAATCCTGTGAATACTAATTTTTGTTTTATTTCAGTCGTTTAAAACACATAATACAGTACATCGTTGAATTTGACCTACTTGTATAGCTTTTACATTTTTCAAAAACAATATAAATAAATTACGATGGATATTTGAGCCACGGTTCTATGGCATATCATGAAACATTGTCTTTATCCTGCACGTCAAGTAAGTTATCATTTGGTCGAACAAAGAATGACGTTTTATTTGATCAATTTAAATACGAATGTTAACATATTGGAAATACTGTCCAGAACCAGCTCTGACATAAATAATAATGCTGTATGTGTCAGTTTGAAATCATGTTTCGTACTCCAGTCTTAGTGGTATTCTATCTCGTCAGTCTCATATGTGTTTCGGCAAAATATAACCGTCTGGATTATAAATGGAATATCCCCAGGGATGGGGACGATGACGACATTCCACCGTATGAAGGCCAAGTGGACGAGTTGACTGATAAGCTTATGCTGAAGAAGCAACAGGCAATGCGTCGTAGAATGCCAAAGACGCTACGCAAACCGAAAATGGCAAGACCTGGTGGAGAGGTTGACGCGAGGAAGAAAATGTTTGACCCAAGTTTAGAGTCGGATCAAGGACCTATCTTGGATGACATCCTTTACGAAACAGGTAAACCTTAAGAAACCTTTAAAAAATTATTTTGACTGGACTTCCTCAGCCAGGTAATCAAACAGCATGAATCTTAATTACAGTATGTACGTATAGAAAGATAATGATATCCAATATAACGCATAATCAAGTTTGAAGTTTAGTGTAAATCTGTCTCTAAAATAAATAATGTTTAACGTGTAAGACCAATATAACACAATTACGATTATTGATATTTTGTTATTAATTCTCACTAATTTTTTTTATTATAAGAGTAATCTGATTCGACTGTAATCTATTATTAATTGGTTCATATGAATAAAGTGCGTTCACCAATTCAAATTGCCGTGTTTTACAATTTCTTACACAAATATTAAAGTTCTATTATGCTGATAATTTCCAGAGAAATGTCATCTAATTGATTCAAATGTAAAAGAGATTAAACTATATCTTCGAGTAATTTCATTGGTATTTTATATCGGATAATAAATCAATTGTAAAGTTTAAAAAGTGTCATTGGCATTTTATTCATGACAATTAGTACAATGTGCCTGTTGACCGCGTGTGGTATTAATACATATAGTATATAATATACATGGTATTTTCGATTAGATTCAGTGGCGTTTAACAGAGTTTTAAATGCATGAAATTATACCCATTTACCATTTGCCACTACCATTGCAATTATTTTGTAAAATACGTCATGAAAAATTAGAAATACCTGGTACAAATTATTCAAGATACTTCATTTGAAGTACAAATATAGTACATTTATAATGACCCTAGGTGGAGGAGCTTTGGACCGCAATCAATGAACCGTGTTCGATTTCCAGAGGAGCATGTTTGAGTAATTTGTAAATATTTTCATAATATTTTAAAATGTCTTACCGAAATCTCCCACGGCAATATCATCCTCTTGTATAACGTGGGACAGGTACACAGCGATATTCAATAATTGAATAAAGTTAGTTTTCATTCATGATTAGAATGCAACGAAATCACGTCGTTCAACCATCAAGCTAATAAAACAGTACATGATGGATGTCGGAAATAATATGACATATATTTGATTAAGATCCATTGAAGCATTAACATTTATTTCACCTTTGACAAATTGAGTCGTTAACAGAGAGGTTAAGCTTCACGTTTAAAGTAAACGTGCACGTGAATGTAAACGTGTAGAATTGTGCTTTCTTATCGTTAACTTCAAAAATTGGTTATTATAGGAGGTGGTCGGTGCGCAATAAAATACAATAAAGGAGAAGTGATGTTACCAGATCGCATCAGTAAAAAGAACGAGCGTCGAAAGCTGAGACAGAACAATCGCAAAGGCAACAACAAGAAGAACACGAAAAGGGTCAGTAAACGGTCAATATTTCCCGAAGACGAAGATGATCTGAAGCCAGCAGTTGATCCAAACTTTTATGTGAAAATTCCTGTAAAACTTCATGTTATATACTCTAGATTTGGTGGTTGGATAGATGCATCCAAAATAAGAAAAACCATCAATCGATTGAACAGAGCATACGAAGGTGTGCTTGGTAAAGTTGTTGGTCCCGATACAGGGATACGATTCGTGTTAGATGAAGTCACAAGAACCGATGATATGAAGATGTTTTTCTATTGTGATTACTACTACAAGGAACTTAAAGCTAAATACATTGTTGAACCTGAAAAATATATCAATATAATTACTTGTGACCCTTATCATGACACCGCCGGCTGGTCCTCCTTCCCGCATGAAGGTCCAGAAAATTCCTCCATCCATGGATTATTCATTCATCATGAGGCATTCCCAGGTGGTGATCGTTTCCCTTCCTGGAACCGTGGCATCACGCTGATCCATGAGATTGGTCATTATCTTGGATTGTACCACACCTTTCGAAGCAGAAAGTGTAACAATGCCCTCAATCCAGAAGAGGACGACGGTGTAATAGATACTCCCCCTGAGCTGACATCTGCTTACTGGTGCGACGATATCGGTCGTGATACGTGTACTGGACCGGGGGAATCACTCCCCAAAGTGCTTCCATACAAAGGTATAGACCCCGTTACAAATTACATGAATTACATTGAGGACAAATGCATGGAGCAGTTCACAGTGGGACAAGCAGAGGTACTGCAAGAATCTATCAAAGAGCGCAAGCCAACTTTGTGCACGAAGAATAACTGTCAAAAGGCGAGTAAACAACAGAAGAAAAAGAAAGGAAAAGGAAATAAAAAGAAAAATGTGTAACAAAAAACGAAGTAGGCATAAGAAAAAAATCAATAAAAAGATCATGAAGTTTGAAAATTAATCACAGGCCATTTAGTGTGTGCCAAATTGCTTTCTAAGTGGCTTAGTTAGGCTAAACCTATGTTGTGGTAGCTTACTATGAATTGACCCATAGTCATTTTAGATTGATCTATTATCTATTCATTTTTACTTGTCTGCAGTCAAAATAGTGACACGAAAGGGCTAAACGGCTTGCACCAAGGTGCAACCGTCAAAAAGATAAGTTTGCAAAATATACATTTTTTTAAATAATACTTGTAAGTATATAAAATAAGATGCAAATTTGATATTGATGTGTAATGATAGTCCATTCGAGTGTAGTAATTTTATGAAAAACAATTATGGTAAAAAATGGATATTTATGACCTTAAAATGCGTTTTCAATTAAAAATTTACTGTTGTCAAGGATATTATTCCTATTTTATATAGTCCGTGTTTTTTAAATATACCAATAACCATTTCATTAGTTTTTGACAAAGTAAATAATTATAGGGCTCACACAAGGATCAACTTTGTTCATAGCAATTTCATATTAAGTGATGTTTTGAAAGGTAAACTCAATTTTATTTTTTATTTGTTGAAGAAAAAACAATTGTATGTTTGTTTTCTTGTTTCGACTGAAAAATCTCAATTCATCGCCCTTGCTTCGCAAGCAGGAGAGTCTACACCATTTCGAAAAAGTCTTTAAAAAGCTGATCCTTGTGTGAGCCCTACAATTATTTACTTTGTCAAAAACGTATATAATGGTTATTCGGATATATAAAAATCATTTAATAGGTAAAATAGGAATAGTATCATTGACTTTTGATTTTGAATAAAAAAGTATTACGAGCATTTAGTGCATCACTTAGTTTATAGCTTGCAGACAGTGATCTAAGAGACATCATCTTGTAGTAATGGGTGTGACAGTGATGAGAGGGAATTGATTTTATTCGCAAGTTTTGACAATCCTAGAAGTATTGATGGTTTATCTTACGGACGTCATATTAAAAGATACCAATTTGCATTACATCAACATCAAAGAAGTTTGATTTGTTTACAGATACGTGTCAGAGTGATACCTGTAGCAGTTGCACTAGATTGATATACAACAAGATATTATATGTGAGCATTCATTGCAACATTTACTTAAGAGTAGTAATTTTACTAAATCTGATGGAAAATTAGATATTTAAGTCTATCTCTTTTGGTTTATTCAATTTAAATATTACTTTTGCAATAAAGACACCTTAGTTTTGAAGCATTAGCAGCAATTTCATTTTAAAAAAATCAGTTTTCAACTTCGTATGTTTTATTCATAAAATATGTATTCAACATAGGTCAAAAGTCAGGGTCATTTCAGGTTTAAAATATCAATATCTAGGATAATTGGCATTTTAAGACATTTTGGTGTAGGTAATTTCAAAGTCAATATCTAGCAATTTGGTGTTTTAAGGCAATTGAGAACAATTCTGACCCTTAACAACCGACAACCTGTTGTCAGGGTCAAGGTCTATAGGTCAAGATGATTGCAAGGTCATCAATATCAAAGTATTTGGCGTTTTTAGGGTAAGGTTACCATTTGTGAATCATGAATGTGTAACCTGAGGTCAAGGTTATTCCAATGTCAAATATCAGTATCTAAGTATTTGGTGTATTAAGGCCCTCTGGTATCTGCTGTGGCCCCTAGCGACTCATGATAGGGTGACTTCCAAGGTCAATATCTAGCAATTTGGAGTTAAAGGCAATTGAGAAGAATTGTGACCTTTGGCGACCAATGATTAGGTGACCTGGTGTCAAGGTCATTTCAAGGTCAATATCTAGGTAGTTGGCAAATGTGGGGCTACAGTCCTATTTAATGACCAATGATAAAGTGACAAGAGATCTATAAGTCAGTGTTTATGGATCAAGATCATTTCAAGGTCATAGCTCAATATCTAATTAGTATTTGGCGTTTTGGGGCTGAACGTGTTTTTGTGAAAACAATATGATTTTTCTTATGTAAAGTCCCTGTGATAAAAATGATATCATCCAACTTCTTCACTTGAAAAGAAAAAACATCATGAATCCCCCTCAACCTTTATTTTTCAACTTATTTTTTATGATTTCATTCTGGTTTGATTCCTTGAGAACTTAATGATACGCTACATGATTTTACTACTATATGTACGGGTATAAGCATCAAATGTGGTGCCACCTGTTATTAATAACATTCGTAAACATAATGCTTGAATGTATAAATAAATTGCAATTGAAAATATAAATATTTGAAAATATATCTGAAATATTATTGATAAGATCCCCACCTTGTCACTTTTTGAAAAATATTAGGCTTATTTTCTAAAGTATTTTTTCTTAATTCGAATATATCAAAAGTACTTCTACGCTAATGAATTAACAAATTCTGAAAAGGGGACGGGTATTGAAATGTGATAAAGTTAAAAACCACAAAATCCATGTTATTTACCATTGGAAAAACTCAGACTATCCATCGTTTTCAACATAATTTTGGTCATTGAAAATTCATATCTCCAAAACTACACTTTCATTACAATTCTACTAATGAAAAAGTTTTAGACCACTTGTTGAATAATATTTTCATGCAATTCAAATAAAAAAGAAGAACCTCTGTTGAGTAAATAATTTCAAAAAAATGTTGAGATGGGTTCCCCATTCATAGTTTTTTAGATTGTTTGAATGATATTTTTATAATGATTGAGAATTGAATTTTCTTGAAAGATAACATATTGTGTTTTTGAGAAATGTCATATTTATATTGAGAAAGTAGTCATGGTAAAATATATGACGATCAAATATCACTTGCCATACTATACCTGGTCCTTTGCCAATTTGAAGTAAATTGTAAAATCATATCAGAAGAGAGGATATCCAAATATGAGGTCATTAGTTTAATGACTGCAATTAGTAATAAACAGTCACGATGACTAAGTTTTTCACGAGAGTTACTTTCTTTAATAGTTCTGAATTGGATCAGTAAGCGGATGTGTTTTCCAAAATCTAAATTTAAAGCAAATTTAAAGTTTAATGGCCAAAGCAGGTTCAACATATTATATTTAGCTAAATCAAACAACAAATAATATGACCATTTAATTCACACTAGTTTCTTCATATGCCTGGACTAAAAAATCTCGAATCTGTTTGGGTGAAATAACCAAATGTGACCAATAATATGAGTATATTTGAGTATTGTCTCTTCATTTTCCAGTCAAAAATGTAAGATTTAAAAATAGTTTTACAAATAATTGCAGTAAAACATGCAAGATATAATGCACATTGGTTATTGAAATGTAAAGATAGTCCATGAGGGTATGGTTATATTATTAAAAACAATTATGGTAAAAATTGGGTATTTCTAACCATATAATGCTTTTTATTCCAAGTTCAAAGACATTATTCCTATTTTACCTTTGAAATGATTTTCATACCGACGAATAACCATTATATCAGTTTCTGGTAAAGTAAATAAGTGTAGGGCTTACACAAGGATCAACGTTTTTTAAGACTGTTTATGTACTTGTATATCCCCTGCCGTTCTTAGAGGAAGAGCAATGAATTGCGATTTTTCAGTCAAAACAATGAAATAAACACACTCTGTTTATTTTGTTAAACATTTAACAAATAAAATTGTGTTTAACCTTATATTTTTTCAAAACATCACTTAATATGAAAATATTGCAAATAAAGTTGATCCTTGTGTGAGCCCTATATTTATTTACTTTGCCAAAAATGAATATAATGGTAATTAAAATATTTTGAAAACAATGAATAGGTGAAATAGGAATATTATCATTAACAACCATGACTTTTCAATTAAGATGGTATTTTCAGGTCAGAAATATACAATTCTTCACAATTATTGTTTTTTATAAAAATGGCCACACGCAAATGGACTATCATACTTATCAATATCAAATTTGCCTCCTATATTGTATACCCATTGCTATTATTTGAAAAAAATAATTTTTTATCAAACTCATCTTTTTGATGGTTGAACCTTGGTGCAAGCCGTTTAGCCCTTTCGTGTCACCTTTTTGAGTGCAGACAAGTAAAAATGAATAGTTGATGGACCAATCTATAATGATAATGGGTCACTTCATAGTAAGCTACCACAACATAGGTTTTTGTGATTTTCTGGAGTTTTGGCACACACTAATTTTAGCTTTGGATAAAAGAGGGCATTAGTATTCAGCAAGCGAACACACCACTGAAACTACATGTTAACGCATTAAAAACTTATTTAAAAATAATTAAGTCTGGATATCAACTTTTTCCAAAACATAAATCTTTAATGTAAAAATCATTTGTGATGTTTTGTAGAGATTTAAATGCAAAAAGTATCACTTAAAAGAGAAAAGATTTGACCTACACGTACTTCAGGCCCTAACCAGGGCGCGGAGGAAGCGGCCCCTGGCCAGAGATTCTTTCAAAATCATGCAGTTTTTCATCATTCTGAGCACTTTTCGCATGATTTTGTGCCAAGACTGGCAACCCCCCCCCCCCTGGCAAAAGCCCCCCCCCCTGGTAAAACCGCTTCTCCTTGTAAATCAGTCCCACGGGCCTGTACTTATCCAAACATTTTGTAACAGTAGACAATTCTTATTCTCAAGGATAATATCAATAAAGTGATATAGAAACTAGATTTAAAGCTGATTATACAAATAGTCAGAGGTAGATCGATTTGACATGTTTTGATTGCAATTGACCTTTTTCCATATAAATGAAAAATAGATGGCATCATGGGTATTGGTAGAGCTTGGGTAGGGCTAGAATACATGTAGATGTATTGCCAGAGTCACTTAATTTCTTGATTTAAGAAGTAATTCCATTTGGATCAACTTAAAACATCATTGGAATGTAACATTATGATCTTATTGACATGTGGATTGTGATTTCACATTAAAATTGTGATCCTTGGAAGAGTAAATGAACTTTTTAAGGTTTTTCAGCATTGTGTCAATGGGGATTTAGCCCGACCTTTTTTAGACAACCAGTAAATCATTAGAATTTGAATAATGGTAAATTACAGTGCAAATCAAAGTTGTTTTGATAGAGAATTACTCACAGAATTCAAATATGTCATCAGATGGAAGAAAACATTAGTTTTTAATGGTTAAAAATGCAGATCTCCTAAAATCTCATTAAAAACAAGACCTTAACGAGATTTCAAAGCTATATAGAAAAAGGACCATTGCATCACTCCTGGTATATTTGATCGGGTATAACTTTATCCCCACAAGACTTTCAGAGCTTACTAAAATATAAATAAAACTAAATAAAAAACTCATTTGCCCGTTATACTATTTATCTTTTCACGATTTGATTTCAATCTAAGTTTCACCATCTTCAGTGTCTATCTTCATCAATGTGATCATATCCGAGCAAAACCACGCACAACATTATTACAGATTACTCTAATAATACTCTCATTTGTTTAACCAGGATATTACTCGACAATAGCGCTTTGTTTCGAATTTTGAGCGTTGTTTTACATGATATGCACAATGGTTTCTGTTATACATGTATATTAATATATATTAATACGAACGCAAATATCAGAGCGATACTGTCATGAACGTACACGGGAAAAAATGGATACATATTTTCATATCATGTAAGTATTTAAATATAGTATATCATATGTATTTTAATATTTGAAAATGGCAGTTATTTATTCAAAACAAAAAAGTAGAAGAATTTATAAAAAATATTATGGTAATGAATGCTGTTGATATTCAAGATTCAAAAAGTGTGCAATAATTGTTTACAGGTTATATTTTACACGTTTCCCAGATAAATGGATGTACTGAGGGCATGCCTCTTTGTAACGATACGCTCTATCCAGATAAATGTTGCGGCTGTGACCGTGTCTTCAAGGACCCACTCGATAAGGTAAGGCATTTCAAACAGTCAAGCAAAAGTCGTACATCAATGATCGTAGCCGCCAGGAATGGGGAGGCATGGAAGGCGAGACAAGAGCCTTACCCTCATTTTACAGAAAGTATAGAAATATGTTTATTGAAACGCTTATTCAACAATCGAACTGTTGTTGAAATGATATCTAATGGTACATGTAGTTATGTACCCAATTTAGCCTACATTTAACTCCCCTACTTTTTTTTATCCTGGTCCCTGAGTAATATCATTGGTATTATTTTAAATTAAAGGCAGAATCAGATCTATAGGGGTGACACCGAAGTTACAAGCAACATGTACAATTGCCTGCTCGCTCGATCTGATTCTCTCTTTAAAATTTTTATGTTCCTTCTGTTGATTCAACTTTTGCTAAAATAACCATTCATATACCATACCATAATTAATATACCATAATGGTATATTGAATTAATTTGATTATCAATAGCTAAGTAACATAATGTGATTGTTACAGAAAACATATACAGTAACTATTTATTTATTTTATTAAAGTGTCAATTACTACATGCATATATTAATCCAAAACATACTTCTTTTCTAACACTATGTATATCATCGAACGTTTGATACATTGAAATGTGTACCTCATATTCACTCTGAAGATGTGCATGTATACATAGAATGTCAAAGTTATATTTTAATACTCATTCCATCAAATCTAGCTACTCCATAATGAGCAGGGTTGCGCGATGTATAGCAATTATGTGTCCGGCATTATTCTATTGCAAATGAAATTCCGTTATAATACTATTAATTTTGTAAAATACAATTATTTCAGCTTTTAGTTTCTGTCAGTATTGCATCTAATGGCTGTTTTCCATTATAAAGGCATCACATTTGCCCCTTGTATTACCTACATACTGTCAGGCGCATACTGTGTATTGTTGGTCAAATATTGGGCATTTCACAAAAATCATTTTATTAGATTGTGAACCTCTTTTATAGCATGTTTATTCCCGTATAACGTATAACTTAGCCTTGTCCAAGTCGGTATTTTTTACTAATCTGATCTTGAATTATTACCATAATAGAAATCAAGATAAGTAAAAGAGACCGACTTGGGCAAGGCTACGTATAACTTACAAAGCTTATAATTGCTGTCGAAACGCGTCAGATGTGGTTTTTAAATTCTACGAAATAGTAGTATGTCACTTATATTTTCATTGATTCAATTTGATAAAACTTTCAGAAGGTCCAGTGGCCTAGTATTGTTATCTCAGAGGGTAGATGTACAAATGAAAAATGCATAGCAAATGAAAGCTGTCGAAGATTCAGTAAGTATTTAGAGGTTATGTCACTATCGTGGCATATATGCCCGAGGTCTCAGTGATATATGGCCCGACCTTGGGAGGGACATTGATCTCTGAGAACCGAGGGCATATGTGCCACGATAGTGACATAAACGATTTATAACACACCTATGATGATGTAGACTGGTCAGCAGAGAGTACCGTTTTCTTATAGAATTGACAAACAAATGGTTTGAAAATGATTGAAATGAGTTTAGAAAAATTGCTCGCGCAGTTTTATCTTCGATTGATTGGTTATGACGTCAGCGCCTTGACCAATCAGAAAGTTAGCGGGCGCGGGCTTTTCAAAACTTATATTGGCCCGCTGTCTTGTGTACACTTTGCACCAACATCATCATAGGTATGTTATAAGAATCACTTATGTAATATCAATATTATTGAATTGCTCGGCCTCTGGAAAGTTCGAGACATAAGGGCAAGGGTATTGTAATTTAGGATAATTATTTACTAGAAGGGGAATATGTAAGAATATTTCTTGATATACTGTATCTTGTGATAAAATTATTTTATTTATCCTACGATGGACGTATTAATGCTAGAAGAGTTATTATCATTGTTGTGTAGAGTGTACTTGGCAGTTACTATATGTTTCAATTTGCTAATGCATTAGATTATGGCAGAAAATGACTTGATTCAATTAACAATAATGCGCTCCTGTAAACGTTATAATCATATTGATGAAAATAAATTAACTTACTGAAAATAAATAAACTAACACAGTGTTTTTGTTTAGCATTGAATCTCAATTTATTAGTACACTTTACAGGCCTGTAGCCAGGGAGGGGTCTCCCCTAGCCCAAAAATGCTAAATCAAAATCATGCAGTTTTCACCATTTTGAGCACTTTTCAGGTGCCAAAGTGCGAACCTGTAATACCTTGATGGATCAAAATGAGCACATGCACAGAACCCAAGAAAATATTATGTCTTAATTTTTCAGGTTGTCCTCTAGATTTAGTATTAATGATAGACATTGGTTGTGGTTTTGGGAAAAAAGACGTTCGCATTGCACTTAGAAATGTTCTTATTCAATTTGCCAGAGCCTTAGATATAGGACCTGACCTTATCCAAGTCGCCATATTACGCTATAACAAATACGTCATACCCAGATACTATAATTTTCTAAACAACATAACTTCTACTTTGGCACTTCAACAACATATTAGTAAAATGGACATAAACATGGCAAACGCGTATTGTCAGATGAGAACAAATGAAGCATTGGATGTGTTAATGAAAAAAATATATAATGCAAAAAATGGAGATAGGCCAGATGTACCAAATGTTGTCATTATGTTGGGCCACGCAATAACAGCCCCTACATATCAGTCAGACACTACGGAGAAAGCCAAACTATTACACGCAAAGCACACGGCGGATGTAAGTCATTTTTTCTTGTTAATTTTAAATTTTAAAATCGTTACCATCACCCATACATTGATTTTAGATATCTTACAGTGAGCCGTCTCTAAAAGACCTTTGTTAGATTGAATATATGTGTGCGGAAATTTCATTTAAAATGTCACCACCACAAGTAATATTATAATAGTTTTTTGTGGACGATGGTTGGCGATTTATGTTCGGCGTTCGGCTGTTGGTGTTCGGTGGTTGACGGTCGGCGTCTGTAACAAATGACAGGTGGGCAAGATGACATTTTACACGCTAATGCTTTGTTAGGTTATTGTGTTCGGTATACTCGAAAGTGGTAAGAACACCAGGCTCCGGGATGCAGAGTTCAAAACAATAGCAACCGATCCAGATTATCTTAACTTTAAGAAAGTGGAAAAGGTCGGGGATCTCCTGGCAAATATGTTGCCTGTGTTGAACAGATATTGTCGTAAGTTTGAAAATTCATTAACATAAGTCAAAGAATGATTTGACTCGTTGAAAAGATTAACACGGATATTCTGTTTTCAAAAAAGAAACAGCGACTGTATTACAGAGAATAGGTTTAATAAGATCGATGAAGCAATTTATATAGATTGTACGTTCCTGCACTTTTAACTCAAATGTGCATGTATACCGTGTACATAAAATCTCTTTACACTTTGTATTATAATTGTAAAGATACATTATGATCACCCTGTATTTTAAAGTCTTAGAAACTGGACAACTTTGATTTTGTTCGAATTTCCTCAATTTATCAGGTGGTAACTGCTCTTTGAGTGAATTTATAGAAAGGGAGGGCAATTGTAGCGTCCCCTGTGGTAAAGGGGAAAAACCAACTGGGAAAACGAGGTACACTTTAGGCGTACGTAGAAGTGGAGGTAGATGCACAGAGGAGCAATCTTTTGACTCATCCATGCCCTGCAATACACAAAGATGTGGAGGTGAGACTGAATAATAAATGATTATAAGCCATTTATTATGTTGTAATTAAACACTTACAGTAACTGTTTGACAGAATGTCTGTATGATGTCTAATTTTCACGATATTGCATTCTTTAAATACAAGCCCATTTTATCAAAGGATAGTGCAATGCATTTATAAACGTTCATAAACGAAAGAGTTTTAAATTGGACAATTAATATTTAAATGATCTTCATGTAGTTTTAGAGTGATCCCCGGGTATTTCATTGAAATGGGCTACTTTGGTCTATATTTTTCCTGTTTATACAGTTATATCTTTAATCAGCAATTTCTTAAATCTTGCATCAGAACCTTGAACAACTCAATCGAGAGGAAACCATTAAGTTTAGTGAATTTTAGATGAATACTGTGGGACTTGGGGCGGATGGCAAAATGAGACGGAATGCACCAAAACTTGTAGTAAAGGACATCTTTATAAAGTAAGAGAGAGGCAGCGGGTTTCTGATGACGTCACAGACAAACATTGCGTTTTAAAAGAGGATGTAGTAGAAGAATGTAACACCCAGGCATGCGAGAGCTATTTCTTGGGTCTCAGTGAGTAGTAGGAGCGACATCAAAATATCAATTTCTGATATGAAACTAAACAAAAGGTCAAAAATTATGATTGATAAGTTACTATTATGGTGGATATTTTTAATTTCAGAACAAAATTTTACAAAAATATAGCGTAAACTTCGCAATTTCAACATTTGAGGATTTATTTAGTTTTGGGGAGGGATGGGGGTCTAGGTCAAAACTAAATTTATTTAGTTTCCTATCAGACATTGATATTTTGAAGCCAACCCTAATACTAACAGAAATATTCAAACATTGCATTCCATATGTTAAAGCGCGTTTAGATATTTTGATTCAAAATGAGTCCATATCCCATATTTTTGAATATTCTCAAATACGTTAATAATATCTTTATTACAGACGTAGAGAAGAATCTTCCAGTGCTCATTGCAACTCCCTTGTGTGTAACTTGTCTATGCGTAGTCACTGTAGGACTTCTGCTATTCAAAAGAAAGAAAAGGAAACAAATTGAAAAGGCTAGAAAAAACAGATTGGATGAGCACATAGCTAAACAGTTAGCAAGGTACAATACTAAATGTAGTATCCACCCGCCGTTCCTGGAATTTGTTTCTGGTGCAAGGGAAGCCGACGAACTGCTAATTCGCTGATCGCGTGCTCTTATCCTACGATGTTTGGCCCATATCGATCCATTAAAAAATGGAAACATACAAAATGCATACTACATATTATACATGTACTGTATATATTTGCCATTTACTCTCTCTTAGATTATTTAGCAACTCATGATTGTGGCAAATAGAGTCCAAGTGATACAGTTTGTCGATCATTTCTTCTCATTTGGTTTAGGAAACCATCCATAGAAGGCGACAGGTGGGAAATCCCACATTCGCGACTATTGTTTGGTGAAATACTCGGCCAAGGAGCATTTGGACAAGTCTCCAAGGGCATTATACATGGCAGTGTATTGACACATCAAGATGCTATAAGTAACAATCCCGTTGCAAGAACAATGTCATCCAACATCACGGTTGCGATCAAAATGCTTCATGGTTGGTGTACCATTTCTTGTCTTTTTCTATAAGTTATTGTTCCATCCACAGTTAAACTATCAGGTACTATAGTATTAGATCTTAAAAATATCATCATGGAGTAATAGAAATGCACTGGAAACTCTCATCAGTTCACACGATTATGTCGGCCTCTTCTGTAACATTTTGGTGCCATGTCTGGTTTTAAACATTATCCAAAACATATTTATGAAGATAGAGAGAGAGAGTTGCCCAGAAGGCAAGCATAGAACAGTATAATGATAATTTGTAGATTTTGCATCTGAATCTGCAAAAGATGAGTTCAGGAAAGAAATCAATTTGATGAAGAAGATAGGAGCTCACCCCAATGTTGTCAGTATGGTTGGAGCTTGTACAATACGTGAGCCATTGTGCCTCATTGTGGAGTATGTGCCTCACGGGGACCTGCAGCATTTCTTGAGAAAACATCGTGTCGACGTGAGTGTAATACTTTTGATACACCAATACACCATGAAAGAAAGGATTTAGAACTTGAATAATGAAACAATGTGTCACTATCAACAAATAAAAAACTAGGGTAGATAACGTATTCTATGACAAGATCTCCAAAATTGAATTACATACAAAAAGTGCGCAAAGGATCTAAATGTTTGGCGATTAAACCTGCACATCGCTCCAAAACGCAATCTTGGGTTGTTTCGGGGGTGCACTTTATCATTTTGAGCTTAATGAAAGATTATAGAATGATGAACAAATGGGGCAAATCTTGTGTAGAAATACTTACGATAAATGTGTCATTTAAAAGATTTTTCATTAAATTGCTTCGATCGGCGCCGACGATATGATTTTGGAAAGGTTTCTAAATGAAGAACGTGACGTCACTTCCGAATCATAGCATTCAAAATAAGTAGCTTTTAATTACTTCCACCAATCATGATAAGACGGTGGTGTAGCGGTAGAATTCTCGTTTAGCACGCGGGAGGCCCGGGTTCGAATCCCGCATTCGCTTTTTTATTTTTTTTATCTAAATGATTGTTCTTTGATATTACGCAGAAAAAACAATTTTTATTTACATAAACTTTATATTAGAGCTTAAAAATGTAAAAACAATATAAGTCAACATATTGCGTTTTGGAGCGATGTGCAGGTTTATGTTTGAGAAATACAATCTAATCTAATCATTTTTTTCTTTAGATGGTGTTTAAACACGATGCTCCTATAATAACAATGTCTGCTGATATAAAAGAAATGAAAAATGATCTAGAAGACCCCGAATGCCAAATTGCTGCATTGTTTGGTGAGCACGAACAACTGGACAACTTAAACAATGAAGCGATTGATGGTGTTTCGACCCATTCAGAATCATTTGATGATAAGAGCATTCGAGGAGATGAAAACGATTGTCTTGAAATAACTGATAAAGTTGAGCTGATAGATCTACTCTCTTTTGCGCGACAAATTGCAATGGGCATGGTAAGAGACATACTTCACTGTACCTTGTATGTTGAGAGTACAGCCAGAAAACGCGCTCGAAGGTTAAAGATCAAGCCTCACAATTCGCGTCAAACATAATAGGCCTGGTCTGATATTTTCCAAAAATCCTGATTCTTTTGGTGAAGTTAAAAGGGTTTTTTGAAAAAGATTTTGAAGGAAACTAGCAATAAATCCCATTTCTGCCCTAAAACTGTTGGAATGATACCATAACCAATAGTTGGCATACAACTGAGTTAGATATTATTATTTGGTTGTCTTTTAAGGAGTATCTGAGTGGTAAAGGATTTGTCCATCGCGACCTTGCTGCCAGAAATATTTTAATAGAAAACAGGACAGCTAAAATAAGTGATTTTGGCCTTACAAGGAGTGTCTACACAGACAATGTCTATGTACCAAAAAAAGGGGGAAAGCTACCATTAAAGTGGATGTCAATTGAAGCCATATTTGATCTGAGCTTCACAACTGCAAGTGACGTGTAAGTTCACATTTATTTCCCTGAGTATACGCTTACTTTCATTATCATAGGTATCTCATATTGTGCATGCCTTCCGAATCTTCTCTTATCGACACATAATTTCAAAATTACAGTTGAATGATTTATCTAACTCAGCGTATATCTCAATACACTAGGTGGTCATTTGGAATTGTACTCTTCGAGATAATTACTATGGGAGGTACACCTTACCCTACTATTGCTAACAAAGACCTCTTGAAGGAACTCAAGCGTGGCTATAGAATTGAGAAGACGGAAAACTGTCCAGATGCTCTGTAAGGATATTGACTGTTAAATGAAGAGACGGTCAAATTACACTAATAGGGAGGTTAAGTTGAACGTTTTTGATATAACTTGTACGTGAACATAAATAGTATGTCCGTCGGGGGTTACTGTCCTCGTCTCAATTTATAGTGACCTATTTACAACTATTTTCCTTATACCTTTATTCTCAATTGGGCAAGTAATAGCAACCAAGGGGAGAACAAATCCCTAGATAACCACAATCCTACACGTTCACGTTCTATTGAAAACGTGTAACTTAACCTTCTTAATATTGGAATTGACATACATTTTCTGAAGATATAAACAAATATGTAATTGGCAACAAAACCACTTTATAAGAAGAATCATGTCACATTACGTTGTAGTAATATTGTTAATTGTTGGGAGGTATGAAAACACAAGAAATATATAAAGATAGTAAATAAAGATAATTCTAAAACGAATGTGTAGTTGCATGTACTGGCGGTATTGGGATTACTAAATCACATGAATAACCATTTCATTCCTAATAATAAGGTATGATATAATGATGCAGTGTTGGGAGGAAAATCCAGAAGACAGGCCAACATTTGCCGACTTGAAGGAATCTTTGGACGAGTTGATGGCCGCCAATTCAAATGTTGATTACACAGACTTTAGTTTAGATGAAAACAAGGATTATTATCAAACTGGGGTATGTTACATTCAATTCTTTCTGTTTTACCATTGTAAAGCTACATGTAAATAATTGTAACGTTAAATGACAAATATGTAAATAACTACATGAATGTTTCAATAACTTTATTTCAATCCAGTAATTGCCCATCTCACTTTATTTTGACAACTTTTTTGGAGTTTGTATATTTTTGTTCTTAATGCTCTGCTTTACCATTCAGCAAAATGGTTCATTTACTAGCAGCGAAGAATCCAATCCCCTATGGGCTGCAATGGGTCCACCTGTTGAAGGCGATGAAGGAATTGTAGTTCAAGGCTCTCTACCTTTGGTTGAAAATGACACTGATGCTGGCGAAGATGTTTTCTCCAAAAGAACGGATGAGGTTATTAATGATACACATGACGCGTGAAATAAATTGGAGAATGATAAAGATGGCAGTGCAGATTCTTATTGACAATGAGACATTTTATTATATAATGAGATTCGATATAATAATTTTTTATACACAATGTACATAAAATATAAATGCCGAGTGATTTATTTGAAAGTAGTTTTTATTTTAGCATTTTATTTTAGGCAAAATAGTACCAGTAATTAAAAGTTCTAAACAGTAGGTCCAATGTCCTGTCTAAGAACCCACATTCTTACTACTGAAAATGGATTCTAGCAATACTATCCAACATGAATCTACTTGTTGAGACTCGATCAACTTGATTTTTTGAGAAAATGAGGATTTCAGCAAGGGTGAATTGACCTTACATGGGGCCATACACCATTGACCGATGACTTAGCATCAGGATATAATCACATATGTCACCATTGGTTATGTCAACGTGCCCTTGCTGAAATCCTCATTTTCTCAGAACTCAAGTTGATCGAATCTCAACAAGTACATCCATATGGTATAGTATTGCTAGAATCCATTTTCAAAAGTAAATAGGGGTCCTTAAACAGGAAATTAAAGCTTAACCAAGGCCTTTTTGAAATTTTTATTTAGTACTACAATTAAAATAGAGACGAGATGAAAGTAAATATCAGGATCAAGCAAGAATTAAAATGGAGGCATGGTACAATTTTTGAAAGGAATGCATTTTACACTTGCCATTCTTTCAAATTCACTTATATGTGGTAGCATACCCCCAGTTCGCTGAAGAGGTCCATTGGGTAGGTTATCTCATTTAAATTAAGTTCTAGTTCAAGGTACACTACTTGTCATTAGTAGAAGTGCAATGTAGTTGGAATTTGTGCAAAACTGTTTCAGGGATTGGCGAGGCAAAACACATTTAACATTACTATAATAGCATTGATGCATATATAATCACTTTTATTTTACACATAATTTCACAATTTTTAATGTTACCGCGTCTTTAATGTCAACAGTAACATCGAAGTGATAATAACCAGATGCAATTATTTACAATGCTTATTTCTAACATGTATTACATCTATAATATAGCTGGCACAATATAGTGGGTAACATCAAGAATTGGAAGCAATTATTCAAACTGGATCCTCCATTGCCTAGGTGTGCATCAATTTGGTAACAATATTACTCATTTTTAGAAGACGAGAACTGCCAAGGAAGCTTGAATATTACCATTATATTCAAAACGTCCATCTCTTAATGAAATACTTAGTCCCAAAAACCTTAAAGTAATATATTTTAAATTGTTCCACGCCAGGCAACAGAAGATTGAGTTTGAATAATGGCTGCCTATCTTCCTGGGGGCATCATAGAAGAAATAAAGGAGTTAACAACTAAAAGCAAATGGACCTATCTGATTCGAGTATAATTTTTATCATTCCATACTGTGGCTATTATTTGCATGTTCACTCTTTCTTTTCTATTCTAAATATGTTGATATTTAAATTATTCTGAGGAATTCACAAATTTTTGTATGGTAGGTCTAAACTAGACACAAGCAAGGCACAGCAAATCCAATCAAACTTCTTGGATGTGACATATTGCACAAATATGCTCAAAATATTCTTAACCATTGATTTTACCATTTTGTGTCTTAATATACTGCAAGCTCACTATCACACAACCACAAGCCAAACTGATGCCCAAAACAAAATGTTGTACTGTATAATGTTCTTAATATTACCATGGTAATATACAAAATACTGTACCATACAATAGTATTGATAGTACTATGGTACACATAATATACAAAATATTGTATCATATTAGTCTTAGAACCATAGCATACAATATGGTACAAAATCTTGTTGCATACGATAATATATTGTATTATCCTACACTTAGTGTACTAAATGTATAATAACATTAAAAAATAAATTTGATATTTATTGGCAAAATGAATATCCGGAGGATATCGTAACGATATACTCCAGGTGGAGGATATCGTGACGATATACTCCAGGCGGAGGATATTGTGACGATATACTCCGGAAAACCAAATATGCGGAGGATATTGTGACGATATACTCCGCTTGTTGATTTCCCGCCAAATTGACTATATTTGGCATTAAATTCATTTTGCAATGATATTATACATTTAGTACACTCCTTGTAAGTGTAGGATAATAAGAACATCCTATGATTTTTTTCAGAATATAATTTTAATTTTAATTTTTTTTGCTCTCTCGTGCAGATATCAATATCACCTCGTAGATAAAAATTATATTCCTCAAAATCATAGGATATCCTATAAATAGTACCATGGTGCTAAAAAAGAAATTGCACCATTAATTTTTTATTCTTAAAAGTACAATTATGATATTCAAATTATTGTTCCAAACAATTTTATCTTAATATCATCATGGTTATTTAACTTAACGATGGTAATATGCAAGAAAAATATTGTACCAAATATTATTGTTAATAGTGCTTTGGTAATATACAAAATGATGTCCCATATATAATCTTAATATTACCATGGTTATATAAGAATATTGTACCGCAGAATATTTTAATATTACAAGGTCGCACAAAATATTGTACAATTTAAAAATTTCAATATTACCTAATGGTAACATACAAGAATATTGTACAATATAACTTTCTTAATAGTACGATGGAAATTATTATTAAATATTAATTATATTATACAATATAATACTCTTAGTTGTACCATGGTAATGTTGTTTTAGTTCAGTCAAAATATGTATCAGGTATGGCCATTTATGAAAATACTTTACAATAAAATACCATTTCATATTTGCTAAATAACAATGGAGTAGAACATGCCACAGGATTCATAGCCTTATTGAGGTACAATCTCAATATCCTAGATGCGAGTAGAAATAATCTTGATTTAAGTCATTAAAAATTCAAAATTCAGTCAAACTGATGTCATATTTGGAATGTGCATATAAAATTACATCTAGAAATATGGTTTTAAAAAGAGTTTATCAACTTTGAAAATTTAATTTTCTTTGAAAATGTGACTTCTAGGTCGGGGAGATTCCCCATAGCCCCCATGTTGTAAAATCACAAAAATGGAAATATCTTTTCTTGTGTTGGGCAGATAATATTTTCTTTTACTGGACATATTTTAATTTGTATTACTATCAGATACATAAGGGTAATATGAAAAGTGAACCACTAAAACTGATAAATATTCAAGTTTAAGGGAATTGTGTAATACCCTGCAATGTTATTTCCCCCGAATCAGCCACCTGGTGGCAAAACTGGTAACTACCTACTCGCATCTGAGTAATTGTGAATCAATTCTGGCTCAAAAGCATGTTGTATTCTAACATAACTGAATGCATTTACTACCAATTACACAGACATTTTACACACTGACTGTGAACTTCCGTAGCACATTTTAATCCACTGTATCTACAGTTCAGTACATTACAACATTCAAACTTGACGAAAAATCCAATTGTGGTATATACATCAATAAATATTTCACTTACAATTTACTTACATTTCTCACTTTGGCTGAACATAGTGCAAATCAACATATTGTATCATATATAAGTATGGTAATACACAAGTCAAGGAACCCAAGTGACTTGTATCAATATATGTATGATATGACTTCCAATATCCAAGAACATGGACGCACATTGGTGCTGCTCCCAGCATTGACCTAGAAGTCCTTGAAAGGACACAACTAGATGGAATGGAATAGAACATTACAGGACACCATGGTAACCAGTTCCAAATGTCTACTCCCCCAGGATAAGTTGGTTATAAGAATGACCTCGGTCTTTGTTGGGTGTAGCATAGAGAGAGTCAGATGTAACATCAATTAATACATAACCTAAAAGATGTTAGTTTAGGTAGCCCCACATGTTTTAATCCATCTGACCTTTCAAAGGGAACATCAGTACTTTAGCCTGCATGAAAGCAAGGTTAGGGAGCCCCACTAAAACACTGTTTGCCTCCTTGCTCAGTTTCTCATCCACCTTAACCTGGCTTGGAACTGTGCTGAATGTGGTTGTCCCTGGGTTGTTAAGGTTAGCCAAAATGTTTTCCAGGGGTTGAAGCTTGCTTGGTTCGGGTTTAGGTGAGTCCAGATCATTCAGGAATTCTTTCTCCAATGCTGAAACATCAGAACAGATTTATCAGTTGAATGGAAATGAAAATATAGTTCCGCTTAATCATATATGCGTTGTAAGGTAAAATATATGTGTAATGGTTCTCTGTACAGGAACGAAAAAGTGACATTAAAATACAAAATGTTCCTGTATTTGATCAATTGCTTGTTAACAGCAGTTGTCCAATGTACATTATAGACTTTCATTATTCAACCTCAATATGAACTGCCTAAATAGTTAGAGTTTGAGAAAATACAAGATACATGCATTACTTTGAAGAAATCCATGCATCTGATACAGCCTATCAGACAATTAATGGCATTAGTTTGTACAATAAAATAAGCTATTGTTAAAGTTAATTTTAACCTGTTACATAACAATAACACATTATGAAACATTAATAGCACAATATATTGTCATGCATTTAACTTTTCTTGGAAAACAAATAAGGAATAAATAAAGACAATTAAGGACTACTATATAAAGTAAAATATCCTGACATCTTTAAAGCTTATCTGGCACAAAAATTGAAAAAGTGGTCCACTTTCCTTTTCAAGAGAAAAAGCGGACTCCTCTTTCCAATCTTAATGAATTTGAATATTTCTGGAACCTTTTCCTTCAATATTTGATCAGATATCCCAGAAAATTCTTTTTCAAAAACAGTATTAGGATAATGTAGCTTGTAAGGAAAATGGATTCTTTTTGCAAAGATTGCTTCCAAAATTTTCTTTGGTCTGCTTCCACTTAAAATATTTCAGCGATCTTGACAATGAGGAGTTTGCTGCATTGAGACAACTACATTTCCTCCACCATAACATATACATTGAAGGTTCTATCACATGGAAAACAAGGCATAAAGATGCAAAATGTCACCACCTGCCATTTGTTACAGATGCCAAACACCAACCACCGAACACCACCCACAAAAAATTGGAGACTCACTGTAACAATATGTCACCACTTCTGGTGGTGATGTAAAAATAGATGGAAACTATTGAAGCATCTCATATAAATAGTATTGTCACTAAATTGGTGGTTAAATAAATACACAAGTATGGAAATACAAATTACATGTAAATTATGTGCCGGGGATCATGAAGTAACAATGTACCAGAGAGCATCAAGTAAATTATGCTCCAAGAAGATCAGTATCGTCACCAGAGGTTGGGCAAGAGCACCTCACTTTTAATAAATAATACATAAATAAGACACAAGCAATAAAACATTGTGTGATTTCTAGCCCATTCTATAGTTTTATATACATGTAATCAAATGGAAAAGTAAAATAAAGGACGATTCTCGGTTTGGAGAACGAATTTCATCAATCTAAATGAGCATTATCCCTGCTTCGGACAAATTTGATATTTTTACATAATATAGATTTGAATGTCTTCTTTTGAATAGTCATAATTTAATTTGGGTAATATTTCTAGATTTTTTGCAAAAAAATATTAGCGCAGTACACTGATGAACTTCTTCTCCCCAAATCGAGACTTGTATTTTATTGAATCGGTCTAATTGAGCATTATCCCTGCTTCAGACCAATTTGTTATTTTTACATCTTGTAGATTTAAATGTCCTCTTTTGAATATTCATAGTTTAATTTGGGTAATATTTCTATATTTTTCATGAAAAAATTATTAGCCCAGGAGACTGTTCTCCAAACCGAGAATCGTCCTTTAAACTTGTGTCTCTTTGATTTACACACAGGCAGAAATTAAGGGAACTGAATAAAGAGAAAGTTGGCATTTTTTCAAAAATTGGTCTCGAAAACAAGCATTTGGAAAGACCTTTTAAAAAACAGCCAAAATTTTCAACAATAACATTAAATAAAAGTAGAAAATATGTTCCCTCTTCTGTCGAGTTAAAACAAACATATATGCTCTTGGATATCATGTATGTTTTTCAAAATAGTAATAAATATCTGAAGATTTTCAATCTTGAATGCTCAATAACTGATGCGTTTTAATTTGTCATTCTGGAAAACTTCAAGTGAACTCCAAAATGATTTTCATGGAAAAGCATAGAACTGATATTGCCCACTTAACCACCCACATGCCCATCATCACAAAACAACAACAACAACAAATAGAACCTTCAATGGTAATAAAAATCTTTCCTTGACACTTTTCAGGTTTACACCTGCTACTAATGGAATAATAATATATTGACAAAGGAAGAGAGACTTGACTCAAGATTAAGATTTATAAAAAATCTTGAATATACCTTCACCTAAAAGGTCAACTTGACATGATTAAAACGTAAAATGTAAAAAATAAAACATGACTAAAAACTGTCTAGTACACACATAATCCCAAGAAAAACATGTAGACCCTTACACTTTTCAAGTTGGTCCTTGTTTCCCTGGGATTGTGTTATACTGGATCGGATACAAAGTCATGTTCAAGTATTAAAAAAAGAGTAAACAAATATAACTACTTAATATAAAAATATGTAATCTCTCTGAGAAATTACCTGACTTGGAAGCCAAGTTAGAAGTGGTTTGGGAGAAAAAGTCCAAATCTAACATGTGTGCTGTAAGAGGGGCAAATTATGGATTAGTAAATGGTTACATGCTACACACAGTAAATGCTACAACTATGAGGAGGCATCAAACGTTCGATGTCGGATCAGGAACTAAATAAATCAAGTTTTGACTCTGACCAAAATTGCCAAAAGTTTGAAATGTTGAAATTTGTCGGATAGCAAACTGAAATGGGTTTGAACCCCTTCCCATCCTAACTAGATTTATTTAGTTTTCTATCCAACATCGAACTTTTGATGCCTCCCTAACCCTACTATCACACCAAACTAGTTCTCACTACGTTCTCGAAAACGGGCTTCAACTGTGTACGAACGGACTGGACGTACTAAGAACCGTTTGGGATCTATTTACAAACTTCATCGAACGTACTCG
This sequence comes from Owenia fusiformis, assembly GCA_903813345.2. Lineage (NCBI taxonomy): Eukaryota > Metazoa > Annelida > Polychaeta > Sabellida > Oweniidae > Owenia > Owenia fusiformis. Next base: position 19,631,324 of record CAIIXF020000008.1, on the reverse strand, counting down.
AACGGGTAGGTCCTCTAGAACTTAGACAATGCTCAAAATGTTTTCGTGGTCGTCACGTTCTACAATAAGAACGAGTGACAACGTACTAACGACGAGCTAGACGTACTACGTACGGAACCGTCGTACTTCAATCCTACTAGGGACGTTTTAACAACGAGTGGAACTGTCTGAGGACGTGTTGAGAACGAGGTAGAACTCATTGCAAACGGGTTTAAACTGATTAAGAACGTATTTAACACTGCTTATGAACGAGTTAGCAAAAATATAGCTATCACACCAAACAAGTTGCCACTGCGTTCTTCAAAACTGGTTCTAAACTGTGTGCGAACGGAATGAACGTAGCTGCAACTTTCTAAGGTCTATTTACGAACTTTATGAACGTTCTCAGACGGGAATGTGATTTTAGAATTTTGAATCGATTCAAAATTCGATTCCGACCATACCGTTCTGTTATCAGGTCATGATGACCTTCTAGACTAAGGGACGCGTTCTACGGCGTTGCACACCGACGTGGTGCGACCTGAACGAACTGCGAACGAGATGGACGTATTGAAGACTGTTTAAGAACGAAGAAGCTAATTATTTCAGACATATTTCCCGACCACAGCCAGTTTGAGCCCGTTTTACGACGTTTTCGTAGGACTGGCAAGAACGGGTAAGAACGAGTTTGGTGTGATAGGGGGGTTATATACAGTAAATGTTTACAACTACATACAGTAAATGGTTAGCTTCATATAATGTAAACAATAATCAAGATAGTCTAACACTGACACTTGTCAGGTTTGATACACTAATGGTAATCAGTACATAATTGTCCTTAGTGTCCTAAGAAGCCCTTGACAAATCTCTAATTGCAATTTGAAGAAGAACCTGTTCATTTTTGTGAGGGACACACTCCATCCCCCTAGTTTGCTATTTTTGAATAAATAAGTAATCACTCAAAAACAATACCACACCCTTGAGTAAGACATTAATATGGGACTATAATGTGAGGTAGAAATTTTGGAAAATACACCAAAATTACATTCTGCCCTTTAATGCACAAACAATTTCGAGTAACATTTTGGGCCCTTTCCCCAATGTATTCCCAGGTCCGCCCACATTGTGTAAGTGTCATGGTTGTAATAAAGCAATCAGATTTTGTCAAAAGGCGAGATAAATGGAGGTACATTTGGCCTGGAGATTGAACATAGAGTAGGATCAACAATTACTTGAAGGTTAACTTTAAGAGGCGTGTGATTACCTGCTGAAAGAGAACACATTTAAATGGCCTTCTAATGATAAACCACTTTACAATCATTGTAGAATGGGCTAACTGACAAGCAATGCTCAATGCATGTCTAGTTTCTACATTTTTTTAAATGATTTCAACACAATTTTCATTCATTCAACGAAACAACAAATTGAAACTTGTTATGAACTCAAAGACCATTTTGTCTAGACAACTCTGTTAACATAAATACCACTGTACCATAAATATGCTAAGAAACTGGAGTCATGTGTTTCTGTTTTTTTAAACTAAATCATGTTACTTGTGTCTGGCCGGAAATTCAACAGGTTATGACAGCACAACTCTATAATTAGTATTCATAGCACTGTAAACTGCAGTCTACCCATATAATAGTACAAAATGTAATCTACAAAAAACAATGTCTGGATGTGTTGACAACTTAGCACAAACAATGGACTTGCCCTACCATACATCATTCACCCAACAAAGTACACTACTGTTACAGATATTTTTGTTTAAAGGTAACAACATAACAGCTAACAGAGAGAGAGTTATAAGTGTGACTTTTTATGGAATATTCACAAAAACTCACAAAAAGATGTTCATGAATTTTGCTCTCTGCCAAAAGATTGGATACGCCAGTAGAAAATATCTTATTAAATTTTTAAGACCTACAATAAATTGTTAACCTTGTCATGCAAAAGAGTTTCTGTGTTCAGTAGAATCCCCATATAAGCTACATAGTTATAAAATCTTGAAAATGATATATTTTTTGTTTTATTGGACAGATAATTCTATTTACTGTGCACATAGACATTTAAAATAATATTCTCATCATATATCTTGACATTTTCATTGATCAAAATAAACTTTTACAAGGCATTTACATGCAAAATGTCACGACCTGCCATTAATTACAGATGCCAAATTCTGAACACCGACTGCTGGACGCCAAACACTGTCCACAAAAAAGTTGGAGACAATAACAATATGTCACCTCTTGTGGTGATGACATAAAAATGTTATTTCATTGATCTGTTTAAGACCCTGAATAGGTTATATGATATCCATGTACCGCTTACAGCCTGAAATCCTATATTGGATCACATTCTTCAAATATTGATAAAATGGATTAAGATAAGCGCCTTATATGACTTTATTCAATACAACCTCTACAGGTTGAATGCCATGTGCTTCACGTTCAAATCCATAACAACTTGATATCACTGTAATGCATTACTGTTGAATAACAAATTAATTAGATGTCAGATGTAGAAACTCAATTGGCAAATAACATAAATGTTGATGATCTGTAAATAAGACAACCTTCTATAGTGTCAGGTCTCTTGAGAGTAATTTGTCAATCCTCACAGTCACACCTCTGATTCCAGCCTTAATGACAGGTATGTTTGCAATAATAATACAAATTGACTTAAGGGCAACATTTGAGGAATATCTTGTTGGAATAAGTTCAGGGTATGTATAACAAAATTATAGTATTGAATTAATTAATGCTTACTGATAAACAATTGTATAACATAATTGAAGAAATTTAAACACAATATTGTCAAGACTTAAGTGAGTATTTTTGTTGAGGAGAAAATTCTGGACAGAGGATAAATATTTGGATGACTTGCCATTACAACAACAAACATGAGTAGTAAGTATCCTAGATGTTAACCAATTGTCTACTTGACATTTGGGGGTGTGTATATCTACTTCACCAAGATATAAAGTAGGAATGCAACATAAACAATTTCATTGCTCATAAGCTGTATTTATAGCCATTGGGAATAAAAGTCAATTCTGCTGTAGATCTATAGCAAAACATTGGTATAATTAACCTTGACAACTGTTTTTTATGATTAATGTACCACTTTGCCTTGCAGGAAGCTAGTAACTGGGGCGAAACAGATGTAAACAAACTCATAAACTTGAACCTGAATGCTGTAAAAACAAAAATACACTGGCTAGTGCAACTAAGGCTTCATACAAAGCAACTGGACTTATTCTTTCATTGCTGAATAGAACATTGTAGAACTGGCTACAACAAGGAAAATTGTAGAACCAATTAGAACAAAGAACATTGCAGTGAGTTACAACCAGGAACATTGTAGAACCAGTTAGAACAAGGAAAATTATATAACCAGTTACAACAAGGACAATTATAGAATCAGTTACTACAAGGAACTTTGTAGAACCAGTTAGAACAAGGAACATTGTAGAACCAGTTACAAGGAATATTATAGAACCAGTTACAACAAGGAACATTGTAGAACCAGTTACAAGGAATATTATAGAACCAGTTACAACAAGGAACATTGTAGAACCAGTGACAAGGAATATTATAGAACCAGTTACAACAAGGAACATTGTAGAACCAGTTACAAGGAATATTATAGAACCAGTTACAACAAGGAACATTGTAGAACCAGTTACAACAAGGAACATTGAAGAACCAGTGGCAAGGAATATTATAGAACCAGTTACAACAAGGAACATTGTAGAACCAGTTACAACAAGGAACATTGTAGAACCAGTGACAAGGAACATTGTAGAACCAAGTTACAACCAGGAACATTGTAGGACCAAGTTACAATGAGTAGAACGGAAAGAGGAGCCAAACAAGTTAAAGAAGAACAATGTTTACGCTTCAATACTGATACTGGTTCCACTTCAACATATGTGCCATATATGGAATATAACAGTAAAGCACAAAAACAATCAAAACATATGCTACAACCTAATAATCAGCATGTTAAGAGGGTGTCTCCAACTTTCCAAATATTGAAACTCAAGAATGATATGTCCCATAGAAAGCATGTTGGTAAAAAATGGATTCAACGACAAAGAAGTGTTTCGGAAAGTCTTGGGCCTGAAGAAGACAGACTACGAGAGACCTCTATGTCTGGGCCCATTAAGGGTATACTTATCATCATAGCTATGTTAATGCTCATACAAGGAGGAAACCTGATCTTTCAAAGTGTGTTTGACTCTCCCATATTTTCATGGGAATCCATGAGAAATTCACAACCAAATGAGTATGATAAGTGACAGGTGAATGCAGTAGAAGTACAGGGTGTCCCAGAACTCATGAGAATTTTTTGAGGGCGATATAAGACATGGGTGATTTTTCCTCAAATTTGGTATACTTATTGAACACACTTTGGGGAATGACTGACATGAATTTCAGGCACTTATATATATTTTTTATTTTTATATTTCCGAATTTATTGACATTTGAATTCTACATCGCCACAAACCCCGGAGTTATCGGGAAAATACAACAGATTATGTCACATTTTATCAATTTTATACAAATTCTCAACTATAAAACCAATGTTTTTGTGTAAGCTTAGTTCAGCATTTTTCTCATATTGATGATGCACTTTGATAAAACGATATATAAACTTTGATAGAGACCCAATACATCAACAGATTATACATTTGGTTTGCTGAAAGATCACAATGACGTGTTCCTGAGGAATTGAAAGAAATGTCTCCATTTGCTAGCCAATATGATCTTGCATATTGACAATGCACCAGTGAATAAGTCACTACATGCATGTCAGTAGTGCATCCAATTTACTTTCTATTGAGACTTTACAGTATATAGTAGCTCCATATACTTGCCAGATTTTGCTCTACTAGACTTTTGATTTCTTTTGGGACCTTAAACAAAGATTAGTGAGCCATGTCACTGAAACGGAGGAAGAATTGAGTCATGTTGTTTCAGAGGACCCTACAGAAATGGCTATCGGACGATTTGGGAATGTGTATAAAGAGTAGCTGGAAGATGACATCAACTGCAGATAATATGCTATAATAACTCTGTAGAGATACGTTAGCTGAATGTGTATGATCTTATGAACTAATGTACTGAAACGCTGAAATAATTCAATGGAAACAATGCTATTAGAGTAGAAAAGTTGTGTAAATATTATCAAAAAAAGATGTAAATTGTTGTATTTCTCTGACTACTCCAGGGTTTCTGGCGATGTAGAATTCAAATGACAATAAATTCGGAAATATGAAAGATATGTGCCTGAAATTCATGTCAGTTATTCCTCAATGTTTGTTTATTAAGTGCACTTAATTTGAAGGAAAATCATTCATGCCTTATATCTCCCTCAAAAAATTCTCATGAGCTCTGGGACACCCTGTAGTATATTATTATTTAAACTAAATACAATAAAGGCTAATTTGTGACATGGGGGTATATTTTATGGAAACAATATTCTCATATTGTCACAATGTTGAATGAAACAATACATAATTAAATGTGAGAATGTTCAACTGTTGAACAACTCAGCACGAACTGTATCAATTGGAAGAAAACATGTACTTTGGTCTAAACTCAGGGCTGTATATTGGTCAAGACTGTAAATTGCAAAAAACATTTGCCACAAGTGCAAATGGCAAAAATACATTGACCAGAACTCTAATTGCCAAATATACATTGCCCAGAATTGTAACTGGAAAATATACATTGCCCAGAATTGTAAATGGTGACTATACATTGGCCAGGTTTGAGGACTGTAAATGGCAAAAATACAGTGGACAGATATAAATGGAATGGAATAGAATCCAAATTTGACTGTTAAAATCCTTTTGTGACATTGTAAACTAACGCTGCAGTTAGAGGATTTACAACTTTTAATTTTCATTTTTCATGATGAATAATCATTTTTCCACTTGGTTTACTATTTTATAGCCTAATTGCTATGGTATCACAAACTATTGACTGCACTTAAACCAATCAAATTGAAGTATTTAGACTATTCAACCAATATAAATTAAAGGACTCTATTTGGTATATATTATACAAATACATGTAGCGTTGACATTGCAGTGATTAGTTATTGGATGCACAAATATTATGCAAGATGCTCTGTTCTGACCTAACAGCTAGGACACTATTAACTGTATAATTATGGAACTATTTTGGCGATAAAGTCAAACTGAAAACTCTCAGAATCATTTACACTACTGTGCATGCTTTAGTTCATGCAGTCTTTAAGACCCCTTATACTTATACTTATCAGAATGTTATGTACAGGCCCGTAGCCAGCTTTTGCAAAAGGGATAGGAGGTTACTTTTCTAAAAATTTCGGGTCTTCACTTTGGCCCAAAATCACTTGATGAGTGTTCAGAATGGTAAAAAAATTGCAAAAATATACCATGACAGACATGTTGCAAATGTTTCTGAGAGTAAGACTCACTGAACATATCAATCTAGCACATACACTTAATATTCCATGCAACAGTGTCTTCCTACCTGATTTCTCACAAAGGATTTCATTGGGCTTCTCAATTTTTATTTCAACTTCATGAAATATCTCTAAATCTAATTTATTTTCTGAATAGACAAAAATAAGCACTTTATAGAAATGAAAAGAATGAGGATATGTTACGACATGAGAAAATATGGTAGATATACAATCTACATGCAATATGCAGTAATTAATAGCATATTGCAAGTTTACAATTGTACATTGTTAGGCATCATGACAAGTTGTCAGGCTACAACAGTATTATATCATGACTGTCAAAAGTCAAAATCCAATGTCAAAAGTATATTTAACAATTCTTGGAAGTTTTGAGAAAAATGGCTCTATCTGCCATTTACAAGTATATAGATTGATGTTAGTAACTATACATGGTTTCCATAAAGTATCTTTACAATTCCAATATGAAGTCTGTGTTAAGTGTAATGAGACTCGATGGACCCCGTATTCAGTTATGGATCTACTTCAAAAACATGTTGTGTCATATCCATGGTGGAAACCTTTTTAATGTCAGTATTCGGAAATAAGAAGATTTTACATCAAAAATAAATCTGGAAATTATCATTAGACTACCTGGATGTAAGTTGTCATGGATACAACAAACTACATGTAGTAATAAAAATTGTATATTGTTTAACATTGACCCAGATTTGATCTAAATTTTCCAAGAATTGTTTTTTGTAGTTGGCAATAACCATTCAAATAGAGAACTACAGTGAAAGCTAAGCTTAATGAATTCATATTGCTTGTGAGACTGAATCTAGAGAGTTTCAATAAATTTCAACTTCTAGCATAGAAATATAAGTTTGTACATGGATGATAAAGATATGTACATACCATCTAAGGGGTTCGTTAGACCACTGGTGCTCCAGTCAAACTGTATAGGGGGACATACCTCCTGAAACATTAACAAAACAGCCTAAATACATTGTATTCTGTTTTGGCTCCCACCATATTTTGCTAGCAATACCCTCTAATAACCTTTTTGTATCATAGTCTATGATCCTGTAAATATAAATTACTACATGTACAATTTTTGGAGAAATATTTACATCATTAAATATCCAAAATTCAGTTAAAGCGATTTCATATTTGAAATCTAAATGTAAAAGTACATCTAGAAATATGGTTTTGAAAATTGTTTATCAACTTTGAAAATGTGACTAGTTTGGGTTGATTCCCCATAGACCCCATGTCACAAAATCACAAAAAGTGAAATATCTTTTTCTTGTATTGGACAGATAACATTTTCTTTTACTGGACATATTTTAATTTGCATAACATACATAAGGGTTATATGATAATTGAACTACCAAAATAGATGTAATTTAAGTTAAAGGGAACTTTCTACTATACCCGCCATGTTATCTGACCCAAACGAGCCACCTGATGGTGAAACTGGTAACTACCTACTCACATCTGCATTATTGTCTTTGAGGAAACATCAATTTTTGTTTAAGTGCAATGCCTGAGGATACTAGTTACGTATGTATAGAATTGTACAGGGTGTCCAAAATATAAACACTCTTTGCCATTATATATATCACAGACTGACTGTTAGGCACCACTGTTTACATGAAGTAAATGTGGGTGCTCTAGTAGACACCATGTACATTCTTATTAAAAATCTAATGAACAAAGCATTAACATGCAAAATCATCACAGTCGCCACCTGCCATTTATTACGGACACCAAACACCAACCACCTAACACTAACCGCCAATCAACATCCACAAAAAAGGTTGGGAGACTAGAACCAATTCTGGTGGGGACATAATAATGCCAAGCGATTTTCTTATTTGAGGTGACATCTATTCAAATATATAAGGACCAATGACCAGTATGAGAACAGACACTGTTCTCTACTAAGCACTAAGTAGATCCTTACCTCGGTAGCTGGGGCAGATTCCACCTTTGATGTATCCACAAGGGCTGGCATCATGGGCTCTTCTAGCTTAGTAGGCTCTGATGGTCCTTTGCTAGGCTCCAACAGTCCAAGACCTGAGGCGAAGACTGGCACTGCTGGTTTCTTGTGACCTACCAACTGAAACATGAAATCTTTGTTAGTGCTTAGTAAAGGAACTTGTACAAAGAGGTCAACCAGCTATTTTAGCTTGTTCATTCAATGAGGCGTGACATATTCTCCATTTTGGTGATTAGAATCTGGTACTCAATGAATTGTATTTGACCAAATTTGGAAATTGAGTGCATGATTTAAGAAACAAAAAGGAACATAGAAAATGTTTCATATGTATGTGAACACCAAAAGTGCACAAAAATGGCTTCATTTGTATGTGTGCTCATTTGCACATGAATGTAATATGATTTTAAAGGAAAATGGTTTATTTCCTATATATGCATGAAAACGAAAGCAATTCATTAGTCTATATCTTTTACTTGATCTGTCCAATGGAAATGAGAAAATAATGTGTTTTATAGCGAGTTTTTTTCAATAAATGTCTGAAACAAATTAGTTTTCAACATTTGTATGATGAAAAATGAAAAAATATTTTCAAACTTTATATGTTGTCTTTAAACATGTTAATTTAAATAGGCAATCTGAGATAATTGTCAACCTTTTTAAAATGTCATATGTACTCTGTATATCTTTAATTATGATTCTATCAAAAAATATCTTCAAATAATGCGACAGACTTACCATATTTCTGGTGTCAATCTGAAGGGCCTTCAGCATAATTTTCCTGCTAGCAGAATGGCTCCAATGGTACAAGAGGGCATTTGTTGTGTCAATGTCTTTCATGTTGTTCCAGACATTAAGTTCCACTTTCACACTAAAACAAAAATAATCAATTTAGCTTTAAGATTTTTGAGATCTCATATTACTTGTATATGGCAGATTGTTCTATTTTTACATAATATTTAAGATGTAAGATCATTCACTCACTTTTTTACACTTTTACTTCTTCCAACTCCCTCGATAGTTTTTTCAATCTTCTCACTTTCTTTTTCTAGCCAAGCTTTGAGGAAATCTATGGTTATCTGCTGAACGCTGTCTTCGTTATTAAGGGGAAAACTTTGTTCAACACGGCCTTTGATCTGCTGGCTAGTTTTTTGGTTCTGAAAATCAAAGTTCTTAATAAGGGGATCAAACTGTCATAGTGTCTAATAACATGAACATGGATATCTGTATTTTTTGTATTGAGAGTGTTATAAGTCAACGATGCTCAAATGACCATATTCTCATTATGTATATATATCTGTTGCATACTCTGACAGCATCTCTTACAGGCTGAAATATCCAATGGCATAGTATGTGTATATAAAACATATGAGGGACAAGTGAATAATGAACAAATATTTCACTCGACTGAGGTGTACATCTTTCACAAGTGATATTCGAAGAGCTAGTGGAATATCATCTTGTGAAAGTGTCACAGGTATTCACCGAAAGTAGAGTGAAATATTTGTTTTATTATATCACTGTCTCTGTCACTGTTGATTCCATAGCATTCGGCATCATCTTGATTTCTCATTTCACAAAAAGTGTTATAATTTTGTATTTATTTCACATTTTTGCACATTTTTCAAGTTTATATCTTTCCCAGTTTCCTCCATCCGATCAACAAAAACTTTAATCGAACATTTGTTGATTTTTGTGTACATTTACAATTAATTTTAACTTTTCTTCGTCAGAAATTTGTTTAGGTATTCACGTCTGCCATTTTGACTTATACTGAACGTAAACAAATTCTCATTGAAAATTCCCGGAAAGCATGGGATATCGTTAGATATCAGTTGTCTTATCTGATTAGCATGGCCATTGAATACTGCCAGATATTCCATGACATGTGACTTGTTTTTGACCAATCAAACAGTTGTTAGCTAAATAGTGATATAATAAAGCCACATATTCCACCCTCCTTGGAATTTAGCACAGTTATTTACTACAGCATACTTACAATACTTGGAGTCTCCACAATTTTTGGCTGTATTTTTGGAGCAGATTGCTCTGTAGACTCGAAGTCACCAAAATCTCCAAAGTCGTCATCATCATCTTCATCAAATTTTGCAGTGAATCCCTCATTGTTAGATATAGTCTCTTGGTTGGCCCACCCTGAGCTGGTTGTTGCCGGTGTAGTTTCAAATTTAGCAAAACCTTCCCGTGGTTTATCTAATGCAGATTCAAAATTAGCGAAACCATCATTAGCATCATCATTAGGTTTTGCAGCCGTTTCAAAATTAGCAAAGCCATCGTCGTCATCCTCTTTAGACTTTGCTGCCATTTCAAAATTGGCAAATTCATCATCATCGTCATCATCTTTAGGTTTTGCTGCCGTTTCAAAATTGGCAAAGCCGTCATCATCTCCAGTTTCTGATGATTTTTCTGCTTTGAAATCCTGATTTGAGTCAAATGGAGCAAATTCCTCCTCATCATTTTCATCAATGTTTGTTTCACTAATACTATTAGGTCTTGGTCTGAAATCAGGGAGACTATCAACTGCGTGAAAAGTTGATGACCCAAAATCACCAAAGTCATCACTTTCTTCTTCACTCTCATCTCCACTTAATTTTTCAGGGAATGTAGATTGAACCTTCTGTAATGAATTTAATGAATCATTTTCTTTATTTTCTACAGTAGGTACAGATTCAGAAACGTTTGAAGTTTCTGCTTTACTGACATCGGTGTCAGTCATTGCAGGTGCAGATGAGAAGTCTGCAAAATCATCAACATCATCGTTCAATGTTTCTGAAGCATTGTCCTCCTTTAAAGCAGATACATCAGGTGTAGTTACCTGTTCTATACCGTCCACATTATTAATAGAATGAGCATCCTGAAAGTCATCCAAGTCATCTGTTTTTAAATCTTCAAGTTGTGAATCCGAGACTTCAAGACTTCCTTTTATGTTTTCATTCTCATTATCACTGGACTGATATTTAAGATCAAAGTCTATATTTTCTTGACTAGTACCTGATTCATTCACAGCATTATCCGGTTTAAAATCTGAATTTATTGATGCTTCTATTGATGCTTCATCATTCCCTGAGGCATTTGTATGTTCAGAGTCTGTTGATGCAGTTTTAGAAGATTCTTCTACTTGGAATGTGGCAGTAATGGCTGGATTAGATTCAGACTTCCCTATACAATCATCTTTAACTATTGCACTTTGTTCATCACTTGACTGTTCATTTCCTGAAAGACTTTCTTCTTCATTTGGTTCACACTCAGTCCTTATAAATTCAGTGTTGACACTTTTTGGAATTACTTCATCATTATCATTGTTTTTTCCAGTTATTGCCACATCAGCATTTTCAAGTATTGCACTTTCAACATTACTAGATTCTTTATCAGGAGATAGAGTGGCAAGACTCTCTCCAGTGTCTGATTTTGCAATTCCTAAATTAGGTACAGATTGAAAATCTGAAAATTTTTCATTTTCACAGTTTGGTATTTCATCTCCATCTGATTTTCCCGCAGCTGAAGTGTCACTAAAGAGACCAGAGTCTGTGACAGAATCCTGACTTGTACTCTCCTGAGCATCTGCTTTACAGTTTAAAGCTTCAATGCTAATTTTGTTGGTTACCGTAGCTTCCTCTTCGTTGATAAATGTATGAGAAAAATCTCCATTCCTTTTCATTGACAAATCATCATTGTCTATATTTCCATTCTGTTCATCTGAAAAATCACCCCAGTTTCCTTCTTGACTTATGGCATCATTCACTGTGTTCATTGTTACAAATTCAGAATTTCCCATAATACCTGGAACTTCTTTCATGAGGGAATTAACTACATTTGTCGCTGGCGGTGTTGCTACTGGCACACTGTTTTTATCCAATTCTGAATGATTTGATATGTCAGGCTGAGCACTTTGTGGTAGAGGGTTAGGAGCAGATGAAAAGTCCCCAAAGTCATCATCGCCCCAGCTTGTGTCAAATGATGTCTCTTCCATTGGGGGCGGAGATGCAGATAGCATTGGTATGACGTTAGACATGGTGCAGTGTAAATAACTCCAATATTCACAAATCAATCTGAAAATAGAAAAATCATATATAATCATAAGTGCATACTGTCTGAAAATAATATCCAAAAAATAAATAAAAAATCCTGGAAACAACCATATTCCAAAGGCAAAAATTGCAATTGGTAATCAGTCTACTTGAGAAATCCTAAATTCTGTTGGGTGATCTTTTGATCGACAATATTTCAGGTCTTTTTACCTTACAAAATGACGTATTTACCTTCATCTCTACTCCATATGCCGAGATATTAGACGAATTTTGGAGGAAATTTTGTCATATTTGAAAAAGCCATGTCATTTCCCACAATGCATTCGTGCACTGAATGAAGAAAATCAATAAACAAACTTTTCTGCCAGAACTTGGCAATTTCAAAGAATTTTCAGCCCTGAAACAACTAATTTATTTTTGTTCTACTATTGTTTTATCAATTGTTTCAAAACTTGACTCAATATATAGAAAAATATAGAGTTCAAATGAGCCAATCAGATCAAAGTAATTAATTCACTTCTTTAAAGGGACCCAACACCATGGTCACATGATCAGTCGTGTGGAGGTAAGCTCCCAGTTGAAATAAAATCACTGTCCTCCTTTGGTTTCTGTGAAAAGTAGCTAATACCCTCATGTATTGGTCAGTTTGTGTGTCACACGACTAATCCCCACCATATGCTTCATTCAACATATTTTATGCTATTGAGCTGCACATATAAACAGTACTTTGCCACTAAGGTCATACAGTATACTTACCCCTTGCAAATTGTAATTTATTGAATTCACAGTAAACCCATCAATTTTTAAGAAAACAAAGAATATTGTTCTCATGGATCTATTATTTATGTTAGACTAACTATGAAAATATAAATATGAAATAATATGTTAGCTTGAAGTCATATATAAGATGAAAATATATGTTCATGCATTTGCATTTTTCCAAAGGGAATATTCCCATGTAAGTAAATACAGGTGCAATATATAATTTATATGTATATCTATGTCATCTGTCTATACATGCGCGTATAGCCTAGTGTTACATATGAACAAGATGGTTCTGGAAAGAAATGAGCGTGGCAGATTTGCTAAAATGCCACATACACCACAAAAGCAAGACCAATTTGAAAGTAAGTTCATTATTCTCAAGGGTACACTTCAAGTGAAAGCTACATTGCTACAGGGTGGCCTATCATTCTGAGACAAATGTATTATCCAACGATTGTAATTTTCGAAGCTAAAATATGATATCTTGAGCAGATGGAAATACATTCCCATGAGATATGTATATATAGTCAAAAGTGATAACTATTTATTGAGTGTAATGAAATGTATCCTTCGCTAACTGCTTTTGTTTGAGATAATTATCATGAAATGTTTTTAAAACAATTTTTATGTGTGTCATTGATCCTAATCCACCCTGTAGTCTGGTGTTTGTAGAGCATTGCGACTCGTACAACTTATTCTCACAAATATCAAACCTCATTTACTAATTAATTTTTTGTGTGAATATGAAGAGTCCAAGCATTGCTTTTTTATGTTTATTGTATAGCTATATTTAGCCTTGATATCCATGATTTTTTAAAACAAAATCTCACCGTTAGATTTCGGGCTATTCATGTTTACTCATTTGTCTAATTGGAAAACAATGCAAATCTCATTTTTTCAAAGGAAAAAAATTGAAATTCTAAGACGGTGAAAAATCATTAAAAAATACACAGATTCAGAATCCGGCAAGCATTTTCCCTTATTCCTCTCCGTTAAGAAGTTTTGCAAGGTGTTGGATTCCTTTAACTAAATGGATCGAAATCGAAAATTGACTAGGGAAGAACTTATAAAACACAAATTCACACACGATGCCTGGATTGTTGTGCATAATAAGGTAATATAAATACAAACCATACTCGTTTATATACTTCCATCAAGAATCAATTGAATGCTGTTGTCTTGAAATGCAATTGTTGGACCTAGAATAGAACGCAAAAGTTTAGAACAAAGTGGGTGTGTCTGGTAAACATGACTCTCAGGGCGACATCTTTAAATAGGTAGAGAATTAATCTGTGCCAATCTCGATAAGAATACCCACCACCACAGAAGGACAGTCAGTTTAGTCAAACAGGAATTCTAACATTTAATTCCAGGTGTATGACATCACGAAATATATAAACGATCACCCAGGTGGACGGAGCATACTAAAAAATGCTGGTGGAGATGCAACTAAAGGCTTTGAAGAACAGATAGCTCATAAATATGTTAAGACATTGATTAAAGAAAAGATGGAAGAGTTCTATGTCGGATATATAGAGATGGCAGAACTCCATGATACGTGATCGCTAATCAAACAGCAGGGCCATCGGACAGTTTTGGGGCGCAGTGGCACCAAGCAAATATTTTTTGACTTGTTTAAAATCAAAATAGTATATTTCAATATATTTATATGAGACGAATAAAGTTCATCTTATGTTGAATTGAACTCTTGTTAAATCAGCTTCACATGAAATAGAGGTTCTTTCCTGGGAGGGAATAAAGGTTTATTCCGATCGAAATATAATATTGTCACTCGGAATAAACCCGTATTTAATCCCGACCAGTAATTCAGTAAATAAGCTTTTTATAATATGATATTCATAACTCTCGTCATTAAATTATCAGTTCAAAATGACTATATATTTAATCTATAAAATATAAATTTTTTATTATATAACATAAACTCCTCAGCATAAAGGTCAACAATACGTATACATCATGTTCATCACAGGGTATTCGCTTATTGCTCAAAATGACGTTGAAAGTCAGCAAGAGCATGATGATGAAATTATTATTTTCAATTTTTGAAAATATCGTTCTCAAACATCATTATACCATGATACCATGTTCATGAGTGTGATTGGGAGGTGAATACGATTTTTATGAGCGGCACTTTGGCAGGACAATACGATTTCATACCAAAAATATATTCCCGGGTGTGAAATTCACCGGGAAGTAGTAGATCATGGGATATAGATCATTATTATATCACTATCTAGCTAGCGACAGTATGATTGGTCAAAACCGGGTCACATGTCGTGGGATATCTGGCGATATTCAATGGCAATGCTAATCAGATAAGACAACCGTGAGATATCTAGCGATATCCCACGCTCCCGGGAATTTTCAAAGAATTTGTTTTCGTTCAGTGTAAATAATTTAGTTCAGTTTAAGTCAAAATGGCAGACGAACCGGGTAGATTCGTAAAAATATCTGAAGACTTAATGACTTAATAATATTAGGGATGTTTAGCATCATGCCTACAAGACTGCCCTGCAAAGAATGAAAGAGGTGGTGTTTGTTCACTGTCGAAGCAATTTATATGGATAATGCATGTTTTTATGAGACGTTTTAGCACAAGCTTTTCATCTTGCAAGGCAGGCTGTCCCAGAAGAAAGAGGACTCAACATTAAAGCGTTTGTTGCACATATATATGGTATATTAAAAAAACGTAAATAAAAAATTTAAATAAAAAAAACAAAAAATGATATTTGTGTCAAATATATACAAAGATATCGCCTTTCACGACACTTTGTAATATGGCTACCATTACCTAATTAAATATAACATATTATTAAAATCCATTTTTGTCTTAGAATTATGCAAGGCGTGCGACATTAGCTAGATACATTTGGCAATGAATTGAATTCCTCAGATGCGCCAGTTGTCCTGTTTTGCCTCAGGGCATCAGTCATAAGTGTTTCGATTATATTATGGTGTGAAGGAGATTAAAAAAAGACAAAATAAACTTATAACGTTCCATGTTTAAATAAATAGTAGTATGTAGCTACATTACATAATAGCTATTCAAAAACATGCGTACTTTTATTTGCAAAATATATCGTCATCAAAGTTCCGTGCGTTACACTCAATTTGTCGGTCCCTGGAGATTTGATTTAATTTTATCATATAGAGATAACGTTTTCTGTCAATGAAATCAAAATTTTTTTCGTAATAACTATGCGTTATATTTAATTCAACCCAGTATCTGGACGTTTGATTTATTAAGTGAGGATCTAAAGAAAACTTAACAGAAAAGATAAGCTTTCCAACGATGTGCTGTGTGTTATAAAATCAAATTCTAACGGTAAAATTAACTATTTTTATTCTTGAGACATGAATTTTGGTAGGTTACTCATCATTACATTCCTGCAAAATCTAGAAAAATTGGTTGAAAACTATTAAAATGGGAGACCTAGTGCCATCACTAGGGAACACCCTGTATCACACGTTCACGCTCAAGTCCTCCAAAATACGTGCAACTTGTGTCACATTTCGACGCAAACGTATACATGAAAGTGGCGGACATAATGTTATCATTGCTAGAATATCTGCTAACAATTCCACCATCATAATCAATTAGTGCTTAGAACAAGCAGTGAATGCATTATAATATTCAATATCTGCGTAGGCAGCTCTCCAATTCTGGTCGATATCACCCCTGTTAATAATACCCCTATACCTCTATTGGCACCGACTGACGTCATTACTCCGCCATTTTGATATAATTTATACAAGATTTTTTCTTTTAGACCACAGCTTGTGACGACTAACAGGTACGTAACTATGTTGTTTCACTAGTTTAACAGAAAAATCACAATATCATTATTGTTCCTTTTATCCTTAATTTTGCGTAAATCGAGAACATTGCTTGTCATATATATTGACATGGCAGGCAAAATTGAAATATCACACACTCAGTAGATATTATTCGTGTTCAGGCTGTCGTGTTCCAAGATGAAGATTTAAGCTGGAATTTTTTAGGAAATATTTACAAAATGAGGTAAAGAGGACATATAACAACGTTAATTCTTTCAATAGGTATATAGACTATGTCTTATGAAAATCATTACCCTTAACTGATTCTACAATGTACATGATCATGATACATGGTGATAAGAGATGGGGACATTTTCTAATTAAAAACATGCGTACATGTGTAATAGAGATGATATCAATTTGCTCCTACACCGTCTCTTCATAACAATATCAATATATTTTCAATCAATGAATACCTCTATATGACTCTTATGAGCGAGCGTTAGCGAGTCATTGGCCAGACCTTACCATTGATTGTATACTCTAATTTGTAATATCGTAACATGCAATTCCAACCCTGGTCTTTATATTACAAGGGATCAAGTCACTACAGAACGAACGATGCAGACGTCCATTTTCGCGGTACTGTCAGCCATTTTGACAATTGGCTGTTTCGCTGACAGTAGCTATGATATGCTCCTGAATAATCTCTACCAGATGGCGGCATTGGATCCCGACTACTTTGAGAGTGATGGGCAACCTCCTTTGAATGACGACAGCGCGATGTGGCAGCAAGCGTTAAGAAATGAACAAAGAGAGCAACTGCGTGACCAGGAACACGAGCAGAATGACCCTCAACTCTGGGGATACCAATACATTTCAGGTTTGTGTAGTGTTTTCAAGCATATCCATTAAGTAAGAGGTACTTGTGATAAGAACTTTTGCAGGCAAATGCGTCATGGAATTAAAAATAATATCTTTATGAAGTTGACAGTTCGTTGGGTTCAGCGGGGTTCTAAACACGTCGATTGATTGAACTTTCATCGATGGAAGAGATACATGAAACTTGTTTAAATATGCTAAGTACTATTCACGTGAGTGGTGCAGTTATTGCAAATCGGCAAAAGCACATTTCCCCATTTAAACAGCAGAATTCAAATGATTGACTGATTCGCGGTTACAGATAACACATTTCCTTGTAGTACCCTTTTGGTGAGGAATCCTCTGTAAGACCCACTTACTATTCGTTATGTTTTAAATTACATTGTATCGTGACAATCTCGTTTATAGGTGGAGCTGGTGAAGGCAAACAACACCTTTCCCCAACTGGAGAAAAAGAAAACAAACAAGAAGTGAAGTCTGATGATGTTTTGCCATTTTACTGCCATCCCCCAAATCCATGCCCCTATGGCTACACTGGTTAGTAGATGGAGTACATACTCAATATGTAACATTACTTCTAGAGAATATTTATAAATAAACACAGATCGATTACCATGCCATCTTTATTTAAAATAAAAAATTATTTCTATTGACCTTTGCCTATGGTTATACTTTTAGAGAAAGATGGTTGCAAGGAAATGGTGAAAGACGAGAAGGATTTCCAACAGTCATATCTCCACCATCAGATGGGAAACGGTGAATGTAGCTGCGATAAGGACCACATGGACCCAACCAGCTGCCCACAAGGTGGCAGTACTGTCGACGCACAATCTGCTGCCGAACAAAGAGAACTCGATAATGTTATTGAACAACTTCTTGGTGATCAAAATGGGCCTGTAAGTCATCAATTAAATGTTCAAAAAACATCGGATTATCACCGTTGGACCAAAACCAGTTACCTTAGAGTTTTAAGTTCTATAGACAATTTTTTAACAAAGAAAAGTTAAAATTAACTGTTGCCAGAGGCTTTCACTTTACCGAATTCTTATGTGGCAAATGATGCCAAGAAAGGGTAATATTTGCCACTATTTTAGTAATCCATTATAAACATTATGTCGTCTGCTATCACTAAAAACTATTGCATTACGGATATTCCAGGCTGACAATCCATTTGCTGCTGGTGAAAAGAGAGGAACGCTAGTCTCAAAGAAACATTTCCAAACTATAAAGAAGAGGGTGAGTTGTAATTGAAGAATGAATAATTAAATGTGCTCTAAGAGTAAATGTCTACTATTTTTGATTTTGTCCTTTACTTTATCCACCGCCACTATCAGCATGGCTTGCTTATATGGGCTTGCTTAACACTGGCATTAGTTTATCTTATTATCATTGTAAAGAAATATAAGTAAAAGTCGCAATGAAATAGCTTCACCAACGTTTTCGCTCAGCCATTTTCGGTTGCGGAAAATCGGTGCTCTGCTCTCAGGCTCTCTATAACTAAGATTTGGTTGAAGTGTCTTTCTGTCTATTGCGACTTAGTTTCCATGTTTTTTCTTCGCACTTCATTGTGTTTTGATTTGCTGTATGCATTCTGTGCTGTTTTACTCCTAGGGTGAACAATAGATGTCGTGTCCTGAGCTTGCGCTTCAAAATTACAAATCAGACGAATAAAATGCACAAAGAGGACACCATCCCATTTAACCCGAGTCAAAAAAGGTGATGACCATTTTTGGCCATCGCTAAAGGTGCATCCTAGAGATGCGCTGTGTTCGATGGGATAGATGCACCGCCTCGGAACTTGGAATTCATTTGAACAATATATTATTGAATGGAATTATGGACATTTAAAAGATTATTTCATTTTTTTATTTTGAGTAACTTACGAGTATGTTTGGATGAGTTGTGTACGTCTAATAGTGGTATATCATTATACAGGGCACAAAAATACCACCCGCTAAGTTTGGAATTACTTTGTCAATGATTAGGAATCTTCATGAAGTTTTATACGTAGAGTGTTCAAACCACTCAAAAATGAAAATTAAAAAAATATCTTCCTTTAAAATGACCCAATAAACGAGTCAGTTCATTAAAGACAAAATTATTTTAAAATCGGTAGATATGACACATTTTCGATAATATATGTGAAAGCAGTAACGAATTCCAGATTTCCCAATTCCAGAAGATTGTAGTTTTGGACATTTTTTGACTATTTCCCCTAAAACATACCTGAACGCGGGTACGGAACACATGGTATCTCTAAATCTCAAAGTTGTTGATGCTGAACATAACGATCTTTTATGCATTGAACATTCTAAATACGCATAAAAATCATGAAGATTTATTCATTAATTATTAAGAAAGTTATTCCAAAACAATAGGGCGGCTTTCTTGTGTCAAACCGTATAATTATCGTATATATGACATGAAGGAATGTACTGGTATAATAGTATTGTTGTTATAAAACATGAATAAATTATAAACTTCTCTATTTTTAAAGTGATTTCATTCTTTATGTGAGCTGTGACTTATTGTTTCTTTTGGTGTATTGCTTCGTCTAATTTTGTCGTTCACAGGGTAGCCCAAACAAGTAGTCTCAGAAAAGTTCAAAATATAAATGTATCAACTTTCTGTGCCAGGTGCTTCATCTTCAGTTTGTGAGTTATCGAAATTACTTTTAAACTATAAAATTTAGTGATATGTAATGGAGGTATATGGAGATCCATAGTATATTGTGCTGTACACTGGTGATCCGCTCGATTACGCTGGTTAGCGAAACGGTTCGTTTCGGTAACAAAATGTCGGAACGTCGAAGGTACGATTTTTCTTTTCCTTATATTATTTCACGAGTCGTAGGCAGAATCCCCACGACATCTTTTCTCCCAAACGTATAGACGTATCATATATTTTAGAAAATGTAAATGATTGCGAAAAAATAGCTCAGAAGACAACAGAATCGTCGATTTAATTCCTCACTTAAGTTACATAAACGGATCTTAACTGTTTTTCGAAATACCGTTTATGTAACTTAAGTGAGGAATTAAATCGACGATCCCGTTGTCTTCTGAACTATTTGTTCGCAAATGTGTACATATGATACTGATTTACGTTTGTGATAAAAATTCTGCCTAACGTTTAAATAAGGAAAAAAGAAAAATCGTACCTTCGACGTTCCGACATTTTGTTACCGAAACTGTTCCAGCGTAATCGAGTGGATCACCAGTGGTAAAGGTCCAAGACACAAAGTGATAAATATCGCACTTTGAGTACAAAATGGCTCCCAAGTTATTTGCTCAGCATGCCCAAAACATAATCGACCAGACCTCAGCACTCGTCTGATTTTGCAAACAAATCAAGAATGTGTAAACGATTTTCTGGAATTTTGATGACAAGAGAGCGCCCTCCCGCTTGTCAACAGAGACGCACGCCCACCAGCACAATACGACAATATAGCACTTTTTCAAAGGACGACAAAAACAGCTCGCAGATTGATGATGTACATTCCAATTTTGTCAAATTTGATCTTTCATCGATCAAATGGTCGTTGGCATCATGCAAAATATGTAAAACCATTTATAGTTTACTGTAACTTCACAGACTGAAGAAAATGCCTTTGATATGAAGTGAAAGGATCATTTGCATTACAGAAGTTCAGAAGAGATTTTTGTGGATTACGTTTTGGGGTCACTATAAGCCTTTAGGCCCTATGTATTTCTGTTTTCTCCTTCTTAAATTGCAAACGCTTAATTTTATTTTCCTACTTTACGAAAAGTGCATCTTTCTTTCCGAATTTTCCCCAACATGTCAACATCACAGTAAGAAACATTCATTTGAAACATAGTGGCATCCTATATCAAGTAAAACTGTCATCAGGATTGCCAAACCAATTTTAGGGAACAAATCCCCAGCATCCCAAACAATGATAATACGTTCAAATAAACCATGTGTAACCCCCAGGGGACAAGAAAGATATTGGATATTGAATACTGTCTTTTTATGACCGGTTGCATTCTCAAATATTTTTTTCTAACTGTGATTTTTGGATGTAACTCACTTGTGTAAATAGTTATGTCACCATCAGATGTGTGGATGGCGGTTGGTGTTCGGCGTTCGGTGTCTGTACCAAATGACAGTTGGTGACATTTTGCATGCATGTTACTGCCAGTTTAACTCCATATTTCATCACATACTTTCCAGTCAACTGAGGATATGTACTTCCCAAATGAAGAGATCAAAAAAGACGACGTCAACGATGTTCCTAACTGGTTGAAATATGACGAAAATCTCCAAGTAGTCGCAAAGAAATCTCCACCGATGAAGTGATGTATAACATATTGTATTGCAAATCAAATGGCCGTTGGAGCTAGATATTACCGAATGGAGCTGGTCATCATTACAGACAGTTTCACGAGTAAATGTCTGCGATTTGATATTTCACTTGACAATGGTATGCGACAACGATTTTACCATTATAAATTCTCATGTGCACAATAATAATACAAGTATGCTGAGAGTATCTATTTAAACGTATCAATGATTGATATTATCAGTTATTACACGTTTCAGCATGTGATACGGGAAATATTCCACGAAAGTAAAAATTGTATCACCACGAAAGCGCAGCTTGAGTGGTGATACTTTTTTACTGAGTGGAATATTTCCCGTATCACATACGCTGAAACGTGTGATGACGATTTTATCACATACTATGTAGAAATTTAGTGAAATAATAATTTAATGCAATTTAATTTAATGAAAGAATAGAATGACGTTGTATGACGTCATTTCCATATACAACGTGTGGTACGTGTGCTCGTATCATATGAAATTTATGTGATACAGGAAGTACGTCATAGAAAGCAACCAATCAAATCACTGGATTTGTACATAGTATGTGATATTATGCTTTGTCGTTTGTTTCTGGTTCTTAATGTATGTAGCCGAATAGTGGTGTATATACATATGGTGGAGCAGACGGGATATGTCTGGACACAAGATACACGAGACAACTCTTCCTTGGATAAAATCATTATATATCAGTGTATTTCTTAAAGCAAAAATAACATATATAGTTAACAAAAAACTGCCAAATATTGTAAACATAACTCTACTTACAGCATACATCACATTATAAAATTTACATGTGAAAAATAATACATTTTGAGACATAAAACTATAAGCATAAACAAAAAATGAGCAGTTTAAAGATAGCAGTCGTTTACATCTTTTTAAGATCATCAGATGTATGGAAAATAGTTTTGATCTGCATCAGTATTCTATGTACAAATTATCATAACATTGAATACAAAATGAATAAATGTGTGTATATCCATTGATGCAACTATATAAGTAAATATATTAATATATTTTTATGCTATTAAAGATATAAATATATGTATAAAAGAACGAATTAGGCTACTTGTACGTATATACAGTACATGTAGCTCTATCATAAGAGTTTTATATTACAATATATACAAGGCTGCCATGCCGAGTATTGACTTTCATTCAATGTTTTTTTAATTTGGTCAATTCAAAAATCCTTCCGGAACCCTACTAATATATTTTCAGATCTTTGAAAGCGTCAGATCTTTTATCTTACTTGTTTTTACAGCTAATTACACAGATAAAAATGTCACAACGCAATGTGCTCTCTTCTCCATTTTGTTTGTTTGTTCATACTTGTATATACCGCATTTACAGTCTCGCTGCATATGCAGATATAGAGTGGACCCATTGCAGATATGGCATGCATTTGGGAACTTGGTCCTTGTTCTTGTTAAAAATAGCTCGAGAAAGATGTCTGAAAATCTCATTTTAACTCAATACGAAGCTTGAGTAATATCAGTTAATTAATGGAGTTTATTAGTTGACAATGGTGGGTACACCCTGTGTTGTAATAGGCTGAAACATGGAATAGTCTGCCACGGGGTCATTAGGTAGACCATCCTGATCGTATCCACGCTCACTTACGTCACCGTCGTTCTGACTAATTTGACCAGCCCCGCTTCCATCCATGATATTACCGCTTGCAGTCATTATAACATTACTGCTATATGCATTTTCCGAGCCGTTTACTCCATAGTTAGACCCATTTACGACATTGGTGTCGTAAGTCGAGCTGTATCGGTCCCCATTTGAAACTTCATAGCTGTTGACTGTATCGTTGGTTGCATCGTATGTTGTAACGGTATTACTTGTACCCTCGTATCTATTTATCGTGTTGTTGGTGACACCAATCACCTCGGCCACGCCTTCAAAATTGAAGCTTTCGGCGATGCCGTGCTCATCTGGCTGGCTGATACGATTAACGTCATCGTCGTCAAATTCGTCAGTGAAGTGCTCGCTGGCAGCCTGGATATGGAAAATGTGAATGTGATTAATAGTTTTCAACAATGGTACAATGAATATATACATCTATCCTATGGAATCGGAAAACACCGACTATTATTCCGAACAAACAAACAGTTGACAAAAGATAAAGGATAAAAGATTCAAGAAATTAGGAAAATAAAAGATTAGATGAATATGAAACACAAGCATTATACTGTAGTTGTTAAAATTCTGATAATAACGGTCCTATATTATATACATGCAACAAAATCACATTTCTACTAGCGTTAAATTTGTACTGTAAAACATGTTCTGTTAATAATGTTGTCATTTTGCTTTTGGGATACTTTATAGGTTTTTGCAACTGTTTTTGCAAGTGTTGTTTTTATACTTCAGGAGATTAGATTCTATGGAAATCATTTTAGAGGATGTTTATCTTGTCTTTGATAATGCTTGGCCAAGCTGTAGGTTCTTTGATAGAGACGAAAAATTCTTAACTCAATCCACACCGAAACCAGATTAAATTCTGTATTGTTACTTATTTTTTAATGAAACCGAACTTGCAAAAATGTTCTTATCTCAGTCATGAAGAACTGATTCGTGTGGCACAAATATTGTGATTATCTATTCCGTTAGCCATTCTCAACTTAAATAAACCACCAATATCCCAAACTATGACCAGACGCATAAATAAACAATACTCAACACCCAACCATCAATCAGGAGTAACTTTAACAATCCATCGAACATTTTTGGCAGGGGTAGTCTCCAACATATTCAGAGACACTCGCTCTGCTATGGGATCTATCCCGAGACTTTGCCATGGGAATTCGACAATCGAGTGGACACGAGACCATTTGACATTTCATTCAAAATGAAGTCCTTTGTTGAAGAACAAGCAGGGTTTCAAATTCTTTTGACATCAAGCATAGATTCACACACTTGTATTCATGCAATACAAATAGAGCCTCAAATGATGTGTTTCAGATCAGTTCAGCTCACAGCCCTTCATACGAATCATACGAAAAATTGTAAGCTTGTATATTCTGCCACTACAATCAAGGAGAAGACTCTTATGTCCAAACAAAATCCATCCACATCCACACTTTGCTGACATTTGAAAGTATTTTAGCAGCTCCACTTTAGCTTATAAATTGCTTCCCATTTCTGACTTTTTGAAGATATCGTGCTTGCAGGCTTGGAGATATTCTCCATATAATCTGCTTCTACATGGGACAAATGTTACGGCCAAGCCCTTGCTACGCCCATTGACGTTGATTTTATTGTTTAGCATGTTATTAACAATACATGTTTTGCAGTAGTCTATATGCCATACGTGTACCTTGTTATATATAGCAGTTAGAAATATCTGTATTTCATGTAAGAACTATCTGTTTCCGCAGGAAAATTAAACTCCTAAACAAAAAATACAATGATACAATTTTTGTTATTTCCTTCAACCATTTTATGAATAAGCATAACACTAGAAATAAGCTTTTCTAAACGACCAACAACACTAATAAACAAGCTATGTTTAGGATTCCCTTCACAGGTGCTCTTGATATGCTTACAATTGAAATACAGATATCAGTTCCAACCCAAAACATATTTTCATATACTACAGGGTGTGCCAAAGCGTTCATATTTTGTATTTGAATATAATCGATGGGGTATCAGGAACCACTTTTAAAATCGATCCTCAATGAAATCAATAAATCTCGAATGTTTTTGGAATAAGTAGTGATAACAGACACACAATGTTTTAATGAAAATATACTGTTGTCCCCTTTTTGTTAGGTAATATTCAAAGCAACAATATTACACTGATATTAGTCATGACAAAAACAATGATACTAGTTTGACATCTTATATAGTATGTCGGGTGGTCTGAAATATATATATTTCGAAATCATTTACAGACAAAAATGGAATATTAGAAGAATGCAAGACAAATGTTACTATTGAAATCTATATATTACATTCCCATACAAAATTTCAAATATGGAGAGCTTTGACTCACCCTGTAAATAGTTTAAGATTGTTTAGATTTATAGATATGAGTCTCTATACTATGTACCACTAACCCAATATTTGTAGTTGCATAACATGAAGTTAATGATATATGCACTCTACTAAAACTAACCCATCGAAATGCATAAGATACTATGTTTGTCTAATTGTATTGTATATTTTTGAAAGTACGTTATAACATCTAACAGTCTTCCGATAAACCATTAATAAGGAACAGACAAATAAAAACAAATAACATAATCATTACTAATAAGCCAAATGGGTCGCTCATGAACATCAAAATGCAAGGTATAGTAGAGTGATAGAGCATATAATGAAGAGTGTTATGCATACGATCATCGCACAACCACCATCGTTGTATACAACTCAGACATTCGTTGAGAAAATACGATTACTTTTTTTGTTGTAGCTCCAAATAATGATTATGATGGTCATTGTTATGCATG
Organism: Owenia fusiformis; assembly: GCA_903813345.2. Lineage (NCBI taxonomy): Eukaryota > Metazoa > Annelida > Polychaeta > Sabellida > Oweniidae > Owenia > Owenia fusiformis. Next base: position 19,604,586 of record CAIIXF020000008.1, on the reverse strand, counting down.
TGAAATAAAACTGTACATATACATATACACAACTAGTAACATTCTAAGGGTGACATGTTAAAGTATTTAGTGTACACAGAAAATGGTTGCACAAATATTGATTTGTTGGTATTATTAATTTGTAATAAATTCGTTAATTTTGACCCATTTTATCTGCACACCAATTACTAGAATAGTGTGTATAGGAGTAGCCCGGACATAAAGGATGCATATTACACCGAACATTATCAGAGAGTATGATATTTTCATTTCTATATTAGCAATGCAATCTCATTACAAAAATCGCAAAGGTTTTTTGGCTCTTTCAACTTCTACAACTATACACTCTGAGCATTTCTAACTAGTACAAGGGCGAAGTCAGGTTAAAATTAGAAGAGGCAACGTAAGTACATAGGTGAGGTTTTAGGCTTGCTTATGCCTTGGTCACATTTGCCCCCATTTTCCCTACAGCGCCCGGCCAATTGAGTATTTTGTTCAAAATTGAATACAATATCGAACAAAACACTCCGATGGATCGGAGCAAATGTGACCCAGGCATTAATGAGATATTTTACCTAAAGGATTTAATTTCCTCATTTTTCGATAAAAACATCTGATTTAATATCTTATGTAAAAAGTTATTGATACCTCGCCTGGCTATGTACATGATGTAAATTGCATTCTTTATGACACGTGTGCCCTCTAAGAATACGGACCTGAAAGACTTGTTTAGAGGGTGTTTAAGCGAGACTACGAAGACGTGGTCACGATACTAGATGGTGCACTACTAGCACTAGCTATATATCCCTGTAATAAGCAAAATCAAACATCACACAAACTGAAAAAACATGATACTCTAGGCACATCTAAAGCAAAAAAAGAGATGAGGTCACAAGATAACATGGATTATAACAATGTCATGATGAAATATTTTTTTACTTTATTGTACAATAATCGTGAAATATGTTGTTTTGTTTGTACACTGAATCAATTTTTGTTTGTACACTGAATCATTTTTTGTATATATTGCCTCCGATTGCTTAAACTTTGGGTTGTAATATTTTGTTTAAGTCATGAATACACAAGAACCATACAAACCCGTTCTTCATAAGTGGGCATCTGGCTGAGACGAACGCCAGAAGATTCCACGTCTATTCGGCCATTGACGACGGATGCTCCAACCATTTCATTCATGTTTGTTCGGAGTATAGTATGAGGGGCATAGCCAATCTGGCCATGGCAGTTGCGTACCTTCCACCATTGTCGGGCATTATCCAGCACCTAAGAGAGTGAGAGAGACACCAACATTACAATTATGCTGGTTTGAAACCAGAGAATTTTTCATTTTTTCCAGCTTTTGACATTTTACTACTGTACATTAATATATAACAGGTGGTGCTCATTTTAGTGAAATTAGTTGACAGAGATCATTTCTACACATTTGAACTTGTTTTGCGTACATTGGATGAAAATTGTCCAAAAAGCAATTTTAGTGAACAAATTTGCAACGGATTATCTCGTTACTTTGGATTTCAAGGTCATTTTCAAGGTGATGAGAAATCTCGTCACTCTGGGTCGTCAAGAGGATAAACAGATAGGTAAATAATCTTTGAAACTTTGGTCTAGGGCTTGGGCTAAAGTACCGGGACATTCAATAATTCCATTTTTCGGTAAACCGAGTAAATATTGCCATGTTGAAACCCACAGAAAACGCCCCTTTGATTTCCTCAGTTTCATTCTGACCTAACTTCATATAGATTATCCCATCACCATGGACAGCACAGAGACATGATTATGTAGAGGCCATGTTCAAATTAACCAAACACCTACCTCCACGCATTCGCCCTTTTTTAGGACAAGTTCCTGGTCGTTGAAAATTATGGCTCTCTCATTTACGACATAGAAGACCCTGCAAATAAATCAACCCATTTTGCTAATGATTTGACTTAGATATACGCTACGCGCAGAGTCTAGTTGTAAACTACAAAGACGAATCTCTCTTTTAAGAGGTGAAGTCGAACGAATGCAAAGGGTTAAATACTGTATACTTATTAAGACTGCTAACGCAACAGTTAGAAATATCATTTTCTTCGCTATGGTTAACTTCTAACTTCGGTAGCCCGAAAAGGAATTCTATGAATCAATTCATCATCATTCGTCGCTATATATTAACTTCTAGGCATTTCATCAATCGTGCTGTAGATGAACCAACATAGTCGAAATATTATGTGTACTTTTAAACTCTACAAAATTTGCATTATATTTGAAGTATTATGACTACTATTTTCTCAGAACTTATTGATCGACCTGGTATTTGTCACTCCTGTCATGCAACTGGCTGAGACATATTTTAACAATCAACACTTACTTGGCATTTCTGTCCTGTAACTGGCTTACAAATATCCGCTGTTCTTGGTCCCAGCTGGTCGTTGTGGTCGTTTTAGTCTTTACGATCTTGCGTTGTTCTTTGATGACATTTTCATTGTTGAGAATCGTGCTTCGACTGGCTTTAGGACCTGTGTAGACAACTGCACCAAGGGCGTTTGGCATTGTAACCCGACCCTGATTTTTAGTCATACCAACATGATTTAATGTTGTAGGACCGTATGGTTGCCAACCATCGGAGAATTTGGGGTTAAATGGTGGACAGTCGCCTCGCCAATCATCGCTGTAAAATAAAGTTGTTAGTAAGTAGCACTATGTATGAGACGTCTTTAGTTAATAGTGACAAATGGAGAATGTCATTTTCTAATTATTGGTAATTTTCTTAACGCTATCAATGATGAGGAAGAAGAGGATCCAGCTACTCTGGGCCCCGAAAGGTAATTTAATCAAGTAGGCAATACGTACCTGCTCATAGTCCAGGCCTCTCCAAGAGTTGACCACAAGGTGCGCTCCTCGTCATTGGTACACTCATGAACAAGGGAACAGGCTTCTACAGACAATAGAGGGAAGATAACAGTTGTTGCAAGAGTTGGCCTATTCAATTTATCAAGGCTAGCGTCGATGATCAACCTCAAGGGGATAAACATATTATGGATCAGTTCCTCCGGAGACGGGTTTTCCATTACTGCTTGTAGTTTTGCCTAAACATTTGAAATTTTGATTGAATTAGTTAGGCTTACTTAATGATCTCGTCGCATTGTCGAAATATTTGTAACTATTTAGTGGCAGGACCAAATCCATTAATAAATGCACGTGTAGAAATATATATTTTCGTTTAGAAAAGATATTACATCAAGTAAGATAAAACAAGAAATTGTACACATAATTTATTATCACAAGCTAAAAAGATAAAAATCATCAGAAATGATGCCCCCTGTAAAAGGAATGAGCTGAAATAATTGTCTTACCAATATGTTAAATGCCATTTTTATCTTTTGTAAAACAGTGATAAACTCTTGTTCTTTTATGTTTGTTGGTTTCTCACCTAAAATAGCAAAAAACGTTTATTTAATCAAAATTGGAAACATTTTAAAATTAACTAAGCTCGCATTCGCGAATGCAACTGCCGGCTGCCATATTATACGAACAACCCTATAGCCGACTAACATTGATAACGTGTTTCGCCTACATGTGCATGCACGCCTTGCCATCGACAACGTACAGTGGCAAAATATACGAGTGTACACTTTAGCTGTACGTTGTCATGTTGGAAGCAAAAAGTGTGATGTAGGTTTAAAAAGATTTATTCAATGAATAATATGGAGTATTTGTATGAAGTTTAATTTAATGTGCATGCTCTTCGCAAGACTTTTAAATTTATAATTACGTAAACAGATTCTCAAGCAGTGCTCGAGTTTTTCCACCCGAGTAATTCCACCCACGTCCATGTGAATATAATCAACATTTTCCAATCAGTCAATTATACCAATTAGACCTAAAATAAACATCATTTGAGCCATCTTACATTAAATGTATCCACAACCATTTTTGAATCTTTTTTTTAATTAAGTGTATATGCATATGTTGTAATCATTTCAGGATGAATTAAATGTTTCATTACCATGAGGTTTTGTGAAAATGGTTTCTACATATAGTGGGTGAAATGAGATGTTAAAACAGTGTTTTTGTGCGTAAAATTATTGCTTGATGTGATGTTGGGGATATTTTTTTTGTGGCACTCTCAAATGTTCCTTTTCTGTCCACATCTATAATTGCATTTTAGGTTTTACCTTTATGACACCTGTTCTTAAATATTCGAATAACATATGTGTTAAGCTATTGATTTTGTTGCAAACTGTGTTTTTAAATACGTTTGGCCGTTACTCATAATGGCTCTTGTACTTACACATTTATTAATTTTGCCAATAGTCAATAGTCTTGATCAAAATTGGTCATACTTCTCAATATACTGTGCTATACTCAAATTGAAATTAAAATGCTCTGTCATTAGTCGTTGGTTCTCCTATGCGGCCATTGACATTCGATTCAAAGTGTGCCACAAACTTAATAACCTGTAATTTTGAAAAATCACTAGTGGCAAGATTAGCTTGAAAAAAACACCTAAAAACTAGATCAGAAAGGGCACTATATTATACAAGGGTCATATACTACTACAAACTTTAATTTGATTCCTTAATAAACATAAAAGTAAGACCAACTGTATTAGTATTTATTGAACAATCGACAGGCAAGTCATTGTAAATAGTGCGCTCCCACTATAGTGATAGTTCAGCCCAGTGAGTCTATGTAGCCTGTTATTACCATGTGCATACAATAACTATGTAAACTCGGCAAAGTGTATTTGTCAATTTGAAATCTGTAATAATGCGTCAGCCTAAGTCTTAGAATACTTCAGAAAATCTCGGCTTGTAAACATATGAATAGATGCGTATCAAGTCAATATTTGCACACTAAAATCCCACGGGGGAGTTAATATTAAACTTCTAAAGGTTTCTGGTTATAAAAATATATTTCGTATATTGATATTGTGATCAGCCTTTCCATTATTGAATATAAATAATATGACTAAACTAAACTAATAAATCTGTTACTGGGTTGGTTACAACTGTATGTTCGCCCTTCTCTTTGATATTGTACCAACATTATATATGTTTTTGACTTTGAGACAATCTAATATGTCCGTTCTTGTGACAACCTAATGCGTTTTGTTTGACTGTGATAAAGCCTGATGTTTAGCATTGGCCTTGTGACAATCTCATGTTTGCCCATTGTGGTATTGTACCAACATTGTATATGTTTTTGACTTTGAGACAATCTTTTTCTCTTTGACACTTGTGCTTACATATTTATTTGTCCGTTTCTGTGACAACCTAATGTATTTGTATTGACTGTGATACAAACTGATGTTTTACATTTACTTTTTGACAACCCAATGCCTGTCCTCTCTTTCATGATAAGTCAAGTAAATATGTCTGACATTGTCTTCGTGACAACTTATTTGTTCGTCTTTGGCTAGTGCTTTGTGACAACCTATGAATGCCATTGGCTTTGTGGCATCACAATATGTCTTTGACGTTTGTAGAATGTTCCCACATTTTAGACCTATGTATGTCTATCACTGGCTTTTTCTCAACCTAATATGCTGTTCTTTCTTGGTTGAGAGACAATCAAGTATGTCGGTCATCAGCTTTGTGTCAACCCATTGTGCTTTGTGTCAACCCATTGGGTCTCTCCTTTGGTTTTGAACCAACCCAAAGAGTCCCTATATTACAGTGTCGGTATTAGTTTAAAGACAACCTTATGTGCCTGTCCCTGACAGCATTATGTGCTCTTCTTTGGATTTGTAAGGTACCATTATGCACAGTCTGTCATTGGCTTTGTAAAATATGAATGTCCTTTTTTGGCCCAAAGTTTTTGGGCCCAATTTTTTTTGCTGGGCCCAACTTAGGGGGGGGGGGGGCAGGCCCTCGGATCCGCCACTGTTACATTAGATTAGAAGTCCATGGTGAACCTAATTCGTCTCATGACTATCCTAGACGTCGTGATAAACCTAACACGCAAAATATTTACATTATCGTCACGAATTTACTGAATGAAAACAATAAAAGACGACATAAACATGAGAGGTTTACAATAAAATCTCGTTTTAACAGAACATAAAATAGGTTGCTATGACCACATCGATAAAATGTGAATAGATTTTTTGCTAAATCTGGCGATAAACAAGCAAGGTGACATACTTTCTAACAAAAAGTTTCAACACTGAGCGTACCCTTAGAAAATTCAAAACACTTGATGTGTCAGTAACAATGTACCTCTATCCCCTCTTTGAGGAAATAATGACTGTGAGAGCACACTATAGAAGCAAAATAATTTTACTAAAGCAAAAGAACATGTAAAGTCACAATGGTACAATCAAGTCATCGCCGGTGTAAAAGGGGAGGTGGTCCTCTCAAATTTTGGTCTTACTCTCTATTGATTTATATGGTGACCTAATTACAATTATTTTACTTATTATTTATACACAGTCAGGGCCAGTAAGAGCCGCAAGGAAAGGGGACCATAATCCCCAGGGGACCATAATTTCTTTTACACCTGTATTTCAATAATGACTCACAAGCTAGACCAATGGAAATGGGTTATCTCTTGGATCATTTAGAATATTTGGAAGTATACTGAAAATTCACCTTTTTTACTGGCTTTTCTCTCTCCATACAACTTGACAACTTTTGACCAGCGTTGAAACTGTTCCGCCTTTGCCTTGATTTTAGCAATGAATCGTTCCATGTCGTCGAAACAATGGTTCAGAATTTGCTGAAATTAAAAATGCAATATTATGTGAATGAAATGGGAAAACTTAGAACGCCCATATGATAGATATTTTCTTGAATTACAAGTCATCCAACTTGACATTTACACAGCATATTTGCATTTGAAGGACTATAGTTTGTGTCCCGAAGGAGACACGCTGTTGAATTTAACAATGCTACAATCTCCCCTCGTGATGCAAAGGAACATTAATTATAAATTCGAAGGTGGGCTATGTAAAGCATGTAAGATCATCCAATGAATCCACAATTGTCTCATATGAGGAACACATTAAACGACGAGGGTGGGACATGAGTGCATGTACTAAAAGTATGATTAAACTCCTGAGTTTGCTGCTAGCTGGGTTTACTACAGTGAGAAGGATATTTATCTTACCGCTTGTCTCTCAATGTTCTCATCTTGAAACTTCAGCTGAATGCTGCTCTTCACGACTTCCTCTTGTCGGCCGCCGTTCATCATCTTCTCAGCAGTTTTTTAATCCACTAAGATTATATCGGCAGAGCGTCACGGGTATTATTCCCAACTAGTGTGTTGTGACGACTGAAGAAATGAACTTGGCCTTAGTTTTATTCGTTTGTCTTATTTTTAACGGTACCAGTCCACGCCCTGATTTGGAACCTGTATAATGTACAACTTCGTTCTTTAAGAGACCTGAACTTTTTACTTTGTATGCCTGTTTAGTTTACCTTTTCGGTGTTCAAATGCCATTCACAATGTTTAAATGTGGCTATACAAACAATTCACATTGTGCACACAAGGGCGAAGTAATATAAAGTTCCAAAGTGTGTTGAATATCATTCACCTATGCAAACGTCTTTCAAAAGGTTTATTCAAGTCTTATACATTTCTAATTCAAAGTAAAACATTATAAGTACAACAGTTGTTCTATGTAGCTAATGTAATTTCGATTACGTTACTCTTTATATGCGTCACTCATGCATGGATGTTCCTTCATTCGCGGCTTTATGGAGGATAGATGATAAAATTAAAGAGATTTATATTAAGGCAGTTGTATCATGAATAGATGGCTCCATGTTATACTATATAAGGAGCACTGATTTGACGAGTATCATTTTTTGGACATGTACATAAAAATATCGTGACATCACACTTTTGAAAAATAAGTTTTTACGGAATAAACTGAAACAAACTTTTGATAACAATGAATCATAATTTATCATTTTAATGTATCTTTATTTTTGTTGCCCTTTGGTACATATCTAGCAACAAATAAAACAAAAACATGCAAAATAAAAAAAAATCGAAGAGCAATATAAAAAACGCCGTAGACCTATGATTTTTATTTTCTACATTAATTATTAAACTTTCCAGTGGTCAAAAATTAAAAAATCCTGTCATTATTCAGTTTTAGAAATCATATAAAGTCCTCCTACTCTCCTACTCCCTTACTTGGGGGATCAAAATATTTTCTAGCTTTAAGTAAAAAACAAAAGTGACAAGATTGTAATAGGCCTCTTGGGATACAGCTACATTACTTAACTTTACGCTGGGTGGTTCTCTGTCCAGAATTTTATAATCCCAATTGATCACATGCGCCTGAGACACAATATGTTCAGCAACAGCAGACTATTTAGGATTAATTAGTGTTAAAGTGTCCTTGTGTTCCTTGTGTTCTCTTGTGTCGATCGCTCTACCGGTTCCACATTTGTAATGTTTATTACAGTCCTTACAGCCAATCTGATATATAAGCTATAGGCTACTTCGAGTATTTCAATGAAACTGAAATTCATTAGGTTACGAGCAAGATTACTTCGAGGTTTTCTAAGTTTAAATGTATCAACGTACAGTTGAGTTGACAACGTACAGAAACCTATTTTATAGTCTAAAACACAATTTGGAATATTTCTATCAAGTAGCAACTTTTAGTTCAGGAAGTAAAAATTTCAAAAACTTCATATGAAAAGAAAGGATTTAAGTGTACTTAAGACCATATATAACATATAAAATATTACTTTACAACCTGAGAGATTTGAACTCCCCAGGCAATATTGTGTATTGTGTTGGATTTTCATTGGCACCTCATCAGGCTGAGTCTAAAACATCTGGCCATCATCCCTGTTTTAAGAAAAAATGATGAACAATATATTAGACATCGGAAAATAAATAAATAATAATCTCCAACAAAATAACATTCAAGTTCACAGTATGATATGATTTTACCAATGTACAGGGTGTTCCAAAAGTAACAGGACTGGTGCTGGTTATTTGTTAAATATGCACCAATCATCTTCAAAATTTTACATAATGTACTTTGGAGTATTTAAACTAAATTCCTGAAGTTTCAGAAGAAATGATGAAATGCGGGTAGAGTTATAGTTACTAGGTCTTGAGGTCTGAAACCATGCACCATTCTCTTCTGATCATGCAATATCTCATTTTTACTTGTATTGAGAACGGAATGCTAATCAGTGCTGTAAGACCTTTAAAGGGTGACGCATATCGTTTAGCAAATCGAACGCTCGTTTCTGGTGTTGCTCACCGTTTAGTATAAAAGGCCCGATCCCGGAATAATACTCAAGGGTTCACAGGCTCGAGGTCGTTGTGTCAACACCTCTAACTGTTATATAGCATATTAAGTATATTATAGATCGTCACATATTTATAAAACGGTGATTTTTATTTTGACAAATCAATTCCACATTTATGGGTGAAGTTTCAGGATCTTCTATTTGTGTATAATAAGGAAAAATTGACATCTAAATTTCCCCATAACGTAATAGCACACAGCTTGGTATATGAAATATCCTACAAATGAAACAAAGCAGTTCTAATTCAAGGATTTATATTGGCTGTTGTAAATATTCTTTGAACGCAATCACTCTATGGATAATGTTTTCAAAATCATTATAAACGGATTACTTTATCTCAAAGACAATTTCAATAAACTGTATTTTACAGAACTCCCCTTATTTCTTAAAAATGGACTGATCCAGTCGATTCGCCTGGAGCCGCCATATTGTTTTTATACGGGATGCTTATCGGAACCCTTTAAAGAATAGAACGACCTTCTCCAACTTGTCCAATCGACCCTGCGTGACATGTCCTCAAATAGGGTTCACTCATGTGTTTTTGTCATGGATACAGAGTACTACTCTTTTACTGACCAAGAGGAGCGGCCTATTTTTCAAGATAGAGAATACATAGGAATATCAAATGATGTAAAACAAATGTATTTCCCACCAGTTGTTGCATTTCAACTTTGATATGGGATGTACAAAATGCCTAATGTCTCTGTAACATTCTGCGTGGAATGTTGCCTCGGGTATTGCGATGTCATGTTACTATAGCAAGCATAACTCTACCCGAACTTCATATTCCAAATGTATTGGTATGTTGTCGAAACTTAGCGGTTTTTAAAGACGATTGGTGCATATTTAATAAAATGCCATCACCAGTCCTGTTACTTTTTGAACACCCTGTACATGTAGATCGAATGTCCACGATTTTACATCTCTAGCAAATATCAAAGAACTTAAGGTTAAATATTCACAGGCAATTCATGTTTTCTTGTCCCTCTTCAATTTGGTAGAAGAAATTCTAAAGATGAAAATTCCTTCCATGTGGAGATCTTTGAATAAATCCAATAGAATGATCATGCATTTACTATTAAACTTCAAAGAACATACACAATTTTCGGTACCTACATGTAAGGGAAAAGACTTGGTTTGGAGAACAGTGTCCTGGGCTAATAATTTTTTTTCATGGAAAATATAGAAATATCACCAAAATTAAATTATGAACATTCAAAAGAAGACATTTAAATCTACAAAATGTAAAAATATCAAAATTTTCCGAAGCAGGCGAAACCTGCAGTACTGATTCAATAAAAGTCTCGATTTGGAGAAAAAAGTTCATCAGTGTACTGCGCTACATGTAAATGTTCTATTATGAAAAATATCGAGATATCACCCAAATTAAATTATGGATATATGTAAAAATATCAAAATTGTCCAAAGCAGGCGACGTGCAGTAGACTCATGAACTTTGTTCTCCAAACCGAGACTAGTCTTTTCAGATTTGGCATCACAATAGGAGATGTAGCTGTGAGATCACCTATCACTCCAGGGAAGGAACAATAACTGAAACAAGAAGTCGCAGTATTGAAATAATAATTGAATATTGTAATTACTTAAATAAGATCAATGTTAAAATACACGAGTCTTACAATTTAAAGCACATTCTCCCTCGTAACTTGTGCGATACTTGGATCATATCAACTTTTTGATAAATTCTATACACTAAAATAGACTCAAACAAACAGTCCGGGTGCTCATTTACTGTAGAAGATATACTTAATTTGGCTACCGTTTTAATTTGACGGAATGAAAAAATTTGTGTGATATTTCTGTATTTTTCATAAAAAAATTATTAGCACATTACACTGATGAACTTCTTTCTCCAAATCGAGACTTGTCTTTTATAGAATCGTTACGCCTGCTTCGGGAAATTTTGATATTTTTTCATTTTGTAGATTTAAATGTCCTCTTTCGAATATATATAATTTTATTTGTGTGATATTTCTATATTTTCATAAAAAAACATTAGCCCAGGAGACTGTTCTCCAAACTGAGACTATACAATTTTGCCGGTTGACCTTTGGAGAGGTCAACAATTGTATACTATACACTAAGATACAAAATTTTAATCCTAACTCTAGCTTGTAACCCCTTTTAAACCTCAATGTCTCTCAAGCACTTCATCATGTATTCTTGTTCACAGGATTCCTCTGGAACCGTATCTGGGGATATGAATATACCGGGATGGAATGGCTAATAGATAAAAATACTAGTAAAAGAATGGAATTACAGGTGATTTCTTAACTAATGAAGAGCCAGTCCTTCAATTCTCAACTAGTAGTGGAAACAATAGATAAAATAACAAATGAAAAATAATATGTCGATCAAATACCAACTCTTCATAACCATAACATCATCGACGTCGTCGACAAATATGGACTGGTTATGCGAACCGTGATACCCCGACAAACCAATCCAAGCCACAGACGTTCTAAATCACCTTGAAACCCCATTGTAGTGCTGAGATTCAGTCATTATGGGATGGGGTCCAAAGTGCAGAACAAACATGGATACAATGCAAGGATACAGCAAAAGACAGCATCTTAAAGCAACTTATTAAGCATTGCTTTGGTAGGAATCTAAGGAAAGCTAGGCACCGATATCAAGAGAAAGAACAAGTCCATCCATTTGATACGAATCATTTACCCTGCATGCAGAGTCTAGTTAAACTACAGAAGAAGACGAAGCTCTCTTTTAAGAAGTGATGTCAAACGAATGCAAAGGGTACGAATCATTGATTGTTTATCCCGAAAAGATCGGAATGATTCATGCAACAGTATATCTCGAGAAATCAAAGACAAAGAAATATATTCAAGGTTCATGCGACTTTTGGGATAGAAAAATAGGAACATCATAGCGAATGAGCGTTCCAAAGATGTTCCACGGGCAAAAATAGAAGCTGAAGAATTTCGTGAGTCATTGTATGTACTGGTTCATTTTTCTGCGAATAAGCAGCTTTTCAACCTTTCATCATCTACCTGCAAGTATGGCAATTCTTCCTGGTGCTACTTTCTTCATAAAACGACTGACAGTAGACGAGGGCAAACGCATAAATACCCGGCTGTATATCTGACACTTCAAGATGTTATACCTGCATCAGATGAATGATTTGAATACCAGTATATAAAATAATATTCTTTGAAATGGCATGCCATGTATGACATACACGGGAAGGTTGAAAAAGCCTCAGATTATGTGATAGTCGCATTGCCATAAGTATAGTACGAGCGGTTATAACTTTATACTATGGTTGGCCTATTAGTATAAAGATTACATGCGTTGTTTACGGGTGTGTAGGCGTTAATTACGCCCGTGTAGGCGTTAATTACGCCCGTCAAAGCGTTAATTACGCCCGTTAAGAAGTGAATTCTATACGCGTTAAAACAAATACAGGCGTAAACTAACGGCGTTAAAATGTTCAATAGCGGGCGTCAAGACAGTATCTAACACCCGTTGAAAAACATCTATACGCCCGTCGAGTTCATTTTAGCGCCGTGAATTATGAACCAATCAGCATCTTGCTTACATGATGATACGATGCATTATAGCTAAAAGTACAACTCCAAGATCCTTGTGCAAGTTAATAACATACTCATGATTGTGCCAGGAACAACTGTTGCAATTCGAGGCATATGAAATATTATTTATTTTCTGGGTGTCTCGGTGCACTATTTGTGCAAATGTGAAAGATGTACATCGTATATTAAATGAGTTATGTATTCCTGGAAATAACATGTGACATATAAAGACGGCTGCATAAAGATTCCAAAAAGTACACTCCCCTCCATAAGTTTGGCAACCTTTTTTCCCCCATTGAACTACGTGTTAAAGCCTCTTTACCTTTGACTTTTTATTTACTTAACCTGCGATGAAAATACTTATACTATTGATGGAAACGTAATTTGACTTTAATTCCAATACCTCCAAATTTTCTCAATTTTTTTCCTCAATTACAGTAGGTCGAAAATTGATGATGAATTTGATAAATTTTTGAAAATCGACATTTCCATGTTAACCAATGGGAAATGGTAGGTTTGCCGCAAGTCATATGACAGAATATCCATCCATCCGAGTCCTTGCAAAAAATACGAGTTAGGCAGGTAATTGAATTTGCTAACTTTATTTAACAAAAAATGATATGTTTCTTCAGGTTCAACAAAGTTATAGGGCTTTAAAGTCAAAATTGTTTTTCAAAAAAACTCTCCCATTGAAATAACACAGGAGGCGAAAATTCTTTTCAAAAATGACTTTGAAGCGCTGTAACTTTAATATTCATCAAATAAACTAAACACTTAGTGTTCAAAAAAGTTAGACAATTCAATTTTCTATATGAAAATATTTTTTGCTGAATCTTTTACTGAAAAGATATCCTGATTTCTGATTTGCCCCGAACCCTCCATTTCCCATTGGATTACATGGGAATGACGATTTTCAAAAATTCACCAAATTTATCATCAATTTTCGACCTATTGTAATTGAGGAAAAAAATTGAGAAAATTTGGAGGTATTGGAAATAAAGTCAAGTTACGTTTCCATTAATATTATAAGTTATTTCATCGCCGGTCAAGTAAATAAAAATTCAAACGTAAAGAGGCTTTAACACGTAATTCAATGGAGAAAAAAGGTTGCCAAACTTATGGAGGGGAGTGTACACATCTCCCTAACACCAAATTTGAACATATGTTGGCTAGGTATACTAGGTATATAGGCTCATTTGACATTTTCAGTACATTTTCAAAAAATGCCAGATCTGCAGGATATAGTCTAGAGTCAATTTGCAGTTGATCAGATACTATAATTCTAGTATCTGGACACATCCTTTAGAGGGATACACTAGCGATCTGACTGTATTTTTTTTTTCTGACTGTATAATGAGACTGTAAGCTGCAATGCGTGTGAGCTTAATAGGTCCCTGCCTAGCCTACCTCTGAAGCCGACGCCTAGATTGGAGAATTATCCAAAAATCATCGTATTTAGAAACCAAACATGTATACCTTCTCAAAATATTCTGCAATTTTGTCGTTTCTACAATGGGTGTTGATAACTGCCAACACAGTACATGTCTCTTCAATTTGCCTTTTAATATGATTTACTAAAAAATGAATACTTCTTTGGTTAAATCTAGTTCAATCTTGAACGAATATTTAAGGACCTCAATGCAACACACTAAAATGTAAGCAGGCTTCTGATTGTTGTTTACTAGCGCAAGTATCTCGGAGTTGCTCTTTTAGCAAGGATGCATTAAATCATCTTGTAAGTAAGGTTCTGATTGGTTCATAATTTACGGCGCTAAAAATAAACTCCACGGGCGTGAAGATGTTTCTCAGCGCGTGTAAAATAACAGTCTTAACGCCCGTAATTAATAATTTTAACGCCGTAAGTTCACGCCTGTAAATGTATTCTGAACGCCCGTAGAATTTACTTCTTCACGGGCGTAATTTACGCCTACACAGGCGTAATTTTTCGTCAGCACGGGCGTAATTTTACATCTACACGAGCGTAATTAACGCCTACACACCCGTAAACAACGCATGCATTCTTTATACTAATAGGCCAACCATATTATACACAAAAACACGCACACGTAGCTAGCGATCGCAAATATGAAGATTGCTTTGAGCTGGACAATTGCAGTTTTGCTATTAAGCACTAAGGTTAACCTCACTCGTGAGTATTTTAATACAGCAATAAAAGTACTACACTATGTGTTATAATGTCAAATCTAAGATAAGTTAATGTTTCAGGCAATATGCAATATGAAGATGATGGAATTTTTGACAAAAAATAAAATTTGGATTTTTGTGTCATACTTGAACTCGAATTACAGCACATAAAGCAAATTGATTGTGGTGATATTTTACAGCCGCTAAATGAATTATGTTTGCGATTATTTCTCAAAATGGCAATATTAAATATGTGTTACCCATGAAATGAAATTACTTTTACTCTTTATATATTTTTTGTCAAATATTCGTATCCTCCAACTCACTGCTTTAATTAACATTGTTGCTGTATCATTTGTTGAAAACTATGAAATGACATATAACGAAAATATCAGACAAAATATTGTTATTTCTGTTGTGAATTTAAGTTATGCTGTCTATTATATATTTGGTATCCTCCAAAAATTCAAATATCTCTATGCACATATCTGATTTCGAAGGATTATTTTAGAAATTAATCTAACTGAAAGAAGTATTTAAATGATTGTTATATAAATTCTTGATTACATTTAATTTCCAAAATGCATGTGTTAAGCATGTGTCGGAGAATACTAATATTTGATTATCAAACGTCGTAGATATAGAGGATATCCTATGATATATGAGTAATATGATTTTTATCCACGAATGGATATCAATATCCATGAGTGGATTAAAATCATATCACGAGTAAAAATAGGATGTTCTTTTTATTCCATAGTTAAAGTGACATCATCAGAATCGTTGGAAATTAAGTGATTTAATTCATATTTTCCAAACGATCCGGCGATGTTGACACTTAGCCTCGTTTTGAGTCTGAAGTAACAAATATCCACAATTCATAGCATACGGCGCCGTATGTCATGGGTTAAACACCGTATGCTTTGGTTAAGTGAAGATTTTTCAAAAATATCATATTTTACCACTGATTACAAAAATACCGTTTTTATTTTGACATGTTATCCTATGAATATCATGCTAACTATGGAATAAATATTTTATTAACATGTCAGAAAATATCGACACAATTTATACATTACATGATATGAACTCATAGTCCATATTAGCCGCAAAAACAAAACCTTTTTCCAAAAATTCATTACTAAAGCTGTTTTAAAAAAAATCAAACAATTCTTAACATTTCTCTGGTCACCATTACCTGTGCCCGTTGTGTTGGCAACAAAATAGCATACCCTCTGTATCAAAAGTCTTTTCCTATTTAGGAAAACCTCGAATAACTTTTGTAAATGGCAAGTTAACGTGATGAGACTTTTCACACATAATTTAAGGCATATAATACACCTTCTGTGTAAATTTGGAGACAGTTGATTAATTTTTTCTCAAAATATCACATTTAGAACATAGCATATACCTAGAACACCGATGTGACTTTTTCCAATTTTGTGACGTCAAACTTACCTCGGATAGCCAAACTGACCAAAATCACTTTAAATCAGGTTGCTCTGTAAAAGTACGCAGACAAAAGTCGTTAATGCTAATTATGAACAAAATATGTTATTTAATATACAATGGATGTCACCATACATTTCATAAACAGCCCTATTTATTTGAGGAATTCAGATATATGTCATCACAATAAGCACTGCTATCATTAATGTATCAATGTTCGATGCATTATTATTCAAAATTATTGCAATAAAATGAAAATATGATAGATTCATTTGAATTAAATACAAAAATTACATCAAGAATATTGAGAAGATAAACGCATGAGAAAATCAAATTGACACATTTGTCACAAAAGTTTACTAATTGATTTCATTGGGCAGGAAAGGGGTAAGAATTAAGGGAATACTGCATAACAATGAACATTTAGGCAGCATTGTTTTAAGACACAAGTGTAAGGGCTTTTGCATTGTTATTATACAGCTTTCTCATATGACTAACAAAGATACAGCCATCTTTACCCCATGCAAGATATTGCCATCTTTCATCCTTAAAAGTCACACGTGCAAGATGAGATTTACTTGTGACATCACTGGTCTATAAACATCAACAACATGGCAACTGACTCGCCGAGTCTATATTATAGATTCGAACATGACTGTGTATTCAACATTTCACCGGGGTGTATTCGCGAAGAATACCCCTGGTAATACGGGTAATGTGTGACGTCATAACGGCAGGTCGTAGTAATGGCGGACCATAATGAATATTCGGAACATTTTGGTGGGTTTTCATGTTCGAATCGTAATACGTATAGACCTTAGGCACAAAGGCTTTTGAACCCCTCACTCCCTTCGGTCGTTCTGGGTACAGAGAACATTTGTGCATAGCCCTGCGGGGTGTATTCGACAATATAACCTCTGCTCTTCGGTCTATATTTCTTAAGTCTATAACATATTCTGATTGCTCAAAATTAGCATTTTATATACAAATTATAAATACCTTTGTCCGCTTAGTTTTACAGAGCAGCCAGACTTTGGTCAGTTTGGCAATCTTGAGTAAGTTTGACGTCACAAACTTGGAAAAAGTCACATCGGTGTTTTTGGTATATGCTATGTTCTGTATGTAAAAATTAATCAATTGTCTTAATTAATTTCCGGATAGTGTGTATTATATGCCTTAAAGTATGTGTGAAAAGTTTCATTAAGTTTACTTGCCATTTACAAAAATTATTTGAGGTTTTCCTTAATAGGAAAAGACTTTTGATACAGAGGGTACATTAAATGTCGTGGATATCAACACACATGTCGCAATCTTTAGTACACTGGCAAAATTAGAACCAGAACAACGGCAACGCCAAAGCGTAGCGAATCCCATCGAACAGAAATGGCTGGCATTTTTACAAACGAAATATATAGCAAATATCATAAAACAACACACCAGAAAGGTCACCATTTTCAAAATGGTTGCTCACTAGCCAAGTTGTCATCAGAAGAAATAATACGCTTTTAAGTAGCCACCTATAAAATTTTTGAAAAATCGCACACATGTACTTGTAAAATAACACACATAAAAATGGTGGCCATTTTGACTCTCCAAAGTTTTATTAGAAATGTGCCATGCTTAGAGTATTCACATATCAAATATGAACAAAAAATCGCTCCACTACTTTTCGAGTTATAGTGAAAAGTGTAAAAATGACAGCCATTTTTTAAAATGGCCGCCTACTATCTGAAGTGTCATGAGACAGTGTGCAAGGCTCATGAGTATTCACATATCAAATATGAACAAAATCGCTTCACTACTTTTCAAGTTATAGTAAAAAAACTTAAAAATGGTGGCTATTTTTCAAAATGGCCGCCTACTACCCAAAGTGTCATTAGACAGTGTGCCATGCTTATAGTATTCACATATAAAAAATGAAACATACCAAATATGAACAAAATCGCTGAACTACTTTTCAAGTTATAGTAAAATACGTTAAAATGGGCACCTTCTACAAAAAGTGTCATTAGACAGTGTGCCATGCTTTTAGTATTCACATACCAAATATAAACAAAATGGCTTCACTACTTTTCGAGTTATAGTAAAATACGTTAAAATGGCGGCCATTTTTCAAAATGGCCACCTTTCTACCAAAAGTGTCATTAGACAGTGTGCCATGCTTATAGTATTCACATACCAAATATGAACAAAATCCCTTAACTACTTTTCGAGATATAATAAAATACGTTAAAATGGCGGCCATTTTTCAAAAAAAATTTCAAAATGGCTGCCTTCTACCAAAAGTGTCATAGGACAGTGTGCCATGCTTATAGTATTCACATACCAAATATGAACAAAATCGCTCCACTACTTTTCTAGTTATAGTAAAATACGTTAACATGGTGGCCATTTTTCAAAATGGCCGCCTTCTACCAAAAGTGTCTTTAGACAGTGTGCAATGTTTATAGTATTCACATACCAAATATGAACAAAATCGCTCCACTACTTTTCGAGTTACAGCAAAAATCATAGGTTCTGGGCCGATATAAAGATGGCAG
Organism: Owenia fusiformis; assembly: GCA_903813345.2. Lineage (NCBI taxonomy): Eukaryota > Metazoa > Annelida > Polychaeta > Sabellida > Oweniidae > Owenia > Owenia fusiformis. Next base: position 19,585,623 of record CAIIXF020000008.1, on the reverse strand, counting down.
CACGAAAAGAAGTCAAGTATTATCTTTTCTCTATAAAGAGAAACATAGATAAACACAGATCGATTACCATGCCATCTTTATTTAAAATTAATATTTCTATCGACCTTTGCCTATGGCAAAAATCGTAAAACAACGAGTAAAGGCCGCCATTTTTCAAGATGGCTGCCATGTGCTTTTATATCTACATTTGTAGCTTTATTAATGTCCTTTATAATTATTTTACATTTAAAACATATTGCTATTACAGTTTTACATATTGCACCTAAATTACTGTAAAATCGGCACTAAAATGGCCGCCATTTTGAAATGAGCGGCCATTTTAAAAATCGGCTTTCGAGCAGAACTTCTACTCCCATAGGGTATATGTGTACAAAATATGAACAAAATCGGGCCAACGGTATTTGAGTTATAGCCCGGACGGACGGACGTACGGACGGACGGACGGAGGCGTTCCCTATATCCCTCCGAACTTTGTTCGATGGGATAATTATGTGTCATGCATGGACAATTATAGGCCATTTTAAAGAAGGTAATTGCCTACAGACACCTAGGTAATTAAACTAATTCAAACCTATTTAATCATCACATAAAATAAAAACAAGACACAAAGTGATAATTAATATACATTAAGACTGTATTTCTGTATGCCTGCATTGTTAGTGAATTATTGCGTAATATTTTAAAGAGGTTTCGCCCCAGATGTCACTAAAAGAAAAATAAGCCATGCAGTTCAAATTACATGCTCATGTTTGTTCAACAAAAATAGGTTATCAAAGTCACCTACACTCACATAATTCTTTTGAAAGATACCACAGTTTATTGCAGTGGAACTCCTGCGGTGCACTAGCAACAAGCGAGAATGGTGCAGGAATGGCTATATCGTTGTATAGCGATATATATCGCTATACTGCCTCTCATTGACTTACATGTGATATATTCGATATATATCGTCGATATATAAGGCTATATAAAATCTGGCCAGATATACTTCTCCAGATTTTATCATGTTCCTGGCATTTACCCATGACGATATACACGCTATATTCGATATGTATCCTCTTGCCAAGATATAGGGCGATATACACACGATGTATACGCTATATTTGATATATATATATCCTGTCTTTAAGATATATATCGGATATATATCCCCAATACAGGGGTTTGTTGAATCAGTTCTTACAATTAGCCATGATGATATACACGATATACACGATATATTCGATATATATCCTATTTTCAAGATATAGAACGATATACACATGATATATACGCTATATTCTATATATATCCTGTCTCCAAGATATATATCGGATATATATCCCCAATACAGGGTTTGTTGAATCAGTTCTTAAAATTATTCATGGCGATATACACGATATATTCGATATATTCGATATATATCCTATTTTCAAGATATAGAACGATATACACAAGATATATACGCTATATTCGATATATATATCCTGTGTTTAAGATATATATCGGATATATATCCCCAATACAGAGATTGTTGAGTCGATTCTTACAATTGTCCATGACGATATACACGATATATTCGATATATATCCTCTTTTCAAGATATAGAACGATATACGCACGATATATACCCTATATTCGATATATATATCCTGTGTTTAAGATATATATCGGATATATATCCCCAATACAGAGATTGTTGAGTCGGTTCTTACAATTAGCCATGATGATATACACGATATACACGATATATTCGATATATATCCTATTTTCAAGATATAGAACGATATACACAAGATACATACGCTATATTTGATATATATCCTGTCTTAAAGATATATCGGGTATATATCCCCAATACAGGGTTTGTTGAATCAGTTCTTAAAATTATACACGACGATATACACGATATACACGATATATTCGATATATATCCTATTTTCAAGATACAGAACGATATATTCAAGATATATACGCTATATTCGATATATATATCCTGTGTATTAGATATATATCGGATATATATCCCCAATAAGGGTTTTTTGAATCAGTTCTTAAAATTATGCACGACGATTTACAAGATATACACGATATACACGATATATTCGATATACACGATATATACGCTATATTCGATATATATATCCTGTGTATTAGATATATATCGGATATATATCTCCAATACAGGGTTTGTTGAATCAGTTCTTAAAATTATCCATGACGATATACACGATATGCACGATATATTCGATATATATCCTCTTTTCAAGATATAGATATACACACGATATATACGCTATATTCGATATATATCTTCTTTTCAAGATATAGAGCGATAAACTAATGATATACACGATATATTTGATCATATCCTCTTTTCAAGATATTGACCGATATACACATGATATATACGATTTATTCCATAGTTAGCATGATATTCATAGGATAACATGTGAAAATAAAAACGGTATTTTTGTAATCAGTGGTAAAATATGATATTTTTGACAAATTTTTACTTAACCATAGCATACAGTTTTTTAGCCATGACATACGGCGTCGTATGCGATGGTTTATGGATTTTTGCTACTTCAGACTCTAAACGACGCTAAGTGTCAACATCGCAGGATCGTTTGGAAAACTCGAATTAAATAACTGAATTTCCGGCGATTCTGATGATGACTTTAACTATGGAATAAAAAGAACATCCTCTATATATTCGATATATATCCTATAGAGCGATATACTAACGATACATACGCTATAGTGACCGAGGGAAATATCGATATCATCCGAGGGAAATATCGATATCATCCGAGGGATATTACCCATATCATCCCGACAGGTGAATAACGACCTTATACCATGGTCAAGAGCAACATCTACTCAAAATCTTCTGTTGAATGAGAGAAAAAAGGATTGAATCTTAGAAATATTTACGTTACATACACTCCCCTCCGTAAGTTTGGCAATCTTAGCTCCCTCATTGAACTACGTGTTAAAGCCTCTTTATGTTTGAATTTCTATTTCCATTACCTGCGAGGAAAATACTTATAATATTGATGGGAATGTAACTTAATTCATTTCCAATGCCTCCAAATGTTCCCAATTCTTTTCCTCAATTGCAATAGGTTGAAAATTGATGATAAATCTGATGAATTTTGGAAAATCGACATTCCCATGTAAACCAATGGGAAATGGTAGGTTTACCGCAAGTCATATGACAGAATATTTATCCATCTGAGATCTTGCAAAAAATACAAGTTAGGTGGCCAAAATTGTATTTGCTTACTTTGTTTAATAAAAATTTGATATGTTTCCTCAGTTTTAAAAAGTTATAGGTCTTCAAAGTCAAATTTATTTTTCTGTTACATAAGTATTCATAAAGTAAACTGAACACTTAGAGTACAAAAAGTAGACAATTCAATTTTCTATAATTATAAAAATATTTTAGGTGTCTTTTACTGGTTGGATACCCTGAAATCAGATTTGCCCCGAACCCACCATTTTCCATTGGTTTACATAGGAATGACGATTTTCACAAATTCATAAAGTTTATCATCAATTTTCGACCTATTGTGATTGAGGAAAAAATTGGGAAACCTTGGGGGCATTGGAAATGAAGTCAAGTTACATTTCCATCAATACAATAAGTATTTTTTCAAAAGGTAATGTTAATAAAAATTCAAACAAAAAGAGCCTTTGATATGTAGTTCAATGAGGGGGTTAGGGTTGCAAAACTTATGGAGGGTATAACCTACTCCCAAGTACATTGAGAAATTAAGTTTAAGGGCAAGAAGAACAAAATACTTAAAGAAATTAAAATGTGAAGATAATTTTAATCAAAAAATAAAAAATATTAAAAAAACTCATTTTTGGAAAAAAATAAATTTTGGGAAATAAATTTAATTTGTGAAAAAAAGATACCTACTTGATATTTGTCTTGATATCAAAATATACACGATTTTTGGAAAAAATGAAAAATTTGGATAAAATGAAAATTTTGAAAATATGAAAATTTGTGAAAAACTGAAAAAAATTGAAAATGATTTTTTTTTGGAAAACATGTAAAAAAAATTTAATATACCCTGATATCATCCCTCTAATCCTGAATATCTTGAAAAGAGGATATATATCGAATGTATGGTATATATGGTATGTATATCGCTCTATATCTTGGAAAGAGGATATATATCGAATATATCATGTATATCATGTTTGAAAAATATAAGAACTGATTTAACAAAATTGTAAACTGGGAATATATATCCGATATATATCTTGAAGACAGGATATATATCGAATACCCTATTTTTCAAGCACGATATACACGATATATTCGATATATATCCTCTTTCCTAGATATAGAGCGATACACACGCGATATACGCTAAAATCAATATATATCCTGTCTTCAAGATATATATCGGATATATATCTTCAATACAGAGGTTTGTTAAAAAAAGTTCTTATATTTATGGATGACGATATACACGATATACACGATATATTCGATATATATCCTCTTTCCAAGATATAGAGCGATATACACATGATAACGATATACACGATATATATCCTCTTTCCTAGATATAGAGCGATACATACACGATATATACGCTATAATCGATATATATCCTGTCTTCAAGATATATATTAGATATATATCTTCAATACAGAGGTTTGTTAAAAAGTTCTTATATTTATGGATGACGATATACACGATATACACGATATATTCGATATATATCCTACCCCGGAGATATATATCGGATATATTTCGATTTGAGGATGGGGAGAGATAGTTTCACGAATATATCGTCTGAGAGACGATATATATCGCTATACGACGATATAGCCATTCCTGCACCTTTATGCAACAAGCAGACGCGGTTGACACATGCTAGCAGCTGAGAAGGTTGCCACAGCGTAATTTGCGGTTTAAGTGCGCTTGGATAAACTGCCTTCGTTACTGCCTTCGTTAACGCATGGGACCATTGACAATTCACAAGAGTTATTCAAATCTCAACTTAAACACCATCTTATATGCACAAATCTAAATTGAATCTGATGGGTGGTAATTTGAATAAAATCTATTAAAATATTAAGTAGGCAGTCACTATTTGTTTTATTATATACCCTATACTGACTCTTGTCCCGTTTCCTCCGCGAAGGCTAAAAGGGCTTACAAAGCCCCTTCCCCAGGTCCATTGTTAGCATTATAAGCTGTGACGTCATCATATGCTCAACAAAAATTTTGAGAAAGAGTCGAAGGCATGCTAGGCGAACCCTGGAAACACGGATTCGTTAGACCAGGGTTCACTGTTTCTTTCTGTTAAACCCTGTGTGAAAGTACATTCATGATTCATACTACAGTGAGCAGGAGGTTTAACAGTGAACCCGGGTGCTCTTTGGCCTTATTTAGATCTTTGTTTCTTAGACCAGGGTTCAGCAGGGTTTAAGGGCATTCCAAACTAAATAAGTGTTTAATGAGGCTAAGAAATAGAAAAATGTGCTTAATTAGAATGATATACCTGGTATTTTGTACTTAGTAAATGTTAAACACATGAAAATCAGTTATTTTTATCAGTGGCCTAAAGTACCAAAAGTCAAAAGACCCCTTCTACTCCAACTTGTCACTTCATAGTTCAGCCATCTTTGTTTTCAACTAGTTTGAAATGAAGAAAATGCGTACTTTGAGTTGGATTTACTCCGTGATAACTGTTTTTCATAGCAAAACCATGGTATGTTTTGAAGAATATCTACCCAGACACGAGAATTGGTAAGTTTCCACTCTAAAATCGAAGTATTTCTCTACGAAATGATCGATCGAATTTTGAAATATTTCAAAAAACGGATTTTTTTTAGATCTACTGTACTTTGAAAACTCATCGGCGATTTCTGACGAACTGAGAGGGTATAAACATTCTTTCATTTTTTCAAAAAATATATATGCGGGTTACGAGTCGTAGTTTTGATGTTTACTTTTCTCAGACTTTTGAAATGAAGAACTACAGTTGGGGACATAAAATAAATGACAGGTGGATTTGCTGAAGTGAGGATTTCCCATGTTAAAAATAAGAGAATTTACAAGAGGCCATACATCAGTGGATGAGATTATACAAAATGTAAAATATACAAATTTTAAGGGATATATATCTAGACAATATTGGAAATTATGGGCTTTCAGACCACCATAATTAGGAAATGGTGATCGAAAATCGACCTGTCATTTATTTTTGTCCCCAACTGTAAGAGCCTTATTCTTGACATTTAGCAGTTTAGTGTTAGAGTCTAGCAAAGAATTGGCCTTCAAATGATAACAAATAAGAAAAATAACCTGGGGGTATGTTTCAGAATATGTCTAGCCTCTTCGTGAGACTATCGAGTGGAAAGCTGTGTCTGAGCAAGAAAGATGCAAAAGGTGCCCAAGTCAATAAGGCGAGGAAGCCTGTTGGGAGGGCCATGGCCCTAGCTGAGGTGCTGGCACAAGCAAAGAAAACTGGACCTGGTGCGAAGGAAGAGTGGGATTGGCTCCCTCACTTCATGTTACAGTTTGCTGCCTTCAGAGGCCAGACCTTCAAGTGGCTTGTAAAGAATTCTTTGGGTATGCTGCATACATTGTAGAATCTGTCGACAAAGAGTGTGTAACTCCTGCATCCCTGAGCCAGAACAAGGCAGCCCTGGTCAAGTACCTTATGGCATTTCTGGAGGGCAAAGAGGCCTTAGAGATGAAGAAGTTAAAGGGTTCCAAGAAAAGACCCCAGAAGCTGATTAAGTATATAGATCCATTTTCTCATGTACGTACATGTCTATGTCTATGTCAATAATCCGCAAAAGGCTAATAAGCCCATATAAAGCAGATATATAATTTAACAGTGATAGAATTTGAATAGAATATAATTTAAAACCTTAACATTTAAAAATAGATCTATGGTTTACAACTCATTTTACCTGGGGAGACTGTCAGGCTAACCGCGTTGACATCACCCCTCTTTACCAGTAGTGCAGGCTTGTTGCTGTGCACTGGGGACCCTTTACATTAAAACATAGATCTATATTAAAAACACACCTATTTAATTGCAGTTATTGACATAGGCATAGTATGATGATTTAAAACTACTTAGACTGTCACAGTCTAAGATGTCACCAGGTAGAGTGTTCCATTTAGCTATTGTCCTAGGGAAATAGCTAAATTTGTATGCATCCGTTCTAGTTGATGGTTGTATGAACTTAGAAGGATGATACAACCTAGTGTTGGTATTGATCTGTTGGCGGAAGTATGGAGGCACGTCGATGGCTGCTAGGTTCTGCTTTCCTTTGTAGAAAAGGAAAACTCTAGCAGCCTCTCGACGCTCCTTCAGTGGCTCCCACTGTAGGTCTTGAAGAGCTTTGGTGACGCAGCCTGGTTCCCTTGAGTGACATTTGGTTACAAACCTGGCTGCTCTTCTCTGTACCTGTTCCAACATATCAATATCTTTTTGTCGGTACGGATCCCATGCCGAGCTGGCATACTCTAAATTAGGCCGGACTAGTGACTTATACGCCTGAGCCTTCACTTTTTCAGGGCATTGATGGAGGTTGCGCCTGAGAAATCCAAGCACCTTATTGGCTTTGGATACAATAGTTTGAATATGTGTAGTCCAGCGTAAGTTATTTGTGATGTCAATTCCTAGGTATGGGATGTGTGTTACCGACTTAAGGTTTTCCCCTAGCATGGTGTAATTGTGCATGATAGGGGATTTACCTTTGTGAATATTTAGCACATAGCATTTTGATGGATGGAATTTCATTTGCCATGTTGATGCCCAGGAGACCAGTTCATCAAGATTCTCCTGTAGTGTTAATGCATCTTGCTTGCTTTCGACTGTCATGAATAAAAGGCTGTCGTCGGCAAAAAGCTTAAGACTGGCTGAGGATGATAGGTTATTGCCCATATCATTGATATAAACAAGGAAACAGAGTGGTCCAAGAACTGTTCCTTGAGGAACTCCTGATTTTACTGGAGTTTTTGAACTTGATTCACCATCGAGCACTACCTGTTGTGATCTTCCCACAAGCCAGGATCTGAACCAGTTCAAGTTATTATTGCGAATTCCATAATAGTCGAGTTTGAGCAAGAGGCGTTCGTAAGCCACCGTGTCAAACGCTTTGGAAAAGTCTAATACCAACATGTCTGTTTGTTTATTGTTGTCGAGGGGCCGAGCTATATTCTCTATTGTATTGACAAGTTGTGTTTCACATGAGTGCTTTGACCTGAATCCATGTTGGAATTTTACTAGGATTTCATAGAGGTCAAAGTGGGCCATAACATGATGGAATATAATATGTTCCATTATTTTACATGGAACTGACGTCAGAGATACAGGCCTGTAATTCACAGCCTCATCTCTTCGTCCCTTTTTGTAGATAGCAGTAACATTGGCATGTTTCCAGTCCATAGGCACTAAGCCTTCATCGATAGACTGTTGAAAAATTATTTGAAGGAATGGTGATATGCTGTCACTGCATTCCTTCAGGACCCTAGTCGGAATAAGATCGGGTCCAGTGGCTTTTGATGGATTTAGGCCAGTTAGCAATTTGTGAATTCCTTTTGTCGAAATTTTGATATTTGGCATTTCAGGAATTTGACTAGGTACCATTGTCGGTAGAGTGGCATCCTCATCTGTGAATACAGAATTGTATTGGTCATTGAGGATGTTTGCTTTCTGGGCGGCGTCTGTTATTTCGTCGCCATCTTTGTTACGCAGCACGCTGATACCTGATGCATCTTTGCGTTTAGACTTTATGTAGCTCCAGAAGCGTTTGGTAATGCCTTTGTGCTGAACATTCTCATTTATGATTTCGCTTTCATCAATGTCAAGCAGATCGTTGATGTAGCGCTGATGTTCTTTACGAATTTCACTATGGATTAATTTCCGTAGTGATTTGTATTTATGCCAATGATGAGGTTCATTTGAACGTTTGGCAACATTATATCGTCTTTGTTTCTGTCGGATCATTCTCAGTATCCTGGTGGTAATCCAGGGTACTTTGAATTTCCCGCTTAGAGTTTTACTTGGAATATGCTCATTGATTGACGATATTAATGTAGCTTTGAAGGAGGACCAGTTGTCTTCAACTGATCTACTTTCACAGTTCTCTTTGAATTCGCTGAACTTAGATCGTAGAGTCTCTTTAAGTCCAGTCCATTCTGCCCGCTTGTATATGTGGACCTTACGAGGCTTCTTTTTCTGAATTTTCATTTTTAGGTTTATATCACATAGGACTGCCTCGTGATCACTCATGCCCGGAACCACCGAGATTCTTTCTGCGAGGTTTGGGCATGTAGTGAATACTAAGTCAAGGATGTTATTTTGTCTAGTTGGTTCCTTGACTAGTTGGGTTAGGCCATGATCATCAGTTATTGTAATCATCTTCTCATTAAGATCATTAGAATATTGAGAATTAGGCCTTATAGTTCCTTTCTCCCAATCGATGTCTGGTAAGTTGAAGTCACCACATAGGAAGGTTGAAGTCACCACATAGGAAGAGTCACCACATAGGAAGGGTCACCACATGTAAAACATTTCAGGGAAATCGCAGTAAGAATTTTCTTAATAGCCCGAGCAATATTCTTATATGTGCGTACATGCTAAAAAATATTTTGGAGCTGTTAAGAGCTCTAGTCTTATTTCTAGCATTATTCTGAATGGCCCCAGTATTATTTCAAGTTCTTACACATGCAAAATTTTTTTTGATCCACAATATGTAGAAATTTAGAAATCAAACATTCAAACACTGAAAGATATACACTGTTACAGTGAATATATTAGTGTTTAAATGTTTGATTGAGGTATAAAAAAATTGTTACAGTACAGTGTATGTAACAATTTTTTGTTACACCTCAAATAATATTCCTAGTATGTACAAACATATTATAAAATTATTTTGAAACCTGACGAAGCTAATGTGAACTCTATAGTATTACATAAACACAGGGGTTTCACTAGAATTTCTCACAACAGGCTAAATAAAAGAAAACAACAGGAAAAATTTATGGAAATCATAAATTTAACATGGAAAAGTTGAAAAATCCCTGAAAACAACAGGCGATTTTGTGAAAACAACAGGTGAAAATTGCCTCTTGCTTGCTGCTAATGAAAACCCTGTCAACGTATCTTAAAAATCAAATAATATCTTGAGTCCGATATATAATGATTTTATTAATGAATCCGCTTAATGATCCTAGGGGCTTCCCCAGAGTTTTCCACTCAGGTCAGCCTAACCCTTTGTTGCACACAAGTGATCAAACTGGCAAATGCATTGTATGTTATACTCATCATAATACATATTTTTCACATTAATCTTTTGAAATGGACCTATTTTATTTACAGTGGAGTGAAGAAAGGGCAGCAAGAGGATCTTTTCACAGATGATGTGACAGATACAGAGCTGCTGCAAGCAACAGGAGATGTGGTCCTTCAATCGTTTCCCAAATCCCAAAGTCCCCCAAAGTCGGATAATTATTTTAAGCATTCAATACCTTTAAAGGTAGAGATGGACGCAATACTATCGAGCACAACTTCTGGACCTAGATCTGAGAACCTGTTCCTCTGTACATGGAGGTTGGGACATTAGTGAAAGGTAGGGTAACACTTCCCATCTACAGATGTCCCCGGGGCTCAACATCGCTTGCGTCTTTTCACAATCATACCAGGTGAGTTTCTTATTTGGAATATTCTGAAGAAATTAAAGGCCCCATTTAAAATTCAAATATTTGAAAATTACAAAGTGGGCAACCTATCTAAATAGTTTTTTAAGTCATAAAAAGTAATATTTAAATGATTAAAACTATATATCCAAACTTGACATGGGGCCTTTATCTATTTGATAAATAATTTTGTAGTGTCTGACAATGCAGACTGTCTCAGAGAATTTTTTAAATATTAGCATATGTGAATACTGCTTTGATGGGGTCTTAAAATATATATAATATAATATTATTATCCCATCGAACGAAGTTCGGAGGGATATAGGGAATGCCTCCGTCCGTACGTACATCCATCCGTCTGTCCGTCCGTCCGGGCAATAACTCAAATACCGTTGGCCCGATTTTGTTCATATTTGGTATGTGAATACTATAAGCATTGCACACTGTCCTATGACACTTTTGGTAGAAGGTGGCCATTTTGAAAAATGGCCGCCATTTTAATGTATTTTACTATAACTCGAAAAGTAGTGGAGCGATTTTGTTCATATTTGGTATGTGAATACTATCAGCATGGCACACTGTCCTATTACACTTTTGGTAGAAGGCGGCCATTTTGAAAAACATTTTGAAAAATGGCCACCATTTTAACGTATTTTACTATAACTCGAAAAGTAGTGGAGCGATTTTGTTCATATTTGATATGTGAATACTTTAAGCATGGCACATTGTCTAATAAAACTTTGGGGAGTAGTCGGCCATTTTGAAAAATGGCCACCATTTTTATGTGTGTTATTTTACAAGTACGTGTGCGATTTTTCAAAAATTTTAGAGGTGGCTACTTAAAAGCATATTATTTCTTCTGATGACAACTTGGCTTGTGAGCAACCATTTTGAAAATGATGGCCTTTCTGGTGTGTTGTTTTATGATATTTGCGCTTCGTTTGTAAAAATGCCAGCCATTTCTGTTCGATGGGATTCGCTACGCTTTGGCTTTGCCGTTGTTCTGGTTATGTATATTATTATTAAAATGTTTAAAAATGATTGAACTTTACTTTAAGGAACCAGGGCCATTGCCTTGCATTTCTGGAAGGTTTAGCAAGGTGGAATGAGCACAGGGTCCATGCAGCAATCTCATCTAGCCATCCTTCCACTAAGACACTCTGCTGCAAAGTGCAGTTGGCTAGTTTAGGCTTAATGTGTTTGATGTAGAAATAGCTCCAGAAATAGTTGACCCCTCTCAGAAAGGACACAGGTGTGTAAACAAGGTTGAAATTACTGTTGACCTCCCACCACCTGCCATAGCTTGAAATACAGTGTGGGTCATATCTACTCAACAGTAGTTTAAAATTTAGAACCTGATATACTCTGTTCAAGATGGCCACTAATTATCAAAATGTGTTTTGTTCGGTGGGATTTGCTACTCCATGGAGTTGCTGTTTTTCTTGTCGAATTATGCTCCCCTGAAAATGGGAGAGACTGCTCCTGAGCTGTTAGGAGGTAAACCCGATAGCCTGATCTGTTGCATCTGTAATTTTGAGGATCATATAGGTCCTCTAGAATTCATTCTATCAATGCCTGAATCTTGCTGAAATACTGACGCAAGATGGCAACCTTGATGTATAGCACATTTTTATGAATCAATGCTTAACAATCATTTTCTCAGAAATGAGTCAGAGTACCATCTCCTATGTTTTACCATGGCTCAAACACATATTGAACAACATTCTAAATTAATTTCATGCAAATCATTCTAGTGCCTTTGGTATAAAATGGGTCTCAAACATGATGAAAATGGCACTTTCTGCAATTTTCAGACAATATTATTAACATGGTAGTAAATGAGTGTTACAATATGCGGTAGGGGGAGGTCTAAACCCCAATGGATTTGACTGAATTTTTTGTGCTTGTTTTCCTTTATCAAGAGACCAACTAGGCAAAACTCAATCTTGATTTGAAAAAATAGTTGAAACTGGTGAAACACCCTAGGATAGGATACCCCTGTCAAGTGCAAGTGCTTCATCAGCAGAACCCCTCCCGAAGGACAAGAAGGTGGCAGCACTGTCCTCAGCCAGCGTGGATGATCCCCGCATGTTCGATCTACCCAAGAACACAGCTGGTGAAGGAGTGTCACGAGTGAAGAGGAGGATTCTTCCTGATATTCTAACCATTCACCTCCAGTGCAAGTGCTCCTCCAGATCCCGCTCCAAGGTACGTTATGATTGCTCCTACTAGGGACTAGCTGTTTCCTGGTTAATCTGGCTTTTGTTCCTGAAGTCGCATACCCAGGAGTACAAAATCCTATAGCAAAAGAGTGGAGAAGAACAAGATGGAGGGCAAAGCCGCTAAGCGATCGAGTGTCCAAGTTTAGTGAACAGTGAAGACCGACAAACTTGTAATGCTACCTAGCCTAGCTAGAAGGTCCCAAGTCCTTGTAAAAGCAGAGGGCAAGTTTTGTCAAAAATGAACATAAATGTGTTTATACAATATTGTTCAAAGTTGTGTGGGCTTCACCAAGGAAGTAATATTCTTTGGTTTGGGTTCAACTCCCAAATGACTTGATATTGTATTTACTTGTTAATGTTCTCTTCATCTCTTCAATTCATTCCCATTAACATGATTAAACATGATTCAATTTTAAATGTACAACTCCTCATTTGCATTACTAGACCCAATAAAAAGATCTCTTGAAGGGATTTGATCATGATATGACATGACATGATATAGTAATTTTAGATAGAGATTGATTGTGACAATTGTGCTTGATTGTGTCAACAGATATACTTGATTGTGCTAGAATTAATCCATTTCACAAACCCGTCAATGTATTTACTAATTGCTCTCAAAGAACACTAGGACCTGACCCCCTTTGGTGGGCCCAGAATTTTTTTCTTATTGGAAATCTTTTTGGAAGGCCTTAAAAATGTTTTTTTGGGCATAATTTGGCATTTTTTGGCCAATTTATCAAAAATGGGCCTTAACTTTTTTTTCAAAATTGGACCAAATTTTGGGTTTTAAGGGCGCAAGCTAAGAAATTTTTTTACATATTCAAAATTTGCCCCCCCCCCCCTTGTTAATTTCTGGATCGGCCACTGCAGGGGTGGGGGTGCAACTTCCAAGGCTGACAAAACAGTTCAGGTAAAAAAGGTCCAGTAATGCCCAAAAAGGCCCACTAATTTGGGCACAGGCAATGGAACATAGAAATAATCCCCCCCACTCTCTGTATATAAGTAAATAAATATTTATTTACTTATATATAGAGAGTGGGGTGGGATTATTTCTATGTTCCATTGCCTGTGAATTTGGGGCTTTTTGGAAGGGGGGCTGTCCCCCCAGATCCGCCAGTGAGCTTGTTCATCAAACTGGGCACTTTACAGTGGCGGATCCAGGAACCAACAAGGGGGGGGGGGCCCAAATTTGAGGTCAGAGAAAGACCATCCGCGCTTGTGCCGAAAAAAAAAATTTGGGCCCCTAAAACTGAAAAGTGGGCCCAAATTTTGAAAATTTGAGGCCCATTTTCTTCAAAATTTGGCTTAAAATTAAAAAAAATAAGGCCTTAAAAGGCCCAATAATGACCAAAATGCCCACTTTTTGGGGCCTTAAGGCCTTTTTTGGCCTAAATTTTTTTTGGGCCCAATTTTTTTTTCTGGGCCAACCTTAGGGCCCATGGGGCCCGGCCCCCCCCCCCCCCGGATCCGCCATAGCTTTATAACCCTATGCGCAAAACATCTCGTTAAAAGTCCGTTGCGCAGTTAGTCAACATATCCATAGTTAAGAGTTAATTACTAGGAACCCTTCTAATAAAAGCAATGAAAATTCTGATTTACGAGTCAAATAATGTACCGTTCGTTTTATTGCAAAGGCGGGTTTGGATGACGGCAAACCCGGGTTTTGAGGGCGCAACTTATGGCAACGAGTGCTTCTGAAAATTTTTGCCTAGAAATTTCTGAGACTCTCACTTGACAAATTCAATCGCGTTTACACGCGGAATAGATTACACAGACATATTGAACTTTATCCACGTTGCTTATATTGTATCGTTCACGCACTTCTGTCATGGTGAACAGAGTTGATTTCTGTTTGTGCTTATCCTCAATTTTTCTGTTTTTTGTCTGTGCAGTAATGATGCGCAGACGTTTCCAAGGGTAATAGAAGTTGCAATCGTGACGTCAGCGGGCAATAGTTCAAATATATTTTCCCGCTGACGTCACATTTGAGGGAATATAACTTCCGAAGGGAAATAGAAAATCTATTTCGGAACATGTGACTAGGTATTGACCAATCATAATCAGTGTTACATATTGGGTATATAATAAATACTATGATCCAACTCTAATTTTTGGAACAGTGTATTAATAGTAATACTATTGACTTATTAACAAACACAAGATGACCCAAATGCTTCAAAATCAACCAGTAAATAATATGAAATTGTGAACATGTTTTAAAACTCAAGTATAGAGAACAGAATGCAATAAAAAGGAATACAGGAAACACCCATATGTTTCGAATCAGAATTGTACAAAACTGACAGAAAATAAGACATTTCAATAAAATCTTTGAGAGATATGGTGAAGATGGAGTTTGTAGATAATGACAGTTAACACACTGGCTTCAGACATAAGAGTCAAGTGACACTCAAAAATTTAGAATCAGAATTCAAACATGACCGTGCTCTATTCGAATTTCTCAACCAATCAGAATGCAGCATAGCCAATATAGAACGTTCTTTAATTCTCCATAGATGCACGACCATGCTCTATTCAATCTGCAATTTGCATTGTTTTGAGTGACGTCACATCTCAGCTGCACATCTGGGGCTCTGTCCGGGGATAGCTGTTCTTTTTTACTCCCTCCGTAACTACTGTAACTATTTAACTATGACTGACACCCCATGTTTGCATACACCGTATAAAATCTAAAACGGGGAGTAACATAGAACAGCCCAAACAAATTCTAAATTTTTTAAGGAATTAATATTAATTGGACAGAATGTTAGTACAAATGCACTCACCTTCGGTTCGTGCTTTGTACAACATTCTGTCCAACTCGTGCTGAATTTCACCATATTGAATGGCCTATCATTATTTATTCCTTAATTAATATTCAAATCTGATCTGCAGGTGGTTGATTTTTGCCACTATAGACAAGACACATACAAGGAATAGAAGATTCTAGTAATGTTTGGTCTAAAAGCCTTGCTAGCACTGTTGCTGGCCAATGACATTGCAGCTAAATTTGTAGATTTGACCTACAACATCAACCAAGACATAATGAGATGGCCTGGAACTCTTCCTTATAAATCTACAGTTGCCTTCTATGGACCTGTTTTGGGTGTACCTTTGTAAGTATCTCATCTTCTTTGTCCAAGCTATGGATAATCAAAGAAATAAAATAACTTATTTTTACATGCTTCATTCACAAAACTATTTGGACGTGGTGAAAGTTTTTGCTTTGTCAGAGCAGACTGTTTTTTAAAAGAAGGGACTTTTAGTTTTCAAAAATCAGTGTCTTGCCATAGAGTTACTAGTATTAGTGAAACATCTGTATTTTCAGTGTTGCATCAAACAACTTTGAAACAACTGAACATATTGGGACCCATATTGACACTCCATATCACTTTGCAAAAAATGGGAGGAAACTACATGAAATTCCATTTGCTGATCTACATGGGGCTGCTGTTGTTATTGACATCAGGAACAAGACTGTTGATAACCGGGATTATGCTATAACTGTGGAAGACCTGCAAGCCTGGGAGACACAACATAATCAACCAATTCCACATGGTGCAGTTATCGTCATGAACTCTGGTTGGGGGGCTTACTGGGGAAATCAAAGTGCATTTCTTGGGAGTAACAATACCACAATGTTGCATTTCCCTGGATTTGGAGCACCTGCTGTTAAGTGGGCAATTGATAACAGAAATGTCAAAGGATTTGTGACAGATGCTGTCAGTTGTGATGTTGGACAAGCAACTGGTTTTCCAGCTCATCAAGCAGTATGTGATGCTGGGAAATGGTGTGTTGAAAATGCTGCAAATGTTGAAAGAATCCCAGCAACTGGAAGTGAGATATACGCTATGCCAATAAAGATAGAAAATGGTACTGGAGCGCCAATACGGCTATATGCAGTTTGGGACCATGTAAATCCATGGCACGTAGGAGATGCAGGCTCAATAGTAGTTCACTCCATGATATCTATATTGGCAAGCCTGGTTGCAAAATATCTGTTCATGACATAACATCATATGACACACAGAAATTTATATATATATTATGTGATCATAATAACTGTGCTTGGTTAGAAATTGAAAAATTGCACTAGTACATTAGTTGGATGATGTTGCTTAAACACATCAGATTTTGCAAACATTTTATAAGGAGATATTTCTATGAACAATGATTCATGATCATTCATCATCACTGATATACATGCATAATTTTGATTACATTTAAGATTAATAATAACCAATGGTAAAGATTTCTCTTTAAAAATGCACAAGCAGTCCATGAATTAAAAATAAATATTTGGTAGCTCTGATTGTGACTAATTGTGGTTTCAGAATTTTTTGCAGTGTTTTGGTATACTCTCTGGTGAATTGTCTCTTTTGACACCCATGCTTTTATACTATCACACATACGTTTTTACAATGCATTGCACTCAACTGAGTGACTGTTGTCATCAGTTGGCTGCCAACAAGAAACCTTGAATATTGCACCGTTATAACAAGTACATGGGTTCCATCGAGGGATATCCCTGTCACTGAACACAAGTGCCCAACCACGCCTTGAACCAGGCAGCCAATCAGGCTCAGAATAAACTAATGACCAATGAGATATCACAGAGATTTTTCAGGTATATTCAAACTTGCAAAAACGTCCAGGGCAGTCTTGACTGTGATCTCTTATGTCTGTTATATAGGCGTGATGATATTTACAACATTGATAGAGTGTGGACAAAGTTTGAAATTGCCTTCTGTATCCAATGATGATTCATCATACTTTATCAAACAAATTATAATTGTTGTCATGATTATATTTTAGATGTTTCTGACCAACATGAAAAATGAAAAAATATAAATGAGTTTTTGATAATGATTCTAGCTAATACCAAGACAAGACAATTATAAGTTTATATCTTTAAGGGTTTTCGGAAAAGACGGACCCCACCGACCACCGACCGGTCGGTGTTTTCCACTGGTAGCCTCAAAACAGGGTTTGAAGAAAATGTGTAAAAGACCGACCATATCATGTAAAAGACCGAACATATTTGTAGCCTTAGAATATTAATAATTTGATTTTGAATGTCAATCGTTGGACTAGGCAACGTTTTTTACCGATTTTGTACCTTGCAACGAATGGCAAGCAAACAAATTGGTCATGACCGTCTCCTCTCGATTAATTGCCCTGCCTTAGGTCCTAACCTATCATTAACCAACCTATTGTTTCTACGGGAATTTATCCTAATTTTTTACTGAAATTTAACAATTTCGAAACAAAAATGATTTGTTATCGTCATAGCCTACTGAATACTGAACACGATATAATGTTACATGCGTTCTCTTACACGCCTGACCATCGACAAGGTACAGTCACGTGACATTGACAAAATATACCGTAGTACACTTTTGATGTACTATGTCATTTCCGCCATTTTAGATCGCCATTTTCTAGAATGAGGAAGCGAGGAAAGAACTAGCATTGATTTGATCAATATTGTGTCAGTTCACCATCAGGTAGTTGTTGCATTCGATTTGTAATTAAGTTGCAAATATGCATATCTACTTCAAATGATCCTCAGCAACTTCAATATCTTGTTATAGATCTACCCAGCACGTCAGGTATCTCTAAATCTTGACTGAATTTCTGAAAATTCTCTCTAATTTTTATTGTGCTATGCAAATAACAGCCAAACTACGACTAACACAACTTAAGATAAGTATACAAATATACATTCAGAGTTAATGCAAAACCGCTTTTTACTTTGGATGCTACTACGAAAAAAAGATAATGTATGTTGTCAACTCGAATGTATGTTGTCACATTGGCCTTACAGATCTCAATTCACAGTTAATTTTACATTGAATGAAATGCTATAATGTACGTGTAATAGAAGGAACATATTTGATAATAAAGTAATAATATTTAATAGGCATATCAGATATATTTACCCTTATATTTGTTCCGTTAATCCATAAAATTGTCATTGATATGATTAAATGTCAATGTTACTAATTCTTTTTTTGTGTTCCATACCTGGCTTTTGAACTTCTGCACTTTCCAGATATACAGTGTCCCAAAGTATGCCCCCCTCCCTAGGCAGATATATACCAATGTCTCCATAGTATGTGTCATATATCATTTTTAAGCTTATCCAAACTTACATTGATTTGCCAAATATGATGGTTCAAATGGTAAAAAGTAACAGGCATTTCAAAAATTAGCGTTTTGCCAAAAAGATAGTTCATTTCAGTATCCTGGAAACAGCCCTGACCCTGTGACAGAAAATATGGATGCCATTCTCGAAGATAGGATGGCTATTGAGTTCTAAAAAGATGACGTTTAGGGTAGATACTCCAAGGAAACTCTTCGTATGCCTTAAAAAGGTTTCATGAGGATTATAAAACGTCATATCCCTATTTGAAGCCTGTTTAAGGTCATATATGGAAAGTATTGCTGCTGTTAACATGGCGGCTAAGAAGACACACCGACTATTGTTTTGGTGTAAAACTGACTTTAATTTTGGCCAAACACTAACTTTTGTATTCCTGTAACTTTTTCCATTTGTGAGTTGAACCATGATACTCGGCAAATTAATATAACTTTGGATGAGCTTTAAAATGATATATGACACATACTATGGAGACATTGGTATATGTCTGCCTAGGGGGCCCATACTTTCGGGACACCCTATTGCATAAATTTTGAAAGTCATCATGCTAGTATAGATCTCTCCATGAACTCCTTGAGATTATTAAAATTCATAAAAGTGCAACTAAACATAACGTAACGTACCGACGCCGAGTGGCCAAAAAGGTCGGAAGATATCACGCCATGGTCACATATTAATCACCATATTAACACTTTCATAAAATAAAATAGCATTCAACGAAAAAATCACGTTTACCTGTTTATCTGTACTAGGGATACAGGAGCATGTTCGTTGAACATCACTTGTTACGCATAAAACCCTTAATGCATTTTGAAATTAAATCATTGCAATGTTTAATATTATAACTCATGAATTTCAATTACAGGGACAACATACACTGTGAGTTGACAACGTACATTTCTGATTTTTTAAATTATACCAAATGCATGAATATTTATTAAATCTTAACCCGTCTTAAATTGTGCAGTTTAGAGAAACACATTCTCATTAAAATATTCGACACTCCGAGACGTCAGGGGAGAAAATTATCAAAGGAAATGTGTAAAAAACAACATTTTTCCAACCGAACAATTGTATGGGTAGACGTACAACGAAAAAAATCGATCACTGCTCGAAGATCTTTTAACGTAATTAGTAAAATAAATGTCTTTGAAATCGAATACACGCGATATCAAACAGGAAATCCTTTTTGTATTCCTCAATTTTTTTTTTGAAAACCTGCATCAAACCTACATCATAGTCTTTGCTTAAAATCAGTTAATAGTGACATTGTACATCAAAAGTGTACTACGGCATATTTTGTCACGGTCACGTGACTGTACCTTGTCGATGGTTAGGCGTGTCTTATCGGGATTAAAAGCGACTTACCATTTCAGTACACCATTAGAAAGCTTTTTTTGTCATATCAAATGTAGTTTTTACCAGTTGACGTTTAACAACTGAGAAATCAAACATAACGTTACGACGTCAACCTCGACGATGTTTGTGTGTTTTTGTTATTGCGTTTCATATGAATGAACTTAATGCAATGTTACGTGCGTTTTTTTCCAAAGTGACTAACCAGGATGAAATTGGTCTTCTAACAACTGAAACATCACTTAAAATATGACATTACACACCACGACGATGTAACGTTTTCATCGTGATTTGAAATGATAATTATACGTTTTTAAATCACGACCTAGTAAAGGTACTATAGTCATTGGATTCCCAGTTTTAGTTTTACTTCTAATTTTGCATTTTTTCATCTTTATGTAAAAGACCGTCAGCCGACCACCGACCACATGTACCCAACTGTGGAGAGTGACTGGTCGGTGGTCGGTGGTCGGCGGTCGGTGTTTTACGAAAACCCAAAAATAAGGAGAAGAGAATTTGCCCCAGGTACCATGCATCATGCAAGTTCGGACATGTTGTTGACATTATATTGATCTAGTACTACGGCCAAGGCCATTTGTGTCCAAACCACCTAGATTCAATATTAAGTAAAAGAAAGTTTGTGAACCCTTGCAAAGCAGGCTCAAAAATGCTGAGTCAGCAAATTTTATCATTTTCGAGTCGGAGTTTGACCATATGCTTGAAACTATTTAATTTCTCATTTGAAGGTGTTGCAATTATAACGAAGCATTATTAATATATCAATTAGGCATGTATGAAGAATTCCTGAAAGTTTGGGTCTTATCCAACAAAATTTGGTAGAGATATGGGATAACTCTCTTCAAAATTTCTTAATCAGTCGATATATAGTTAATCAGTCATTTAAAAAACGAAATTGATCACTTGGAGAGAAAGTAAAGCACTATTATTTCATTTGGCTTCAGGTTCCTACAACTTAACAATTTATGACACATATAATACAAAGCATATACACCCCCTCCATAAGGTTGGCAACTGCAAGTTTTCATATGATAACATATCAAGGTCTGTCAATGTTTGAACCTTGATTTTGTTCCTTATTGCTTTATTTCAAAAGCTTTGATGTCTTGTTTAAAATTGCCAAACAGCATGACAAGCTTTGATAAGTGATTCAAAGGGGGACTTCTAGTTACAAAACTTATGATGGGGAGTGTAATATAACATATTATCATCATGATTTTTTCTTAACATACCATAACTACATGAACAACATTATTCTATACCATACTTTACACCTCGTTACAAAATAACATGACATTATCTTAAGAATAAGCAAATGGCTTGCGGTCGCTTTATTCGTATGTAAATGAATGGGAAGGATAAGTACAATATAAGTACACATGGAATGCATATACTAAGTACAATATATGTATAAATGGAATGCACAAAACAGTTAAGTTTATTTGAGAAAAGTGTTGTACAATTCTTATATAACACAGATTGTTGCATCAGATTTATATTTACCAAAAAGGGTGTGAATCTTCTTACATAGTTTATGAAAAATGAAAATACCGATTGATTTTGGGGTCCTTCACACCATTAAAACCTAACAATTAGGAAAGGTATGGAATTACCCCTCCACCTATCGGCATTTGTTAACAGTTTTATTCTGTGAAGTGTTCATGCATAGGCGACAAAAGCCAGAATGATCCTAAATATCCAGCAATCTACCACAATAACAATACAACTCACTCACTCAGAAACAAACACATGCATGAAACTACACGCCAATCTGATTGGTAACCGAGTTTACAAGTACACAATAGAAAATATTTATGTTCTAATTCATTACTCTCAACCGAACATAAATGATTAGGATAGAATGGCACCTGAAATACAATTTTGAAAAATGTTATTAGTACACATACATGTATTTCCAATTGCTGACCACACATACCCTAAACGGATTTATGGGGTATGGCAATGATAAGCTGTAAAAAATATAAAATGTAAGTACCAAAGGCCCTTACTGTTTTTTAAATGACTGATTAACTATCGACTGATTAAGAAATTTTGAAGAGAAATTATGTACTTTTAGGGACAAATTATCCCATATCTCTACTCAATTTTATTGAATAATACCCAAACTTTCAGAAATTCTTCAAACATGCCTTATTGATATATTAACAATGTTTCATTATAATTGCAATATCCTCAAATGAGATATTAAATAGTTTAAAGCATATGCTCAAACTCCGACTCGAAAATGATAAAATTTGCTGAGCCTGCTTTGCAAGGGTTCACAAACTTTTTTTTACATGCCTTGGGGTCACCTACAAGAATCTAAAGTCAAATTGAATCTAGGTGTTTTGGACACAAATGGCCTTGGCCGTAGTACTAATCAGGAAGTTCCAAAGATGCTGCTGAAATATCAGCCTTTAATAATAAAAACTTTTAGTTTTATTTATTTATGTTTATTTTATCCACCAGAATTGGTGTGTTTACATGTGTTATATAAAATATTACATAAGGGGTTGAGATTATTATGTTACATACAATAATAAAAAAAACAATTAAAATGTTTATGTACAACCAATCCCTGGTGTTGACGGACGTCAGGTTACCGCGTTTTATAACAATTAGTTCAGGACTTGAAATTAAATTATCATTGAAACATGTTACTCACACACTCGCTCAAATATGACACAAAGTTTGATTTGCTTTAATATTGAACCAAAAAAAACTCACATAGGAAAAGCATACGAAGTTCAGAGATCATTAGAAGTGCATACGCATGTTAAATAAAGTGCATGTTTTAAATTACTGTTGATTTAAAAGATGGCAACACTTCTATTAAATTGAATGTATCATGTAATACAAACAACTCTGTCATCTTTCAATGACATTGATAAAAATTTGATATACGAGTATAAAGCTCGACAGATCGAAAATATTTTTTGATAATTTATTGTAAGCTTTGATGTGGTCCGTTTGAGGTATTGTTGGTGTCAAATGAAAGATAAGGTTCTTATCAATAAATTCAATAAATGAAATTCAAATGTAAGTCTTAATTTTGCCCAAACACGTTGGAAATACGCAAAGTGGGCCTTTAAAATATAATGTTCACACAATGATGAACAAACTGAGGATGTGATGTCATGTTGTTCACACGATGCTTATAATTATATTGCAGCGATAGACTCCTGCGCTCGGTCAATGCTAATTGCAAAATACAAAGTTGCGATTAAATATGATACTCAGTCCTCTGATCAGACTGTTTGTCAATATGACCAAGTAAGTAAATATTTAAATTTTAAGTTAACAATGAAGATGTTCATATTATTTTTGTTTCACTGATTTACACCTAAACATAATTTAAATTACAAACTATAATTCATTGCGTTTACACCAATGTAGTAATCCAATACGGGACTAATACTGGAATTGCTGTTTATTTGAAAATCAAATATCTAGCAATTTAGCTGCCATTATTTTCTCAAATTTTCTAAAAGTCAGAACCCACGACCTTTCAAGGGGCTATAAATCGAGAAAACAAAAATTCTAAAAAGCGGAAGGTCATATACATGTTGTTATTTTGACTGTACGTCGAGTTAAGTAGATGTAGAACATGGATACTGTCATGTTTTAGGATGTTGCGACTGCTTTAAATCAAGAATTATCAACCTGTGATAATTACACATCAAAACTGATACAATATTGGATTATGGCAGCAACTTTGGATTTCGAATTAATAAGTGTCAACGAAGTCAACTGCAATCTTGTAAATGAAATAATAAAATTACGCTCCTTCCTCACCCAAGGTAAAACACTGACAACTAAGCTTGTATTCGCGAATGCAACATTCGGCTGTCGGCTACCGGATTGAAGGCCCCCTCACATATGAACGAATCTACCTAACGCAGTCTTGCGAATTGGGTAAATGCGAACCTAAGCGTATCTTTGCGCATGGTTCCGAAATCGTCCGAAGCTTTCCGAAGGGATACTTACACATACGAACACCCCAACGATGCACAATGTACATATACTACAGTAATTGGAAGGAATTTTACCCAATTCCTATTCGAAAGAATGTGTTAAGTGGATTCGTTCATATGTGAGGGGGGCTTTACATACTATTTTATGACCAACTCATCTAAATATGAATGAAATAGCGGCAGGTTCGATTCTTATTTAAATGAGGTGCCCATAAAATAGTAGGTTAATTCGTCAGCCGACAGCCGAAAATTGCATTCGCGAATAACGACTAAAACAATATGTATTTAATTGGAAAAAACAAGAACATGCCACCAGCTGACAAGTCATTGGGAATGATTACAAAAAACGTAACACTTTGTTACCGTCGGTGATCGCTGAATACTGGTCGTTATAACAAGGTCACCACCTGGTGACATAAAATTTGATTTTAACACCCTATAATATGACATACGTTATTGTCTTAAAGGAGCATGTAAGGTATGGCAAGCCATTTTCAAAGGGCTATATCTTTGGTTCGAAGAATAATTTAACCACAAAATCAAATGGTTCTGTTAGATCCATGTCTTATCTTCAATAAATGACATGAGGATGATAATCAAGTTGATTGGATTATCTCTTAAGCTGTCCCTAATCCACCCATCCTCACCAATTTTCCCTAATTCTGACGCAATTTTCACCACAAGTGCAGGCCTTTTTAATAATTTTTAGTGCAAAGTTGTATTGAACTTTCAGACATGATTTAAACTGTAAAGGGGAAAATTTAATTATGAACCTACTTTTTAGTATTTTTTTTCGCGATTTTTTTGTATTTTTTCTGATATTATAAGGTGCTTCATACTTATATTATACAATTACAAAATAGAGGGCAGCTAAGTGTCATAAATAATTTTCAAACACTCGGATAGTGACTTACTCAGCCTTATGAATTGCCTTAATCCTGTATTTTACCTTGTATTGTTTGTGTATAAAACAGTTGTGTCATTCACGTAAAGCTATTTATATACTGAATAGTTCTTTGTAATTACATGTGCCTGGTTTTGGCTATTCAATCTAGACTCTTTGTTTGGGCAGGCTGAAATGAATAAGTGTGAAAATAAAATGAATTACAGGGTGAGGCAAAAAATGTCATCCAAAGAAATGTTATTAACTCATTCATCTAGTATGAGTTGAAATCATATTTAGTTAATCTTTTTGTATTTAACCATGTTTTATGGGTCCATTCCTCAAGGTCACAATTCTATGGCCATTCTACAAATTTCAGCCTCGTCCCTTCAGGCAGACCTGCACTGGTCGGTTGAGAATGTAAGGTCACCGTCACAGAAATTGTTCTCCTACTTGTTGTAGGGGTTGACATTATCTCAGAGATAGCCCGTAGTCATGAGATGAGGCTGGCATTTTGGACCATGTTATAGCCATAAAATCCAGACTATTTGGGCAGGGTCAATTAAACTTAGTAAAATGAAAGAACATTAAACAAGGTTTTATTATGCCAAATAACACTTTAACAGATGCGGAATTTGTTTGGGCTACATTTTGGCTCACTCGGTATTAGACTGCACTTTGATAGTATTCATGATGTCATATGTTGGGTAAAAGGCGATGATTTACCCTACTGTTGATGGCAAATTCATTTTAATACGAATGAATAGTGGCAGGTGCTATTTATATCTAATGAGCCATAAAATAGTAGGTTGATCTGGCAGCTGTAAGTTGAATTCGCGAATACTACTTGTAATGGGGTTTCAAAGCCCGTGGTCACCTATGTAGTTTCTTCATCCTAGGTCAAATCCACTCAAGAATGCCCTTAATTACAATGGTGTTATATTAGATGCAGCATCTATTAATTTCTTGAATCACAGCACCCCTAAGCTTAATCATAATTCCGTTGATTGACCTACAGCATAGGCCTAGGGAAAAGTTGGGATCCCTGATTAAAACCAAAACCTCTAATTCTAATTACAGCCCCTAAAAACAACAACCCCGAACCAAGTGCATGTGGCAGTCATTGAACCCAAAAGCATTTTTATATGCCAACCTATAATGAGACCCCCTATAGTGAATAACAACCAGGTAGTCGTCTAAGGTATAGCAACATGTTCAGTTTGTAATTTTATAGAAGGTCACTGAGTCCTCTAATCGTTCATTCAGTTATGGATAAACTATGAGTACTGGGTTTTACGAGAAATAATAGCAAAGGGGCTTGGCCTGAGGCTATTAGTTCTCATAAGACCAATTTTGAATAATTTATCTAAAATGACCCATGATCCAAGTTTAGAAAAATTCTTTTGTATTAACTGTGAGGTAAATGTGTAGAGAAGTGGGTTCAGCTTCAATGCACCGCATGTATCAGGCAAGGTACAGTTAAAAAGTGTATTTATTTTGTGTTTACAATTCAACTATTGAGTGATTGAAAATGGTTTAATAAGTACAGCTTCGGTGAACTGCATGTGACAGTCAAGGTGTAATATTGAGCCAAACACTGTCAATCATATTTTGTGCCCCACTGGTTTGAGATAGCTTACAGTGTCCATTCTTCAAAAACAATACAACAAGAATGCACTCCTCTTTCTTACTACTGTACATTCTTGAAGGTAAAAAAGGTCTTCAAATTGATTATTTTTTCAAGATGATCGTCAGGGTCTCAAAAATTCAAATCTGACTTTAGATTTTACAATTATTGACCGCCAATGACCTCAAAGTAAAGAGGGTCTAAAAGGTATTTTTCAACTTGCTTCGAATTGACCGAATTTTTAAAATCACCTACAAGTTCTCAGAGGTCAAATCTGACTTTTGATTTGACATTTGACCTCTCAAGTTCAAAAAGTTTAAAAAGTCATTTTTCAACTTGCTTCAAATAACCTTTTCTTTTCAAGATTTGACTTAAACTACAAGGCGGTGACATTCGTATCTCATACCCATTTACATGGGTGGTGATACAGTTTTGAAGGGTTCAATTTTTAAAGTTCTAAAAGATTATTCAATCTAATGCTATCTGAGGTATAAATACATTCATAGTATCCATAGATGTGAAATTCGTCTAGTCAAAGATAGATAGATATAGAGTCATAAAATAAAACCAGAATTGTTAATTTTAGTTTTTCTTTGATTGTCAAAATAGCGCCATTCAAACACGTAGGTCTACAAGTGCATTAATGCATCAACAATTCATATAATCTGAATAATCTTAAACATTAGAATTAAACTCTTCAAAGAATATATCATGCCCCAAGTACGCGGGTACGTGGGTACGAGGTATAAGGTTTTTCATACAAAGCCCGAGGTATTGACTGAGGGAATAGAGTGATCGAGTGACAATATCATAATTACACAAGGCAATACACCTATTGTCAAAGGGTAAAACCCATAGCATTAAACTGTTTATTTCATAAAAATCCCAATCAGCAAAAACAATCCAATAAAAAGAACAGGCGCGTTTATTGGCAAATAATATCCCCATGGTCAAAAGAAATATTTCTTAGGTGTAACATGAAGAATAGAATGTTATATAACTCTTTGGAAAATATTAAAGTGCTCGGTCACATATAGGCTGAGATAGGGGCCATTTAGTTCAGTAAGGTTGTATTGACTTACATGGGACTGTGCATCATTGACTTAACATGAGGATATCAGCAGATCCCTATAGAGGCCATTGGTTTCCATTGATTATCACCAAAATACTAAAAATACACTATGACCTGAATCGACTGCAACCTTAATAATTTCATAATATGACACAAATGGTTTATCTCATCAAATGTGCAAATATGAAGTTTGCAATCGATTCAGGTCATACTTAAAATTAAATGATTGTGCATTTTTCATCATTTTTTCCCTACAAAATGGCTATAGAAAAATGCTCCAAAAACAACTTTTACACTTATCAAAAATCATACAACTTTGTAAAACCAAAGAATATACTATTATGTTTCATTATGTAGTAACATATGTGGATAAGATGTAGGGATGCTTAGGATGCAAATGGATTTTGACAGACATAAAAATACTTCCTGGTTTGGAATCTATGCCTCTACACTTCATGATTGAATTATGACCATAATAAGTGGCCTATACATCAACACAGTGCTGAATATAGGTCAACAAGATACTAGTGTGCATATAAATGTAATAATTAAAGCAGAATACTCATTTTGAAAAATCTATAATACGCAATTCTGCAACAATGAATACACACTCAGGGTATTAAGCACTCACCTATGTAGAATATATCATGCCATCTATGGAACATATATAACTCTATATATAAACATCATTGCATAAAATAAGGTACATCTAAATGTCGCTCTAAGTGACATCTTTTCATACACTATACACTAAGGCCATGGCCTATGAGGTAAAAATGACAAATGGATTATCAGATAATGCTTATCTCATTTAGATCATTTTTTTCTTTTTGGAAATCAATCATGTGACATAGCTCAATGTTTTCGTGCATTAATCTCATTAATAAATTGCTACTTTTAGGTAAAAAATTCGGCCTAAAAAGTTATTGTTTTTGGATTATCCTAATCCCAAAGTAATTAAGTTTTCCTTTTTAGAGGTAGATCATTCCTTGCAATAAATTTTAATTTTGCCATAAAAGCTGAAATAAAATGCTGCATTTTTGGTGAAAATTGCGTCAGAATTAGGGAAAATTGGTGAAGATGGTTGGATTAGGAACAGCTTAAGAGATAATCCATTCAACTTGATTATCATCCTACTGTCATTTATTGAAGACAAGACATGGATCTAACAGAACCTTTTGTTTTTGTGGTTAAAATATTCTTCTAACTAAAGATATAGCCCTTTGAAAATGGCTTGCCATATCTTACGTGCACCTTTCTTGTTACAGCCAACCAAAAGAAAACATCTAAAGCTGATAAGATCATTGCAGGTAGGAGTGATTTGATTTGCAAAGTATGATCATATCGTAATTCATCTTTGTTTACTGTCGGCTCCCGTCGGTCAGAACGCTGTGTTGATTGCCCTGGTACTTACCAAAATGAATTTAATAAATGTATAGGAAAGATCACGCCTTGTCAAATGATACTACCATACTGTATGTTGAGGTCGCGCCTTGTCAAATGATACGACCACACTGTATGTTGAGGTCACGCCTTGTCAAATGATACTACCATACTGTATGTTGAGGTCACGCCTTGTCAAATGATACTACCACACTGTATGTTGAGGTCACGCCTTGTCAAATGATACTACCATACTGTATGTTGAGGTCACGCCTTGTCAAATGATACTACCACACTGTATGTTGAGGTCACGCCTTGTCAAATGATACTACCACACTGTATGCTGAGGTCACGCCTTGTCAAATGATACTACCATACTGTATGTTGAGGTCACGCCTTGTCAAATGATACTACCATATTATATGTTCAGGTGAAACCTGGTACCTCAGATTTTGAGATTGCAAAATATTCAACACTCTTGGGTTGAATATTTTATTTGATATTCTTGACGCAAACGACAGTTGTTTTTATAATGCACGTTTTATGCCATTCCGAAGTGCATTCCATGTTTCAGCTTTACCTGATGCAATGTTGGAATGCGCTCGTGATGTCGTGGGTCGAGTATCAATAGAGAATCTTGCGAAGTACCACAATAAGGATGGTTACAGAATAGCCCAAATTGCTTTATGGAATAGTAAGATATTTTTTCATTAGAAATTGGAGAAGATGAAAAATGAAAAAACATGCTTCAATGTCATGAACATTTTGGTCTACAACAATACTAGCCTATACGGTCAGAATCGCAAATAACTCATAAGTAACAACTATTTTATTCTGCCCAAGCGAATATGTGCGCATCTTTCACAAATAATACATACATCCAAAAAACATAAAAAGAACAAGCTGAATTTCCACAGTGAAAGATAAACTGACAACTTAAACATTTTGCATTGAGGCATAAGATGGTATATTCTATAACATAACTTTTAAATACATATATCACAATATTTCACACGGGAGTAAAAGTTGATTTTTATTATTTTGTAGAATTGAATAGTAATAAGAAACAGAATATATCAGCAATACTAAGCGCATGTCTTATTTTGAATTATTCAGGTATGGTCTACAATGTGATTAATTGTGCAAAGGCGGCTGGTGTTGTAGTTAAGTGTAAACACAAAAGTTTCCTGTATGAGCTTGGTGCTCTCAACATTGATGTAGTCACAAAATGGATGACCGACTTCCCGGATGTGTTCGTGTGAGTGAATCGTCAGCCGACAGTCGGAAGTTGAATTTACGAATGCTACCTAGTAAGCAAAAACCAACTCATCAACATAGATCATCCTGTAGAATGTGCATATGAGACTAATTTGAAAATAAATCTTTTGTTGAAAACTCCTAAATTTTCCTATGTACTGTACTTGTAATAATGTTAAAATCGCTGGTCAACGTCTGTTAGCAGTGTATCTCCTCAATGGCAGCGCAATTGCAAATAAACAAAAAATATTGTCTAAGTTTTTAAGGAGAAGAGAATTTGCCCCAGGTACCATGCATCATGCAAGTTCGGACATGTTGTTGACATTATATTGATCTAGTACTACGGCCAAGGCCATTTGTGTCCAAACCACCTAGATTCAATATTAAGTAAAAGAAAATTTGTGAACCCTTGCAAAGCAGACTCAAAAGTGCTGAGTCAGCAAATTTTATCATTTTCGAGTCGCAGTTTGACCATATGCTTGAAACTATTTAATTTCTCATTTGAAGGTGTTGCAATTATAACGAAGCATTATTAATATATCAATTAGGCATGTATGAAGAATTCCTGAAAGTTTGGGTCTTATCCACCAAAATTTGGTAGAGATATGGGATAACTCTCTTCAAAATTTCTTAATCAGTCGATAATCAGTCATTTAAAAAACGGAATTGATCACTTGGAGAGAAAGTAAAGCACTATTATTTCATTTGGCTTCAGGTTCCTACAACTTAACAATTTATGACACATATAATACAAAGCATATACACCCCCTCCATAAGGTTGGTAACTGCAAGTTTTCATATGATAACATATCAAGGTCTGTCAATGTTTGAACCTTGATTTTGTTCCTTATTGCTTTATTTCAAAAGCTTTGATGTCTTGTTTAAAATTGCCAAACAGCATGACAAGCTTTGATAAGTGATTCAAAGGGGGACTTCCAGTTACAAAACTTATGATTGGGAGTGTAATATAACATATTATCATCATGATTTTTTCTTAACATACCATAACTACATGAACAACATTAGGATAGAATGGCACCTGAAATACAATTTTGAAAAATGTTATTAGTACACATACATGTATTTCCAATTGCTGACCACACATACCCTAAACGGATTTATGGGGTATGGCAATGATAAGCTGTAAAAAATATAAAATGTAAGTACCAAAGGCCCTTACTGTTTTTTAAATGACTGATTAACTATCGACTGATTAAGAAATTTTGAAGAGAAATTATGTACTTTTAGGGACAAATTATCCCATATCTCTACTCAATTTTATTGGATAATACCCAAACTTTCAGAAATTCTTCAAACATGCCTTATTGATATATTAACAATGTTTCATTATAATTGCAATATCCTCAAATGAGATATTAAATAGTTTAAAGCATATGGTCAAACTCCGACTCGAAAATGATAAAATTTGCTGAGCCTGCTTTGCAAGGGTTCACAAACTTTTTTTACATGCCTTGGGGTCACCTACAAGAATCTAAAGTCAAATTGAATCTAGGTGTTTTGGACACAAATGGCCTTGGCCGTAGTACTAATCAGGAAGTTCCAAAGATGCTGCTGAAATATCAGCCTTTAATAATAAAAACTTTTAGTTTTATTTATTTATGTTTATTTTATCCACCAGAATTGGTGTGTTTACATGTGTTATATAAAATATTACATAAGGGGTTGAGATTATTATGTTACATACAATAATAAAAAAAAACAATTAAAATGTTTATGTACAACCAATCCCTGGTGTTGACGGACGTCAGGTTACCGCGTTTTATAACAATTAGTTCAGGACTTGAAATTAAATTATCATTGAAACATGTTACTCACACACTCGCTCAAATATGACACAAAGTTTGATTTGCTTTAATATTGAACCCAAAAAAACTCACATAGGAAAAGCATACGAAGTTCAGAGATCATTAGAAGTGCATACGCATGTTAAATAAAGTGCATGTTTTGAATTACTGTTGATTTAAAAGATGGCAACACTTCTATTAAATTGAATGTATCATGTAATACAAACAACTCTGTCATCTTTCAATGACATTGATAAAAATTTGATATACGAGTATAAAGCTCGACAGATCGAAAATATTTTTTGATAATTTATTGTAAGCTTTGATGTGGTCCGTTTGAGCTATTGTTGGTGTCAAATGAAAGATAAGGTTCTTATCAATAAATTCAATAAATGAAATTCAAATGTAAGTCTTAATTTTGCCCAAACACGTTGGAAATACGCAAAGTGGGCCTTTAAAATATGATGTTCACACAATGATGAACAAACTGAGGATGTGATGTCATGTTGTTCACACGATGCTTATAATTATATTGCAGAAATCGACTCCTGCGCTCGGTCAATGCTTATTGCTAAATACAAAGTTGCGATTAAATATGATACTCATTCCTCTGATCAGACTGTTTGTCAATATGACCAAGTACTGTACTCCGGGTAAATTTCGACGCTATAAAATTTCGCGATTTTTCAAAATTGCAATTTCGCGGCTATTTAATTTCGCGGATTTGAGTTGATGACATTTCGCAGATTGCACAAGTTGAATTTTTTTCCGATAACCGTGAATAAATGCGTATTTTAGCCCGTTTAGAATCCAAATAATATTTGTATTTCCCACGTTTAGGGCATTTATTTGAATATTCTTGAATGGCTTTTTCAACTTCAATTTGTAGGATATCATTGTCGTCAACAGTTCTTGCCTTTGTTGGCCTATTAAGCCAATTCAAAATGTTAGACATTTTAGGTCTTTTTTGAATTATCACCAAACAACACTGGAGGAAACGTTTTACACCGAATGGAACATATCAAAAGTCAAATCACAGGGGATTTAAAAGACAAATTTCGCGACGATAAATGTTCGCGATTTTACTACATTCGCGAACAAAGCGAAATTAAATCGCACGCGAACAATACCCGGAGTACAGTAAGTCAATATTTAAATTTTAAGTTAATAATGAAGATGTTCAAATTATTTTTGTTTCACTGATTTACACCTAAACATAATTTAAATTACAAACTATAATTCATTGCGTTTACACCAATGTAGTAATCCAATACGGGACTAATACTGGAATTGCTGTTTATTTGAAAATCAAATATCTAGCAATTTAGCTGCCATTATTTTCTCAAATTTTCTAAAAGTCAGAACCCACGACCTTTCAAGGGGCTATAAATCGAGAAAACAAAAATTCTAAAAAGCGGAAGGTCATATATGTTGTTATTTTGACTGTACGTCGAGTTAAGTAGATGTAGAACATGGATACTGTCATGTTTTAGGATGTTGCGACTGCTTTAAATCAAGAATTATCAACCTGTGATAATTACACATCAAAACTGATACAATATTGGATTATGGCAGCAACTTTGGATTTCGAATTAATAAGTGTCAACGAAGTCAACTGCAATCTTGTAAATGAAATAATAAAATTACGCTCCTTCCTCACCCAAGGTAAAACACTGACAACTAAGCTTGTATTCGCGAATGCAACTTTCGGCTGTCGGCTACCGGATTGAAGGCCCCTCACATATGAACGAATCTACCTAACGCAGTCTTGCGAATTGGGTAAATGCGAACCTAAGCGCATCTTTGCGCATGGTTCCGAAATCGTCCGAAGCTTTCCGAAGGGATACTTACACATACGAACACCCCAACGATGCACAATGTACATATACTACAGTAATTGGAAGGAATTTCACCCAATTCCTATTCGAAAGAATGTGTTAAGTGGATTCGTTCATATGTGAGGGGGGCTTTACATACTATTTTATGACCAACTCATCTAAATATGAATGGAATAGTGGCAGGTTCGATTCTTATTTAAATGAGGTGCCCATAAAATAGTAGGTTAATTCGTCAGCCGACAGCCGAAAGTTGCATTCGCGAATACCGACTAAAACAATATGTATTTAATTGGAAAAAACAAGAATATGTCACCAGCTGACAAGTCATTGGGAATGATTACAAAAAACGTAACACTTTGTTACCGTCGGTGATCGCTGAATACTGGTCGTTATAACAAGGTCACCACCTGGTGACATAAAATTTGATTTTAACACCCTATAATATGACGTTATTGTCTTAAATTTCTTGTTACAGCCAACCAAAAGAAAACATCTAAAGCTGATAAGATCATTGCAGGTAGGAGTGATTTGATTTGTAAAGTATGATCATATCGTAATTCATCTTTCTTTACTGTCGGCTCCCGTCGGTCAGAACGCTGTATTGATTGCCCTGGTACTTACCAAAATGAATTTAATAAATGTATAGGAAAGATCACGCCTTGTCAAATGATACTACCATACTGTATGTTGAGGTCGCGCCTCGTCAAATGATACGACCACACTGTATGTTGAGGTCACGCTTTGTCAAATGATACTACCATACTGTATGTTGAGGTCACGCCTTGTCAAATGATACTACCACACTGTATGTTGAGGTCACGCCTTGTCAAATGATACTACCATACTGTATGTTGAGGTCACGCCTTGTCAAATGATACTACCACACTGTATGTTGAGGTCACGCCTTGTCAAATGATACTACCACACTGTATGCTGAGGTCACGCCTTGTCAAATGATACTACCATACTGTATGTTGAGGTCACGCCTTGTCAAATGATACTACCATACTGTATGTTGAGGTCACGCCTTGTCAAATGATACTACCACACTGTATGCTGAGGTCACGCCTTGTCGAATGATACTACCATACTGTATGTTGAGGTCACGCCTTGTCAAATGATACTACCATATTATATGTTCAGGTGAAACCTGGTACCTCAGATTTTGAGATTGCAAAATATTCAACACTCTTGGGTTGAATATTTTATTTGATATTCTTGACGCAAACGACAGTTGTTTTTTATAATGCACGTTTTTATGCCATTCTGAAGTGCATCCCATGTTTCAGCTTTTCCTGATGCAATGTCGGAATGCGCTCGTGATGTTGTGGGTCGAGTTTCAATCGAGAATCTTGCGAAGTACCAGAATAAGGATGGTTACAGAATAGCCCAAATTGCTTCATGGAATAGTAATATATTTTTTCATTAGAAATTGGAGAAGATGAAAACTGAAAAAACATGCTTCAATGTCATGAACATTTTGGTCTACAACAATACTAGCCTATACGGTCAGAATCGCAAATAACTCATAAGTAACAACTATTTTATTCTGTCCAAGCGAATATGTGCGCATCTTTCACAAATAATACATACATCCAAAAAACATAAAAAGAACAAGCTGAATTTCCACAGTGAAAGATAAACTGACAACTTAAACATTTCGCATTGAGGCATAAGATGGTATATTTTATAACATAACTTTTAAATACATATATCACAATATTTCACACGGGAGTAAAAGTTGATTTTTATTATTTTGTAGAATTGAATAGTAAATACTAAGCGCATGTCTTATTTTGAATTATTCAGGTATGGTCTACAATGTGATTAATTGTGCAAAGGCGGCTGGTGTTGTAGTTAAGTGTAAACACAAACGTTTCCTGTATGAGCTTGGTGCTCTCAACATTGACGTAGTCACAAAATGGATGACCGACTTCCCGGATGTGTTCGTGTGAGTGAATCGTCAGCCGACAGTCGGAAGTTGAATTTACGAATGCTACCTAGTAAACAAAAACCAACTCATCAACATAGCTCATCCTGTAGAATGTGCATATGAGACTAATTTGAAAATAAATCTTTTGTTGAAAACTCCTAAATTTTCCTATGTACTGTACTTGTAATAATGTTAAAATCGCTGGTCAACGTCTGTTAGCAGTGTATGTTTTGGAGCAAGTGAGAATTTCATGCGTGTAGCTTTAGTGATTATAGGTGCATTCATGCGCCTCTGGGCCTTTATTTATATATCTGAGATTTGTCATGGCTCCAGAGGCGCATCACCAAGCATTAAAAACCCTAGGCAAGTTGAGATTCTGAAAAACAACGGATCGGTTGTTTTTGCTTTTCCTCGGAGCTCCTTACCTTAATCTTTAAAATTTTTGGACCACTATGTAGCGACGTTGTTTGTCTTCAAATTGACCCTAGTTGTAATCATGTTTATCCTGCAAATTATATCAAGGAGTGTCTTTGTATTTTTCAGGTGAGAGAAAGTCGAATTCTCAAAATTGTAATTGACCTACATAATTTATGCGCATGCGTGCTGTCAGAAGTCACGTGACTAAAATTTGAGAAAACCGGAATCTGCGTATAGTCTAAACAATTAATAGTCACTATCTCCGTTTGGTATTCCTTTATTAAAACTAGAAACTATAATAAAAGTCACTGTCTATGATGAGAATTCCTTAATTAAACTTCAACATGTGTGATTCACTGTTGAATATTGCTTACTATGCAGTCTGATTGATATGAACTTTATGTAGTAAAATAGATGGCATCGTCGTATACATTAGGGAATTTCATATCTCTTCTCGCGAAGTCTCGATATCGAGAATTGCCGCTAGAAAATTTTGAAATAATTTAAAAAGTGACGGTTTTCCTATAGTATCCGCGCAATTACATCGTGGATAACAACTTAGGTATGGTAAGTTTAACAATTTATCATATAACATTACATTGGGACAAATATATTTAAAAAAACAAATGGGAATCAAAAGAAATTAACTCCGATAGTCAAATAGTCAAATAAGTCACTAGAGCCGTGAATCCACGTCTATAGTGATTATTGCCACACTATATAAGACACTATTAATTTACACTTGCTCAGTATGTGCAGCAATTTCAATGATGGACGTTTCATGTTGGGCCGCCTTTCGTTAAAATCAACTCATAAATCCGAATTAACATGTTTGAAAGTCACATTATCAAAAGTCAAGTGATCACTGATCACCGAAAATTGACTGACAGTTTGATCATTATTCAACTTTAAAATGAGTTTAATTTCATGCAGATTACCTATGAGCCGGAGGTCAAGCCGTCAGCCGGCAGTTGGATTTACGAGTGTTAGGTTTTGGTCCTTAATGGGACAGGTCAAGGTTAGGTTGCAAGGGAAAGGTCAATGAGTTATGTATTTCAAACTAGCTTTCTCGAGCAGTAGTATACTCCTTGTCAGTCACTATCCAACAAAGTACCATGATATCAATATACCTATGCTATTATTATGTCGCTTTTATTCCCATAATAAAATGGATTAAACATGTAAACATAAATCAATCAAACAATACAACAATAACCAAAACATATACAACATTTATACACGTAATAAACAAAGAACAAAATATAACAAAACAAATAATTATAAAAGTTTACAAAGTTAAAAGGAAGTAAAAAATTGCACCTCTGGGGTTTTAATTGCACGTCATAACTCAACGGTTATAGCTTATTGGAACGGTGTGTTTAATTCTACATTAGAGTTTTTAATTATATTGCTAAAGTAAGGCAACACTATGTTTATCGTTTTCAAATTAACACAGTCGCTAAAACAAGAAAGGCATTTCACTGACACTGGAAGAGGGGCTTTAAGGAATTCTCTGAGAAAAATCCCAGCTTCAGACTGACCTATAGCCACAGTGATTCTATTCAGCATATTGTTTCGTGCTGGAGCAGTTTCCGTGCACATTGCTGCTCTGTGTGAGATAATGTCTCCCTCTAGTGCTCCACAATATTCACAAAGCTCAGGTTTATTTGGGTCAAGTGGAATAGTTAGAAACTTTGCTATGACAGTTGCATATTTAAGAAGACCGGGAATCTTTCTTGAGTACAGCCATAGTGGGTTTGGTTCTAGATTGTTTTGTATTTGTCTTAATCTAGTAAAGCTATGATCATTTTCCGTTCGTGATTTCCATTCGTCATTTTGATGAGAATTTATGGCAAATTTGACGATACGTTTCCATATGTGTTTTGGAGGGAAATACCCTGTATCAATGTATTGATTTAATGACTCGATTTCATATTTAGCTAATATCCTTTGTATTTCTGGAATAAAACCACGTTGTGAATTTGAGGTCTCATTATGATGGAGTCTCATTAAGATCTATTATTCACAATGATAAATATAGTTAAACTAACTCTATTTAAATTTTTGCTATGACGCGAAGCCAAATGTGGGACCTGCAGATACATCGATAAATTATTTCTTTAATGGTCTATTACTCATTTTAGAGATTAGAGAATTTTCTAATCATCGTAGAAGCAACTGAAATTTTAAAAATGAAGTTAACTCTTAATTTGATAAAAAGTGATTTTTTCAATTGCTTCTAAAATAACTATAGAACAATATTATGAAACAAAATGTTTGAGCTTTAAAATGGTCCATAGATTGTAACTTTCGAAAAAAGAGTAGCTAAATATGACATGATTCTCAGATGGGTGTCCAGGATAGTATAATTGCTGATGAGGGTAACTAATATGACATGATTCTCAGGTGGGTGTCCAGGATAGTATAATTGCCGATGAGGGTAACTAATATGACATGATTCTCAGGTGGGTGTCCAGGATAGTATAATTGCCGATGAGGGTAACTAATATGACATGATTCTCAGGTGGGTGTCCAGGATAGTATAATTGCTGATGAGGGTAACTAATATGACATGATTCTCAGGTGGGTGTCCAGGATAGTATAATTGCCGATGAGGGTAACTAAACTAAATATGATTAGTGAGCTAGTAGTATAATAAGTTTATACAGTACGCAATGCAATAGCAGGAAAACTACCTAAGTTGATCTAAATGGTTTAAAAATGTCACCACTTGTGAGAAAAGTATTTGATTTCTCACTGCACCTTGGTTATTTGAACTATAATATTTTGTCGGTACATATTTCTTGATATCCTAGGTCACCCTTCATCTTATATCTTAGATCTCCCATACATACCTGGCTCTGTGGTAATTGTCCCAAATCTTTTCACTACCGGAAGTTCAGCTTGAGCCAATGTATGGGTGGCAGTTATGAAAAGAAGTCTATCTTGAAATTCCACCATTTCACCTTCGTATTTTAGTACCCCTTCGGTTAACTCCCGTATCCCCGACGAGATCTCGTACGAGCTCATAATGTCCAAACATGGCGGGAATTTTTCTTTCAGCATTGTGACCCACTTGACCTTGGGCATGATAATAGGAAGAATTTCAATCTCCCACTGGACATCAAGTCCACAAGCTTGTAGTTCACGCACTATTTTCATATACGGAGCATAATTTTCAGCAATGCGTTGTTTGGCATCATGGAACAAAGGAAGTGTACTTCCCGGTCTCACAATGATGAGCATTTTACCCAACTCACTTACACATTTCATGATGTTTGCATATGTCTCTTGGGAGTATTCCAAATACTGCACGCCGTCATTCAACATTACTTTATCAAACGGCGGAGTGCCTCTATATGACTTTTTTGCAATATCGTTGAAGTATTATGATGGTGAGATATTTAACTGGTATGATAGGCGTTAGCTTCACGTCGTTCTCTGATGAGCTGATCCCCTGTTGTTCAATGAATTCAAGAAAAATAATGCTAATTTATCTTTTTACATAACACATTTTTTGTTGATTTCTCATACAAAACATACTTTTATTGCATAAATGATATATTTGTGTCGCTTTCTATGATCAAATATGTTACTTTGCTCCCCTCCTTAGTTTATATGAGGCATGTGTTTTCACTAAAGCCCATGTATGAGGAAAGGGGTTACTTCCTGCGAAAGCTATTTGGATTTTGATATAATAGCTTTCCCACGGAGCATTTGGACAGCTCAGTGATCGTGACCTTTGAAATCGAATTAAGTAGATCCGCGGCTTACTTTTGGTCTCTAACTGTGTCTTACATCAGTATCATCAATCCGTGTAAGTATTGGAGCGCTGGAGTACTTCTTTTTCGATCAAGACTTGTAATTGTTAGGTCGAGTGAATCGTTTTACTGCCAAATTCCAATATGGCGGTTTCTGCTCGGACATTTTCGTAAATCTCCGGAGGTTGTCCGAACCTAACTAATTCTCAAAATTCATTTCGTTCGTTGCGTATCTCGCACCTAGCAAACCGCCATATTGGAAATAGGTCTGTAAAACTTTAACTCGATGAACAATTTACAAGTCTTGATCGAAAAAGAAGTACTCCAGCGCTCCAATACTTACACGGATTGATGATACTGATGTAAGACACAGTTAGAGACCAAAAGTAAGCCGCGGATCGACTTAATTCAGTTTCAAAGGTCACTATTGATCAGCTGTTCACTTCTCCGTTTGAGAGCCATAAGTTTCAAAATCTAACATGGCTCTCGAAGTGAGTAAGAAAGGGGGAGGTGGCTTATATGAATACGGTGTGGTTTCCGAATGCCTTGGCCTTGCCCAAGTCGCTATTTTTTACTTATTTGATCTTGAATTATTACCAAAATATACAGCTGCAAAAACATGAAATTAAAGGTCCGTGTGCAGTATGGCAAGTCATTCTAGAAATGTTTACGCATTTTGTGGCATAATGCAGTCACTGCACGTCTGTTTTCAAACCCTTAAATATTCCCAAAAGTATAATTTGACACTGAATTGGTTATTGTAAACCTAGAAATAAGGATATTCTTCATTTTGAAATTGATGTCATGAAATTAATAAATGACACCTTAGGGATGAAAGGGTTAATATGTATTTTTGCACTCACCAAAAATACTTTTGGAGTTGTGATTCTGAAAGCTGACACTCCCAATGGTGTTTTGAAATCTTAGTGCAGATGAAGCCTTTTATTTGACCCTAGTTTTCACTACTATTAAACATGGATTGAGATGCGTTTATAATTACGTACTTCAAAAAACAAACTGCGAAACGAAAATTATCGAAATACGTATCCGTAAACGTAACGGGATACGGATGGAGATACGTATTAGCTAATTCGTTTTGCGAAACCTCTCTAATGTATCGTGGGACACCTAGTGGAAAGGTGAATAGTAGTAGACGAGGGCAAATGCATAAGCACCCGGCCGTATATCTGACACTTCAAGATGTTATACCTGCATCAGATGAATGTTTTGAATACCATATAAAATAATATTCTTAAATGACATACACACGGGAAGGTTTAAAAAGTCTCAGATTATATATTTTAAATGATTCCAGACATAGGCAATGAGTTGAATTGTCAGTTTTATATTCATGTTTTACCAATAATGGCACTGCTCAGTTCATTATAAAATGTGTCTGAACATTCGCCAGAGTTGATGATGCCTTGATCCCTATGTTACGTAGTATGAGAAAACCCCTGTACACATGGACGCTACGAAAAAGTCATTGCATACGTCATGTGATAGTCGCATTGTCATAAGTATAGTAGGAGCGGTTACTTTATACACAAAAAA
The DNA here is from genome assembly GCA_903813345.2 of Owenia fusiformis. Lineage (NCBI taxonomy): Eukaryota > Metazoa > Annelida > Polychaeta > Sabellida > Oweniidae > Owenia > Owenia fusiformis. The sequence continues at coordinate 19,543,688 of CAIIXF020000008.1, read as the reverse complement.
CACGCATACGTAGCTAGCGATCGCAAATATGAAGATTGCTTTGAGCTGGACAATTGCAGTTTTACTATTAAGCACTGAGGTTAACCTCACTCGTGAGTATTTTAATACAGCAAAAAGTAGTACACGATGTGTTAAATGTCAAATTATTTTGAAACTAAGATGTTTAAGGCAATATGCAATATGAAAATGATGGGATTTTTGACAAAAAAAATTGTTTTTTATGGCATACTTGAACTCGGATTACAGCACATATAGCAAATTGATTGTGGTGATATTTTCCAGCCTCTGAATAAATTATGTTTGCGATTATTTCTTAAAATGGCAATGTTAGATATGTGTTACCCATGAAATGAAATTACTTTTACTCTGCATATATTTTTTGTCAAATATGTATCCTCCAACACACTGGTTTAATTAACATTGTCGATTTTATTATTATTATATCTTTTATTGACAATTTATATCAGTAACATGATACATTAGTCACTAAAACACTACAAATTACTACTACAACTATTCTAACTACAAATAATAATTATTATACAGTGTGATGCACACTATTAAACATATACACTTAAATTTTGAATCCATGATATATAAATTTTCCAATGTATAATTGAACATTCAAGTGTTCAGTAGCCATTAACCTTTTAAAAATATCTGGGTCATCACAATCAAAACTTGGAATAATTTCTTTTAATTGATGCATCATTTGTTGAAAAACTACGCCAAAAAGTGCCTTCGCCTAATACCTTTGAAATGACATACAACGAAAATATTTGACAAAATATTGCTATTTCTGTTGTGAATTTAAGTATGCTGTCCCTATTATACATTGGTATCCTTCAAAGGTTAAGATATCACTATGCACATATCTGATTTCGAATGATTATTTTAGAAATGAATCTAACCGAAAGAAGTGTTTAAATGATTGTTATATAAATCCTTGATTATTACATTTAATTTGCTAGCAAAATGCATGTGTTAAGCATGTGTCGGAGGATACAAATATTTGATTATTAAACATAGTAAAAAATGTTCTATTTTATGAGTAAGAAATATCAAACAATCCCTTTTGGAAACTTGTCGCAGATGTATTTTACTAACATGTTGGAACATATCAAAACAATTAATACATTACATAATATAAACTCATAGTTTATATTAGCCGCAAAAACAAAACACTTTTTCCAAAAATTCATTACTAAATCTGTTTCCAAGAAAAATCAAGCAATTCTTAACATATCTCTATGGCCACGATTACCCATTGTGTTGGCAACAAAATAGCTCTGGCAAAGTGAGAATAAATCAAAAGGAGTGGTATCGATATGGAGAACTGAATTCAACAATGTTTTTCTCTTAAACCAATCATTGAAAACATTCTGTAAAAAAACACGGTCTTTTATGTTATGTTGACTGATTGACAAATATCTAAGGCGAAAATTATTTAGAAATATTGTATATAACTGTTTTTGTTAACATTTTTTGTTTTTTTAGTGCAATTGTTTTTGCTCCTTTCTACCAATTCTTGAGGATGAAATAAAATGTCTTTCCGAACTTGTTTGAACAGAATAGCATATACAACATCTTTTTAGACCTTTCAATATTATAGTAATACAAAGGAATTTTTGGTTGATTTTAAAAAAAAGTATTCAAAATATTAAAAAAAAATCCCCCCAAAATAGATAAAAATCAAGATAAACCTTTTATTTCATTAACAAGATACTTTTTCAAAATCAACCAAAATTTCCTTTGTACATGACAATTACAATATTGAGAGACCTAAACATGTTGTGTTTATGTCGTTTTGTTCCAATGAGGTTTGGAAAGATGTTTCATTTCACTCTGGAAACATGATACCAAGAACAAAACAAGTGTTTGATGTGTTTTCTAAAACAATATAGATGAAAGTATATATACAAATTATATTGTTACCATTCAAAAGATGACCATTAAATTGACGATGTGTTAAACTTTAGATTTTTTCATGACTGGTTTGAGAGAAATGTGTGTTCAAAATGTTCTCCGTATCGATACCACTCCTTTGTCGTAAACAAGCCCTATGTATAGTATTGCCGAACTATTCAATTTGTAAACATCAATTTTCAAAAAACATTGTAGAATATCTTTTAAAAAATATGACAATAACTCCTGAATTGCAATTTCATTTACGACGTTAGTAACTTCTCGATCTTAACATAAGCTATGTTCATACAATGATGAACAAATTATGGATGTGATTACATGTTGTTCACTTAAAACTTATATTGCAGCGATAGACTCCTGCGCTCGGTCAATGCTAATTGCTAAATACAAAGTTGCGATTAAATATGATACTCATTCCTCTGATCAGTCTGTTTGTCAATATGACCAAGTAAGTAAATATTTAAATTTTAAGTTAAAAATGAAGATGTTATGATATTTTTTGTTTTAATGATTTACACCTAAATACTGGAATTGCTGTTTATTTGAATATAAAATATATAGCAATGTATTTTCTCAGATTTTCTTAAAGTCAGAACCTGCGACCTTTCAAGGGGGTATAAATCGAGAAAACAAAAATTCTAAAAACCAGAAGGTCATATCCATGTTGTTATTTTGACTGTGCGTCGAGTTAAGTAGATGTAGAACAGGGATATTGTCATGTTGTAGGATGTTGCGACTGCATTAAATCAAGAATTATCAACTTGTGATAATAACACATCAGAACTGATACAAGATTGGATAATGGCAGCAACTTTGGATTTCGAATTAACAGGTGTCAAAGAAGTCAACTGTAACCTTGAAAATGAAATAATAAAAATGCGCTCCTTCCTCACTCAAGGTAAAACACCGAAAACTAAGCTTGTATTCGCTGCACCTTCGACTGTCGGCTAACGGATTAACCTGCTTTTTTATGACAAACTAAATATGAATGGAATAGTGGCAGGTCCGATTCATATTTAAATGAGGTGCCCATTAAATAGTAGGTTAATTCGTTAGCCGACATCCGAAAGTTGCATTCGCGAATAAAAACTAAAAAACATTATTTAATTGACCCTTTTCCATATAAATGGAAAAAGATGGCATCATGGGTATTGGTAGGGCTATGGTCGGGCTAGAATACATGTAGATGTATTGCCAGAGTCACTTAATTTTTTGATTTAAGAAGTGATTCCATTTGGATAAACTTAAAACACCATTGGAATGTAACTATATGGTCTTATTGACATGTGGATTGTGATTTCACATTAAAATTGTGATCCTTTTGTAAGAGTAAATGAACTTTTAAAGGTTTCTTAGCATTGTGTCAATGGGGATTTAGCCCAACCTTTTTCTTAGAATTTGAATAAACGTAAATAACAGTGCAAATCAAAGTTGTTTTGATAGAAAATTACACAGGGAATTCAAATATGCTATCAAATGGAAGAAAACTTTAGTCTTTAATTGTTAGAAATGCAGATCTCCTAAAATCTCTTTAAAAACGAGACTTTAACACGATTTCAAATCTATATGGCAAAAGGACCATTGGACAAAAAAATGTCACCAGCTGACAAGTCATTGGAAATGGTTGCAAAAAGTAACAATTTGTTACAGTCAATGAATGCTGACTACTGTAATCGACCGGCAAATAAAAATAAATCGGTCGACTTATAAAAATGTCACCACTTGGTGACATAAAAGTGGATTTGATTTTAACACCCTATTATATGGCATAAGTTATTGACTTACATTTTTGCAGCCAATCAAGAGAAAACAGCTAAAGCTGATAAGATCATTGCAGGTAGGAGTGATTTGATTTGCTAATTTGTATGATCATATCGAAATTCACATTGTTTACTGTCGGCTCCCATCTGTCAGAACGCTGTGTTGATAGTCGTGGTATTACCAAAATGAATTTAATAAATGTATAGGAAATCACAAATGCCATTATGTTATATTTAAGAGATCACGTCTTGTCAAATGATACTACCATACTGTGTATTGAGGTGAAATCTGGTACCTCAGATTTTGAGATTGCAAAATATTCAACACTCTTGGGTTGAATATTTTATTTGATATTCTTGAAGCAGACGATAGTTGTTCTCTTTCATAATGCACGTTTAATATGCCATTCCGAAGTGCATTCCATGTTTCAGCTTTTCCTGATGCAATGTTGGAATGTGCTCGTGATGTCGAGGGCCGAGTTGCAATAGAGAATCTTGCGAAGTACCAGAATAAGGATGGTTACAGAATAGCCCAAATTGCTTCATGGAATAGTAAGATTTTTTTATTAGAAATTGGAGAAGATGAAAAATGAAAAAGAAACATGCTTAATGTCATGAACATTTTGGTCTACAACGAATAATACGATCAGAATCGCAAAATAACTCATAAGTAACAAAAATATTTTATTCTCTCTAAGTGAATATGTGCGCATCTTTCACAAATAATGCATACATCCAAAAAACATAAAAAGAACTATCTGAATTTCCATAGTGAATGATAAATTGACTACTTAAACATTTCGCATTGAGGCATAAGATGGTATCTTTTATAACATAACTTTTAAATACATATATCACAATATTTCACACGGGAGTAAAAAGTTGCATGTATTTTATTATTTTGTAGAATTGAATAGTAATAAAAAAGAATATATCAGCAATACTAGTACTAAGTGCATGTCTTATTTTGAATTATTCAGGTATGGCCTACAATGTGATTAATTGTGCAAAGGCGGCTGGTGTTGTAGTTAAGTGTAAACACAAAAGTTTCCTGTATGAGCTTGGTGCTCTCAATATTGACGTAGTCACAAAATGGATGACTGACTTCCCGGATGTGTTCGTGTGAGTGAATCGTCAGCCGACAGTCGGAAGTTGAATTTACGAACGCTACCTAAGCAACAATTAACTCATCAACAGAGATCATCCTGTAGAATGTGCATATGTGACTAATTTGAAAAATAAATATTTTATTGAAAACTCACATTTTCCTATGTGATAATGTGTCTTAGCGGTGTATGTTTTGGAGCAAGTGAGAATTTCATGCGTGTAGCTTTAGTGATTATTGCCACACTAATACACTATTAATCTACACTCGCTCAGTATGTGCAGCAATTTCAATGATGGACGTTTCATGTTGGACCTTTCGTTAAAATCAGCTCATAATCCGAATTTACATGTTTGAAAGTCACATTAGTCAAAAGTCAAGTGATCACTGATCACCGAAAATTGACTGACAGTTTGATCAATGTTCAACTTTAAAATGACAAGTTTGATTTAATGCAGATTACCTACGAGTCGGATGTCAAGCCGTCAGCCGACAGTTGAATTTACGAGTGCTACAGTTTGGTCCTTAATGGGACAGTTCAAGGTTAGGCTGCAATGGAAAGGTTTTGCAATTCATACTAGCAAGGTTCCGTTCCAAGGAGGATTGGAAGCCGTTATTCAAACTCGATACTCCCTTGCCCGGCGTAGACCATTTTGGAAACAATATTACGTTACTCATATTTTGAAGACTAGAACCGCTGAGGAAGCTTGAATACTACCATAATGTTCGTAATGACCATCAATGCATCATTCAACGAACTACTTGGTTCAAAGAGAACATTATAAAAATAGTTTTACTAAATTGTTCCACTGCAGGCAACGGAGTATCGAGTTAGAATAATGGCTGCCAATCCTCTTTGGGTCTTTTCTTGAGCAGTGTTGTACTCTAGCCACCATCCAACAAAGTACCATTAATACCAATATACCAATGCTATGTTTCATTGCTTTATTTCACTAATACTGTATTGAACATACAAATCTAATACTGGTTTAAGGCAAATTGCACGATCTATTATTCACAATGGTCAGTATAGTTATACTAACTTTATTTAAATTTTTGCTATGAGGCGAAGCCAAATGCGGGAACTGCAGAAGAAACACGTATCCAGTACTCAGCCACTTGAGAATCATGTAATACATCGATATTATATTATTTCTTGAACAGTCTATTACTACTGCTCATTTTGAAGATTAGATCATTTCTATTTTTCGAATTTTAAAAATGAAACTAACTCTTGAATTGATAAAAAATGATTTTTTTCAATTGCTTCTAAAATAACTATGGAATACTATTATGAAAAAGAAAATGTTTAAGCTTTAAATGGTCCATAGATTGTAACTTTCGAAAAAAGAGTAGCTAAATATGACATGATTCTCAAGTGGGTGTCCGGGATAGTATAATTGCTGATGGGAGTAACTAAACTAAATATGATTAGTGAGCTAGTAGCTAGTAAAATAAGTTTATACAGTACGCAATGCAGTAGCAGGAAAACTACCAACTACCTTGATCTATATGGTTTTAAAATGTCACCACTTGTGAGAGTATTTGCTTTCTAGAAAAGTATTTGATTTCTTACTGCACCTTGGTTATTTGAACTATAATATTTTGTCGGTACATATTTCTTGATATCCTTGGTCACCTCCATTTTATATCTTAGATCTCCCATACCTGGCTCTGTGGTAATTGTTCCAAATCTTTTCACTACCGGAAGTTCAGCTTGAGCCAATGTATGGGTGGCAGTTATGAAAAGAAGTCTATCTTGAAATTCCACCATTTCGCCTTCGTATTTTAGTACCCCTTCGGTTAACTCCCGTATCCCCGACGAGATCTCGTACGAGCTCATAATGTCCAAACATGGCGGGAATTTCTCTTTCAGCATTGTGACCCACTTTACCTTGGGCATGATAATAGGAAGAATTTCAATCTCCCACTGGACATCAAGTCCACAAGCTTGTAGTTCACGCACTATTTTCATATACGGAGCATCATTTTCAGCAATGCGTTGTTTGGCATCATGGAACAGAGGAAGTGTGTTCAGACTTCCCGGTCTCACAATGATGAGCATTTTACCCAACTCACTTACACATTTCATAATGTTTGCATATGTCTCTTGGGAGTCTTCCAAATACTGCACGCCATCATTCAACATTACTTTATCAAACGGCGGGGTGCCTCTATATGACTTTTTTGCAAGATCGTTGAAATATTCCTCCGCGCCTATATGTGCTATTCTCACAGGATGCATCTTGTGTCTTGGACTCTCCTCATAATGGATGTGTCCAGGTATGACTGATGTGACAGGTTCCAAAAGACAGAATTTCAGGGCTAGAAGCTCAGCCAAACTCCCGAGAGATTGTCCTACATAACACAGCCTATCATCTGTTCCAAGTTCCAAGTATTGGTGAACAAGCTCACACATCTTTGATTCATACGCCTCTCCCAAACTGTATTTCTCATAGTCGGGTATATTTGGAAATTGGTACCGTGGTTGGTAACCTTCTGATATTACGGAAAATGGCGATGGTTTCTCGGGTCCAAGTATAGTATGAGACATGACGATGCTGGTTTACTTACTTTACTTGTTTAAGTTTTAGTGGTTTCTATGACCGATGTGTGGCATTTACATCGAATGGTGAAATGTTGAACTTTCCAGTTTAGAAGTCTTTGATGTTTTTTTTTAATTACTGATTAATTATGTTTTCCTGCTGGGACAGTCGGTCTGAAAAATAAGAAAACAACTCTTAATGGATTTCATATAATCGATTTTCATCAAACAGGGTATCCATAAAGTCATTAGTACACTTTTACACATTTTAATTTATTTTAATCGTAAAGAGACTTTATGGACACCGTGTATATTTACCCATCACCATTATAAGGAGAACTGATTTAAGTAAGATGACAATAGAAAGAATCATTAAATACAAAGTTAACATTTATGAATACTTGCCTAAAATACAATAATTGGAAAGTGAACATTTATGAATACTTGCCTAAAATACAATAACTGGCCGAAAGTGAACATTCATGAATACTTGCCTAAAATAATAACTGGAAAGTGAACATTTATGAATACTTGCCTAAAATAATAACTGGAAAGTGAACATTTATGAATACTTGCCTAAAATACAATAATTGGAAATTATTTGTCCGTAAGTATTTAATTTATCAAAAGAAATTATTCTGTTAGAAGTATCCTACTGAATAAAATTAGTAATGTCATTAATTATTCATCAAGTTTTTGTCAGTCGTGTTATTCATGAAACATTAGACTGTATAATGAAAGAACAAGTACAAAAGAACAAGCAATACATATGTGAAAGTCCATATGTACATGATGTATTGATAATTATAGTTTTATGTACCATCATTTTAACATTCAGAGATACACACGATATTGTAAACAGGTTGACTGCAGTATCATATTTTATGAACGTTAATTTCTATCCACATTTATAGTAATTTTATAGGTAAAGACCGTCTGCAAATAGTGTTTTGGATTGTTTTGGCACTGCCATTTCATCTCTCTGTGTGGATGTATTTCAAACATAGCAGAAATAAACACTTTGAGAGAGGTTTAATGTAAACATGATCGAGCCATTATCATATTATATACGATCTCTTCATCCCAGATAAAATGTATATAACGGGGTCCTAGACGTGCACTGAATGCTGCATCCTTCTTCAACGGACTTCATTTATGCTTAAATTCAGATATAGAAAGAAGTGAAATACCCTTGGACCAAGGATGTGACTTAAGGGAAGTTTCATTAGTGATTTGATAAGACAATGCTTTACTTTTTAAATTATCTAATATGTCATCTATATTTAATGATTTTCTCCAGTTTTTATAGTGTATATTCTTAGATTTTAGTATGATTATACAGAAATTGATAAATGACATTTTTATTGACGAAGGATGTACATGTACCGTGTATCTCCTAAAAACGTTCTTGGTGTTAGAGCTTACGAAGATAAAACGTTGATCTCCTTTGAGGAAGCAAAATCATACTTTTCGAATGGTAGTAAATACTATAGTATTGGGGAATCTGTACTTCTGTATACAGAGTAATCAATGTTCTATTCATAGCTAGAGGCTCAGACAGGCAAATTAATCGTAAAACAATGTTTGTGTTAAATTACATTTTGTTATTAATTTATTACAAAGTACTTGTGCAATAAAATACATCTAACACGTTCTCTATTGGACTATATTGCTTGAAATTTAATGGTTCAAAAAGCAAACAAATATATTTGACATGACGGTTAGCAGTACATGTATTCAATAGCATTTAACTTCATTACAAGTAAGCTTTACAAGTATATTCGATTCAAGTTGATTCAAATGATGTAAGTCAGAAATAAACTTCTAATTTTAAACCAATACTTTTTCGTTTATTTTGACTCACCTTGTATCTCGGAAGATTCAATCATTTACATCATCAAATAGTCCGTATATAGGGTCATATTGGTGACAGTAAATAATGTCAGCGTTGATGATATGTTGTAAATGCCCTCCTAAGACTAACTTGGATCATAGGCAAGTTCCAGCCCGAGTCCTTGTAATTCTTCTGCAGTGGAGCGGTATAATTCTAATAGAATTAGTATTCGATTGCTTTAATGTACAACAATAGACTCTATAGACCCTATTACTTGCTTAGTTAATGCAATCAATACATGTATACTGAGCTTGTGTACCGTTGCTATGCAGTAGACACCTTATCAATATTTATAAGGTTCAAAATATGGCTGGTTCAACAAGTGTCACGAAATAAGAGCGCTTAAATATCTGTATGCTAATCAACTCACATAACTATCACGAAATATTTGATAACGTTGAGTTAGATTGTAAAATTCACAGGTAAGCTTCCTAATCGAGACTTGAAGATAACTAGATAAATAAATCATGGTTGATAAACAATGCTTCATTACCAAAATGTCCTGAGGGATAAACATCCCCGTCTATACCATGTTCTAGTAGCCAGCCTCGTTACTCGCGATCAACCATGTCCACACCCGGTGATCGTGAAAATGGGACGGAGGGGGGGGGGGGGGCAAGCAATTTCTGGTAAAAAAATGAACAAATCTGCAAAAATTATTTTTTCAAGAAAAGGTTTATGATTTAATTGCTAAACGAATAGGCGCACGGTATGGTAAAATATGTCGCGTATTCTACGAATTTTTTTAGCCGATTCTCTTCTTGGGTATAAGATCTATTAAAAAAGGCGCGACGCCACCAACGTGCAAAAGTCAATGTTTTTCCTTTAAATCAAGCATCAACGGTCTACACAACCTGCAATAAATATTTGTAAGTGACATTATCATCATAAAATTAATGACCTTAATGACATTACAAAATACGTTTCCATACGTTGTATAAAAAATAATCGAAAATAATTAAAATGGGACGGAGGGGGGGGGGGGAGGGGACGGAGGGGGGAGTAAAATGTCTATACGACATGATGAGAGATGTTACTTCACTTTATATCCAAATTTTCCCATTTTCTCCTCAATTACAATGGGTTAGGAATTGATAACAAGTTGTATTCGTAGTTAGATTTATTTAGGATTATCAAAATCTTGGAGGAGAGCGTTTATCTTTTTATGTATATAATAGTTTTTATTTTTTGAAGACTTATCATAAAAATGTAGACATCGCATCATATTTCTATTTGGACATGCAAGTTTTCGAGTAAGCAGTTACTAAAGCAGTTTCATTATTAACCTCACTACCAGATATCTAGTATATGTTAATATTTTTGATTATGTTGGTCTTCAGCAGATGTAGAATTTAGACTAAATAATCTGCCAGGAAGTTTCCCAATTAGTGTACCCAATCGTACCATGGGCACATCGCCTATTACGCCAAATACTGTACTGTACTTTGCATATATTTTCTCACATTAAGTGTAATATATGTATTTATTATGCAATATGCATCTCACATTTAGTGCAATATATGTATTTATTGTAACACTTGTCTTCGACCATACATATGCATGTGCAATTCACATTTAGTGCAATATATGATAATGGGAAAATCTGGATATAAAGTATCAAGTAACATCTCATATCATATCTTATAGACATATTGCTCCCCCCCTCCGTCCCCTCCCCCCCCCCCCCTCCGTCCCATTTTAATTATTTTCGATTATTTTTTATACAACGTATGGAAACATATTTTGTAAAGTCATCAAGGTCATTAATTTTATGATGATAATGTCACTTACAAATATTTATTGCAGGTTGTGTAGACCGTTGATGCTTGATTTAAAGCAAAAACATTGACTTTTGCACGTTGGTGGCGTTGCGCCTTTTTTAATAGATCTTATACCTAAGAAGAGAATCGGCTAAAAAATATTCGTAGAATACGCGACATATTTTACCATACCGTGCGCCTATTCGTTTAGCAATTAAATCATAAACCTTTTCTTGAAAAAATAATTTTTGCAGGTTTGTTCATTTTTCTACCAGAAATTGCTTGCTCCCCCCCCCTCCGTCCCATTTTCACAATCACCGGGTGTGGTGTCACCATCTCCAACTTACTTTAAATACGTAGGGACTCCCATTCCAAACCACACTGGTTGCTGAATGTCACATTTAAGAGGTTTTCACTTTAGAGAGATGTTGGTATGCAGAAATGTCCTGCAGTGAAGTTATATTTGTGTGAGGAATAAAAAATATTTCATTGAATGTCTATATGTAATAGTAACTACGAATCATTTCTGGTTGAAGCAAAACTGTGCACATTTCATTTCATTTAAGGTTTGAACATACAGTATAAAGTGTAAAAAGAGAATGTGTGATGGCTGAGGAAATGAGCAGTCTGCAATAATGTAGTAGTACGTACACATGTTGTGTTCTGGGTACATGAGTTATTTGATAAGCAAATGGAAGAGGAACAGCACTAAATAGGTTTGTTGTTGGCTATTTTATTATATTATATAATGAATGACATAATTTATTATAAATTACACAATGTTATGTAACACTAATTTTTGCCGATAGGGCTAACAACATAATTAGGCTTACGTTTAAATTCGAGTTTACTTAAATGTTTATTCGGCGAAATCTATATTTGTACCAGCTAAAATTATAAGTTTAGTTAATGTCTCGATAAACTGATTGGTTATTGATGACACTATACAAGAGAGACATTTTCAAGGCAATCATGATAATGTTGTTCTTTCACGCCTTACCATCGCGTAAGCAGGCGTCACCGTACAGCGTCAAAAAATAGCGGAGTACAGTTTTCTGTACGGTAACGTAAATTAACTGCTTTGAAGCAAAAACTATGACAAGGGTTTAAAAAAATTAATTTGATGAAAACTAATACGATTTCATGTGAAATAAAAACAGCATTCTCTTAGAAATGGTTTTAACTAACTGATTATGATAAACGTTTTACGAGCACTGTTCGGATTTTTTCTGAGTGAATCGGCCCACATAATCGACCCAAGTGAAAAATGGTTGTTTTTTCACATTTCGTTTGGTTATTATTTTCCCTGCCGTCTGAGAGTATGGATTATTTTTTTGAGAAAATGTATTTATTGACTACACATTTTAGAACGGGCGAAGATTCAGCAAACAACCATGCATTATGTATATTTAAAAAAGATCAAATTTGAACGGTGACGCACCAGCTGTACGGTGACGCCATGCTTTGATGAACTAAATGAGACTAAGATTGTATGAAATGGAAACTCTGGAGTATGATCATTTGTTAATATATAGCGCCGTTACATACATAATGGAAGGTTACTGGAAATGTATGATACGGTAAAGATCATGAAACCAAAAACTCTCTTGTTGCTATGTTATTGATGTTTTAAAACAAGGGATGTCACAAGTAAATCTCATCTTGCACGTGTGACTTTTTAGGATGAAAGATGCAATATATTGCATGGGGTAAAGATGGCTGTGTAGGCTATCTTTGTTAGTCATATGAGAAAAGTCTGGTTTAGTTCAAATGATACCAAAGCATTACGTCAACTTTCAAATAGTTAATTCCATGAAAACTAAAAATATCGAAATTGATACTTCCTGTCCGCCATCTTAAATGCGAAGGGGACGGCTGTAACCTTCGCTTGATACTTACCAGTGATAATGTACATGTAGATCTGACGCTTCTTTACCTCTTGTTCGAACAGTAAGCTTAGAGCTCTTCATAAAATCTAAGGAAGCGTCACCGTACAGCTGATGCGTCACCGTACAGTTCTGATCTTTTTTGAATAAATACACTGAATGATTTTTTGCCGAATATTCATCTGTTCTAAAATGTGTAGATAACAAATACATATTCTCATAAAAATAATCCATACTCTCAGACGACAGGGAAAATAATAACCAAACGAAAAGTGAAAAAAACAACATTTTTCTCTCGAGTCGATTATGTGGGCCGATCCAGTCAGAAAAAATCCGAGCAGTGCTCGAAAAACTTTTGTCATAATTAGAAAGTTAAAACCATTCTTAAGAGAATGCTGTTTTTATTACACCCGAAATCGTATTTATTTACGTCTAATTAATCTTTTTAAAACCCTCATTATAGTTTTTGCTTCAACTAACTTAAATTTCGTCACCGTACAGAAAACTGTACTACTGTATTTTTTGACGCTGTACGGTGACGCCTGCTTACGCGATGGTTAGGCGTGTCTTTACATAATTAATTTCAAATAATTAATGTGTTGTATAAACTATAACTGGCACTTTTGAATGGTGAAGAACATAGTCACTAACAGAGCCTAAAATAGTACGGCGGATTGTTCCAAGACCCCTGCTCCCCATCACGATCATGTCAGCCTTTTCTTCTTCCGCAACCTTAATTATTTCCTCGCCTGCTGAGTCTCTTCTAACCTTGACGACCCATTTTACCTTTTCCTAAAAATAGGTTTATTGAAGTAGTTAAGTACCCAAATGTATCAGATCATGATTGAGAAGCCAAAAATGGTCGAAGTTTCATTCCCGTTTTAGAAGACAGTCGACTGAAGAAAACTAGAGAATACATGTTCTATATGGGGCTACACGAAGGATTAATAGTTGGTGATAGCCCAACAGGTAGGATCAATTGTTATCATTAAAAAATGCAGGTTTATTTTCTGATTTATAAATTTGTTTATCATAGGGCTGTCTCATCAATCTGCAGCTGTTGGCAAGACTTTTCCAAATAGTGAACCAGGTCTTACCAGTTTACCCTGACAAGCAGCTTGGTATTTTTCCTGAAGCTTCTTGACACTAGCTTTGTGCTCTTCAACAACCTGTTTCCAAGTATCTATAGGAATGGGTCCTGTAAGCACAAAACACCATTTTGAAATAGCCATATTTCTGTAGGCATCATAATTTCTATCTTTCGGAATCAATGGATTGTGGTTGGCTAAGTGCACTTAATATGCCTTGTATGCTCTTTGAAATCGGGCTACTGCACTCATTCAAAGTCTCAAACAAGACACTCCTGCTTAGAATCGTCCACAGTTCAATGAGTTCTGGGCTTTAAAATATGATCTTAATTATAGGTGACCGGCTAAGAATAATGAATCAATTCTCTTTGAGACTAATATAAATTTTATGTTAGTATCAGCTTCAATTTGACCTTTTTCCATATAGATGGAATATAGATGGCATCATGGGTATTGGTAGGGTTATGGTAGGGCTAGAATACATGTAAATGTATTGCCAGTGTCACTTAATTTCTTGATTTAAGAAGTTTGTATCAACTTAAAACTCCATTGGAATGTAACTATATGATCATATTGACATGTGGATTGTGATTTCACATTACAATTGTGATCTTTGTAAGAGTAAATGAACTTTTAAAGGTTTTTCAGCATTGTGTCAATGGGGATTTAGCCCGACCTTTTTTAGACAACTAAAAAATCATTTTATTAGAATTTGAATAAAGGTAAATAACAATGCAAATCAAAGTTGTTTTGATAGAAAATTACACATAGAATTCAAATATGCCATCAAATGGAAGAAAATTTTAGTCTTTAATGGTTAAAAATGCAGATCTCCTAAAATCTCATTAAAAACGAGACTTAAACGGGATTTCAAAGCTATATGGAAAAAGGACCAATGGTGAGTTTGGGAATATTCCTCAAATCACTTTTGTGCAGATAGTGTACTATTCTTGGCCTTTTCCGACCAGATTAAAAATGTGTGCGTGAAATGCGTGAAATGGGGATATGGATGTTTAGGAGTATGAAGGTGAAGCAATATAACATGAAGCTGTACATATGGACGTGACATTCGGCCCCATAGTGTAGATTACAAAATCACGTCTCCAACCAAATTCAACATTTCATTTTTGTGAATGAAAGAGAGAATGAATGAGAGTGAGATGAAAAGCGTAAATTCTACCATTATGCACGTCTGCTACTAAATGCAGTGTAAATTCAAGAATATTTCAAGAAACTAAACTACGTTCGGTACATTTTCGAATTCCATAGTTTTAAGTTCAAAGAATGAAACTACTGTACCAACAGTGTGTATTCAAGAAAAATATTAAAAATGAAACGTGCATGTACCTGTGCATGGTTTACATTCAAGTAAAATTCAAGAAATCGCTCGAAGTGTACATTTCGGTAAAGTTCAAGAAACTACCTGCAGTGTACATTCCAGTAAATGTGATGGCAGCTGAGGGTTCCGGTGGCGCATGCGCAAGAACTACGTCATTCTCTGGCTTGTGCAGGTGTTCCAAGTACCCTAAAGTGCAAAGAGAAAAGCTTATAGCGGGTGAATCATGCAAATCTTTACCTGAGAATGCCCCACCATAGTAAGCTCCAAGGTTCGGTTCTTTAGGGCAATGGGCAAGAACCACACCATTTATTTCCTCGTGTATATGCTCAAAATACCCTGCAACAGAAATCGCCACTCTCAAAAATGAGAGCCATACCAGCTTCCAATATTACATATTACAATGCCTCTGCAGCCGTATCCAATACAATACGATCCATATCCTGGTTTTTAAATGTTTGGCATTTGTGATTTTGACATTAGAATGGTAAACATTGAACTTGCATCGTTTGCTTTAATATCACCGTTTACCAGGCTTTCAATTAGTAGTTTAAAGCCCATGCTTAATCTAATTAAACAATATGAAGTTTATAATTAACAAATATGACATGACGAATCGTTGTAATATTTCACTATATGGATTCATACTTTGAAATAAACGCATAGAATCGTTACTATTTTGATTTCTGATCTTAGTGTTAATGCCTACTTACAACTCAGTGCAGCATCAGCACGTTCACTGCCATCAACCGCAATCACAACAGTTCGTGTTGCCATGTCTTCCCAGCAATTTGCAATGAAATAAATGGTGGCTCCTATTGTTTCTTAAATTCCCACGAAATATATCTCGGTTTGTGAATTAGGGGGAGGTGTTGAAATATATCTCAGAACATTAAGTAGTTGTTTTGTCATAAGGACAAACTGATAAGGTGACCTCAAATTCTTTTTCAGATTACAGGTAGAACATAATATATGTTCGTATCAATAAATACAGTTAGTTAATATTGATTTTATTTGTACTAGATCAAGTGACTTCAGGATAATATGTTCAACTCAAACACAAAATGCACACTTATCATGAAGGCCATGAGTATGATGTTTATTTAAAAAGGTTCTTGGACCTATTAATGCATGCCGTCAATTACCTAAGGAACTTTAAAAGCATGAGTGCATGAACAAATCCGTACACATAATGCACGATGGTGGACCCCGGGTGCATTATCAAGATGGGTTAACACATAATGAATGATACAGGGTTCTTTATTGCAATTCAATTATAATCACACCTCTATGAAAATGTAAGTGTTCGGTTCATTATGAAACCATAATGCACTGTGATGATGTCACTCTTCAAATAATTCGTTTGAAATAGGCAAGCTTTTCTGAGGTCAAAAAGTGTACCCTGAGCTTATAAGATCGAGTCACTCTATCTACATCGGTGGTATACACTTCAAAGCACTAGGAATAAGTATTCATCATTTCAGAGCTCTGGGAACCAATTTACTAAATTGAAAAAAGTATGACGTCATTTTTAATGTATGTTTCACTCGTCTTAGTGTATACATGAACCGTGGGTCTACGAATAAGGAAATATTTGCAAATGCACTCGTAGCTCAACAATATTTTTTCAAAAAATATCATATTGTAATGGAACACAAATTATTCATGATTAATGAAGTTATTCGAACATTGTTTTTCCTTTATCCCCATGCATCCGGTGGGTTTGATAAAGCTTACACGCTGTCCGCCTTTTGTCATTCTCTGACGGCGTCGAAGATAGAGTCGCCTCATCGCTTTTCCATCTTTGTTTGGTTGGTTGAATTCAGAGACAAATAATCCGGATGGGTTATACTGGGAAACGAGGTGAAGGTTAGATAGTCCTCATTTTTAGACTTCAGGTCTGTCTGATTGAAATGTTTTCCGGCAACGTCAACAATTGTCTTTGAAGCTGTTGTTTTAGTCCGGGGAGATACTGACGGAGAACTGGGGGCATTTTTTGATCCAAATGCAATCTTTAAACCTCCTAGCATTGACAAAGGAGAACCAACACTGGGTTTCTCAATTTGCTTTCCAGAATTGTCAAGGTCCTGGAGTGATAAACTGCCAGTCAAAGAGGGAAAAGAGTAAATCTCGTCAAATCGCCCCGATCCAATATCAGGCTTACGAAATGTGGGAGAATTTGGACAGGATTTATTTCTAAACTCCTTTTGATTCCCATTCCATGTATTGTGGTAACAATAATCAACAGAAAGGTGATTACTTTGCTGCGAATAGGTATCGTCTGAACGACTAATCCGCAAAGGTTGTTTTGAAGACGTTGGTCTGAGGTGCAACCCATCTGTAGATTTACTCAAAAACGTTTTATTTTCTTTCAATCCAGAACCGCCTGTACTATTTACACTAACAGATATAACAGGTGTAGTATTCGATTTTCTTATGTTGTCACATGATTTTGACAATAGTTTGACCTTGTTTCCAGCATTTACGAAGGGACGAACGGGGGCCAGTGTTGCTCCAATCTGAACCCCGGTAATAAGAGTGTTTTGCCGGAGAAGCTGACTTTTCCGTAAATGCGACTGTTGTTTGTTACCAACCAGTTTCCCAGAGTACTTCACCAGTAACGCAAGATCATCAGCAGCATTTGTTACGCAATTATTCGCCGTCTTTATACTTCTGCTGGGTGAAGATTTGTGGTTAATATCCTCTTTCAAGACAACTTTATCACCTATTTTAATCACTTCATCACATCGTCTGGACGTTTTAACATCACTGGGTACTTTTGTGAGGCGAAGAGAATCCACTTCATTTGGAGCATCTGGTAAAGCAAGATGAACATGACTTTCGCCGTCAACCTTGTTGCTCAAAATATCTTCAAAAACCTCGCTCTTTCTAAACTTGGAGATTTTCTTCGGTTGTTTTCCCTTCTTTTTATATTTTCCCTGTTGTGTGTGGATCGGTTCAGTCAATGTTATTTCGGGAGTCCTGTCATGTTTTGAATATTGAAGTGGAAACTGCTCCGTCAGTAATGTCAAAGTGTGGTCTTCGATGTCACGAGCTAAATCTTTCTCTTCGGCAGTAATATGTTTAGGTATTGAGCCATTTTTCAAACTAGTCTTACCAGTGTTGAGTCGGTGTTGCCGTCCTCTCATTGCGGATGCCTCTCTTGATAAATTACTTAACATGTATTTTTCTTCACGCTGGATATCGTGCCGAACTGTTCGAAGATGTCTTGTTTCTCTATCGTGGTCGCTTTTCAGTTTTGAGACATGGCACCTTCTGGCCCTGTCCATCTCCAAGAAAAACAGATCTGGAAACTCCATGTTTAGTTTATCAGTTTTTTTCTGTCTGCGTGTCTGTTCAACATTGGCCGTATATAATCCTTATGTTGCAAATTATTATGCAAATTAACACAACATTTTAATGATTTTTAGTTGTACGTTTAAGCTCAGATTATTACATCTTCAGCAATTTCTAGTTTAGTCTTTAAATTTGAAGTTGTTACTTAAACCACACTTCTACGATATCACTCCAGCTCATATGTCATTACAACAACAATTTGTATAAATAGCCACTTTTTAAATTGGATCTTAAAGATTTATACCAGAATTACGTAATAGACTTTGGATTTCTAGCTTGATTATCTCAGAGTTAAGATCGGTTATTGTTTGACATACTAATATAGTACCCTTTGCGTCTATTCTGCCTTCGTCAAGTAGGCAGTCATCGTAATCCAAACATATTCTTACATGAGTGTTAAACAAAATAAGTTAAAAAATGGGCTTCTAGTTTAAAGCCCATGGTTAAAACAAGCAGGGACGTCAGAAGGAATTGCCAAGGGAGGGGGCGACTTTTGGGTATGAATTGGTCACGCAAAGCGTGTGGCGCAGTCTATGAGGATCGAGGGGGGGGGCATGCTCACAGAAAATTTTCAAATTTAGACCCTCTCTGGTGCATTCTGAACATATCTCAGCACAACATTCCCAATCGCAATAATGAAAACAAGAAAAAACGTGTTATTTGTATTTGATGTATAGACTTAACTAATAATTACAAAGTTAAAGTCATTATTATACTTACAAAAATATATTGTACTTTATACATTCACAGCATATATACATCATACATACTGCTAACGCTCGACTACATAATATATGAATACTTTCCATATATCTCACCTTCAATTCATCGTCTAAAATAGATGGTAACTATTTGAAAACTACAGGGTGATTCAGAGATCGAAGATGTTGCCATTTCAATACAAATGGAAACAAAATCATGAAATTCTGTATAGATGTTCCCAAAACATTATGAAGTACATGTACATGGGATTAAAGAGCAACTATTTTGACTGGTCGACAACATAGTTACTCTGGTAACAAAACGTGACGTCATCCGGAATATTTTTGCTCCAATCAGACTTGATTACCATAGTGTCGGTAATTAGGAAAATCGAATCAGTAGAAATGGCAACATCATTGACCTTCTGAATACTTCTTACTTCTGATGAAGCATTTCAAAAACTTCCACATTATTCATCATGTCCTGTTATGTAAGTTGATGTCGTTTGAAACGTGATTCAGGCTGAACATCGACACTTTGATACTTTGATGTCACCAACAACTTTGTTGTTACAGAAGGTATATGTCAATATATCCCTCTTTGTAAGGATTATTAACCGATTCTTGTATGTATGTAACTGTATGTGTATAGAAGTATCATATACCGTACTTAGGACTTTGAATACCGCCCTGTCGTCTAATCAAGCCTACGTCATGAAGTCTATAGAATAGGTTATGATGAGGAACAGTCCAATAGATGGTATTGAGATTGTGGTAGCAGTATCACTTATGAAATCGTCTCTGTGTCCTACAGGCATTGCTGAAATAACACGAACACAATGAACATGCGTTGCTGAAATGATATAGCACAGTTAGCAGATATAACTGAAATGTCATTACACAGTTAACACACGTAAATCACTGAAATATCATGGGTCGGTCAAAAGGCATTGCTGAAATTAAATATCATGGGTCGGTCAACAGACATTGCTAAAATATCATGTGTCGGTCAAAAGGCATTGCTGAAATTAAATATCACGGGTCGGTCAAAAGACATTGCTAAAATATCATGGGTCAGTCAAAAGGCATTGCTGAAATCAAAGAAAAACAGTTCACAGTCAATGCTGATAAATCATTTAAAGGTTGCTGAAATAAATCTTTGCTGAATTATCACGGTTGAAGGGCAATGCTGATATACGAGAGCATCACTAGACATTGCTAAATTTCACAATATGGTAAACAGACATTGCTAAAATATCTCTGCGATTACCAGGAATCATTGAAATATCAAGGTACGGTTAACATGGCACGGTTAAAAAACTTAATGTAAATTGGACTGAATTTATAATGCACTTATTCCCTACAGGATAAATGCTATTCTGTGCATTTCCTCTACGTTGTCAACGTGGTATCTCGTCGTCTATCTTTTCTATAATATTCCAAATGAAAATGTGAGTGAAACTGAAAACTGCACATTTTGACACAAAATGTTACTTCATCTCATTTGAGCTAGGTGAAACATCTCTCCGTAGGTCACTCATGGCAGATTAAAGTAACTGTAGTATTTTGTAATTTTATAATTTCGGTCGATTACATTAATTGAATATTCACTCAGTTACCTGACTTTACCTGATAAGAATAGTTTCCAAAATTCCTTTGCATAATATGATCTGTCGGCCCTGGAACTTTGTCTCCAGTGGAGAAGTCTTTTAGAATTGTTGAAGAGGCAGGTAGACTTGCACTCACCATCTCGGGAACGGTATGCCTTCTTTGGCCTGTCCCATACACTATTTTCTTTACGATATGATATACATCCCTGGAGTAAAGTTGAAACAGAGAACATTTAATGCTTTATTTTCATCAATAAAATTGTAACATTAAAATACAGGGGAACTACAGGGTGTCATAAACAACTGTATCCTCCTCATCTATAGCATGCGCAGAAGCTTGTTGCGACAAATATTAGCCTTTGAACCATGAAACATAGATATATAGAGATTATCCTATATGAGGTTCAGGATATTGGGATTATCCCGAGGCAAATATAATATATTTGCCCGAGGGCCGCAGGTTCAATCGTGGAAATATTTTAGAATATCCATGTCCAGTTTTGTTTTCTTGGCCATGGGCGGATTTTCCTGTTCTCTCAAATATTCCCACATTTATTTTCTCGAATTTTTTGATTGATTAAGTGGATGCTCCTTCCCTTTTTTAAACCATCAAACAGATCCCGATAGTCTGTGTTTTCTCCATTGTCGTTTACAGTCATTACGCGAACGTTACAAATTATGAACAAATATGCGAGCGGCGATTATGACGTAGCGGGCAGATATACTATATCTGCCCGCTCGGAGCGTGACGTAAAGCTATATCTGCCCGCTGATGAAAATATAAGATTTTATCCCATACTTGGTTGTGTTACGGGTACATAAAGCCGGTTTGTAAAAACTTATATTTTCATCAGCGGGCAGATATAGCTTTACGTCCCGCTCCGAGCGGGCAGATATACTATATCTGCCCGCTACGTCATAATCGCTGTTACCGTATTGGTTCTTTTTTTGTAACTTTCGCATACTGTAAACGACAATGGAGAAAAAAGCAGACAATCTCGACCTGTTTGATGCTTTAAAGAAGGGAAGGAGCAGTGTACCGGCGTTAATAATCAAAGATTTGAATAGGAAAGAAACAGGAATACAAAACTGGACATGAATATTTTAAGAATATTCCACGGTTGGTTGCAAAGTTTCTGAACTTTGGCAAATTGAACAATGTGATTGGTATGGGATAAACAGATCATCCTATAGTCGGTTCAGGATATTTGGATTATCCCTTGGCCAATTAATATATCTACCCTCGGGACCTACGGCCCTCGGGCAGATATATTATATTGGCCTCGGGATAATCCCAATATCCTGAACCTCATATAGGATAATCTCTATTTACAAACCGGCTTTATGTACCTGTAACACGTCCAAGTATGGGATAAAAAAGGTTATGTACTGGGATGTTTTGGATACAGGGTTTATCCCATGGGAAATATATGTATCTCGAGCAGGGACCGAGAGAGATACACATATCAGTCCGAGTGATAAACGCTATATCAAAAGCCGCCGTACATAACAGGTGTATTCCATACATATTAAGGTTCTAGGTACATTCTACCTTTCTACCTTAAGGTTCTAGAAAGGTACATTTTACCTTTCTCAGTCTTAAAAATAAGTCGTTCATGTTTTTAAGTCTGAGATTTTCATATAAGCAATAGTCTGCAACTCCGTGGTGTTAAATCATACAGTCTAATATATCAAACACTATCATATGTATCTTAAAGTAGTTTTGCAACTTTTTGGTTTGACACCCTGTGTATTTGGAGCCCTCAGCAATTAAGTCACATAATATGACATCTTGATATTCTAACTCTGAGGTGACTATTTGACAGTATACATTCAATTCAATTCAATTCAATTTATTCCTTAATAATATAATAAAATACAGTACATAAAAAAGGTTTAACAGGTGACATCATTTCTGGTGTTTATACCCGTACATGTTAAAGCATAATATTACGAATATTAAGAACAAGGTAAGGTCAAGGAATTATCAAACATGTCAAGATTAAGTTTTGTCTAAGAGAAGATCGAAGAGGCAGTGTTGGTGGGGGAGGTGCATCACAGATATAAATATTTACAGGTTTAGTGTCCAGTACCCAGGCTTCGAGTTATATTTGTATATCATTTTTATATAAAATACATGAATATGAAAAGTGTAAAATGAAATCATGTATACAAAGCCAAAATATGTTTCTTATATTTAGATTTAAGGCATTTGCTCGACCTTGAATTTTTAATTTCTGAAGGGAGGCCATTCCAAATAAATGGTCCGGAAAATGAAAGCATCTTTCTTCCAAAGGATTCTGTTTTAAATTGGGGCAAGGCATAGTTGTATTTACCTCTTGTATCATACTTATGTAATTCAATATGCCTTGTAAATAAGTTAGGAAATATATCATGGATATTGTTTTCATTATTTTGCCACTTAAAGAAAAATTCAGCCACGTTGACTTTAAATATATCATGGATGGTTAGAATTCTTAATTCTTTAAATAATGGTGAACTATGATCTCTACATCCACTGTGAGTAACTAATCTAGCAAATTTCTTTTGTATTAAATGAAGTGAATTAATTGAGGTGATATTGGCATTTCCCCAAATGATATTACTGTATGTTAAATAGGAATGAATCAGAGAATGATATATAGTCATGCAGGTTTTCCTATCTAGTAAATGATTAATCTTATACAAAATGCCAACTATTCTTGATATTTTCATTTTGACTTTACTAATATGATCATTCCATGTAAGGTGTTGGTCAATGATCAATCCAAGAAAATTAGTATGTGTTACTCAATCTTTTTACCATCAATAAATACATCTAAATTTGTGGTATTTATCTTTTTTGCTTAGAAGAAAATAATATGTATTTGGTTTTATTTATATTAAGAGAAAGTTTATTGGCTACAAGCCAATCTCTAATTTGATTAAGTTCAGTATTTAAAGTATCTTTAATTTCATTAATGTTTTTTCCACTGATTAAAATGTTTGTATCGTCGGCAAACAGAACAAAGAGAAGTGTTGGAGAGGCCAGGTAGATATCATTAATATAAAGGATAAAAATAGGGGCCCTAAACAGATCCCTGTGGAACACCACATTTGATAGTTTCAAAAGATGAACTTGTATCATGATATATTTGGTACATTGTTTTCGATTTGTTAAATAACTCGAGACCCACCTAAGAGCAGGTCCCCTAAATCCATAAAATTCTAATTTTTGTAACAGTATGCTATGATCGATGGTATCAAATGCTTTTGAAAAATCCAAAAGAGCCCAATGCTGAATTCATTGCTATCAACAGATTTCTTAATTTTTTCAACAAATTGTAGAATTGCCATATAAGTAGATCTTTTTTCTCTAAAGCATGTTTTATAAAGATTGCTTCTTCACATTATACAAGGTCTAATATCTTACCCCACTTCCATAAAATTTTAGTTGGACCTCATATCCATTAATTGGGTATCCCATATCTATATTGTGACCTTTTCTTAGCTTAAGCTTCAACGGTCCTCTACAGGATGATGGCTGGCACGAATCAAAGTAGCACTGTTGGACGCATTGCCACAGGTACATAGTCGCCACTGTCGAGTTACCTAGTTCCAGCTGTTGTAGAGGGCAGATCCTTGCTGTAAACAGAAGTGTGCGCATGCGTTAATGTTCTTTTTATATTATATCTTAGTCTTACTTTAAGACTATGTACCCCCTCCCCCTTTGTACTCCACATTTACCAACACAACTGATCGAAGAAGACGAGGAGGAGGGGTCCGAGGTAATAAAATAAATCATGGTTATATCAATAGGTTTCAAAGAGGGTTTGCGAGTGTGTGATGCACAGATACACATTGGATATCATCAAACGTGAGACTCAAAAATTAGGGAGGCTAGGCTATGTTCTTAACAGCACTTGTGAGTGAACGTGTAATATTATGCCCCTCCGTGATTATTGTCCCCGTCTTAACTGTTCTCTTCTCAGTCCTTACAATATACGAGGGTTGATACAAAAGTTCCGAACTGTTTGCTCTAAAATTCTCAATACTTTATGAATATTGTTCATATTTGGCCACAACCACCCAACATATAGTAGTTTCATTTTGAGTAAAAATAAACAATAAATCTGACCAGCAACATGCGGTGTCTGGTTACCATAGCAACATGGTAAAGCCTACTAAGAAAGGGAGAACTAATCAATAATCTTAACATCCACACACAAGTTATTTTAAAAACGTGTAGCTTAACCTTTATAGGCGTAGCCAGGGGGGGGGGGTGCGATGGGTGAGATCGAACCCCACCCCTCCAAACCCATAACCAATTAAACTATAATTATGAGATAGAAGAAGAGAAGAGCTTTAAAATGCAATTCATTTGAAGCTTCTAGATCAATTTTCAAGGAGGTTGCACCAATAATTGTAAAATGCAAGATAAATCTTAATTGTTTGGCTTGTTTTTGGGCGATCGCACCCCCCCCCCCGACTGAAACCTGCCTTCGCTGTTTTTGAAAAAGCAGGAGAGGTGTTGAACAAAACATAACAAATCATTTGTTTTGAATTAGAATTGGAATAGCACCTCACAATATTCGTCATCTTGATTATTAAAACCCTATAGCTCGAGAACGGGAAGTCGTCAAAAAACTCGATGACCGTGATTAGCTAATGGACATACAGATGTACTCTGCATCAAACATCAATTAGTAGATCGAGTAATCTCAGAAATTTACTTTTACATTCTTGTAGCGTTAAGAATAAATGAATGGAAGTATTTGTATATCTGACTTTTGCTACTTCATCATTTATCCGATGACAAATGCTCGTGCTTTGATCTGAGATGACGTCATACACTCGAATTCGTTTTATCTATGTTTTTCAGATTACTTGACTGCTATGGATTATAGAAAATTCAAGGCAGAACGAAACGCAATCATCGAGAAATTGAGAAACAGTGGGTTTCCAGATATTTCAACCTTATTCGTAATATACAATCACGTCGTTCAAGTAGATCATCAAAATGCGATGTACTGTGTTAAATTATGATTGCTTTTCCATTATTGCGGCGAGTGTTTCGTTTACTTTCATAGATGCTGTTTGTTAGCTTGATGATTGCAACAGATTATCTGGCTTGGTAAGAAATTAATCCAGACTCAGGAGTGATTTCTAATGATGTAGTATGGGCCGCGATTCTGCTTTGAGTACCGCATGTTAAATAGAGACATGACTTAAGATACCCTTGGTTGGGTATAAATCAAAAGATATCTAACTCAAATTACCCATTGCGAGAGACGACTGTTAAACCAACGCAAAATCATAATCGGCAATATTATTTAAATAAAAACCAATTGATATTAAGAAATAAAATTTATTTTAATGCAGAATTAAAACCAATGTAAACTACGCCTTGCGTCATAGAAAGTCCAAAAATGCGTTTTTTCTTAGTTGATGTTACGATAGAACTACGTCTACGTATTTAATCTCTATCACAGACGAAATCATAAGTCACTCCGTGTGAAATTATCAGCGTACCCTACTGCAATAAAGATTTTTGACCGTTTTTTATTGTTATGTTAAGAACATTTGTCCATGTTCAAACAACATTTGAGCCAGGCCACAGGAAAAGGGGTCTTATCACAGATTTTTTGTTTATCTTAAAAAGCACAAAGAAACCTTTCAAATGAGCCATGGCTTATGTCCTAGCAATTTTTCCTTTCATATATAGACCAAAAAGTCGGATCTGAATTTAGCACATTTTCCTCTTAATCGTGCGCACATTTTTGGCTCTGTAGCACAATTTTAATTTTTGTGATAAGACCGGTTTTCCTATGGCCAGGCCCATTTGTATTTCAATAAAAATCCGCTCTAATCAATCAAACATAGACAAGATGCTCTCCCCGAGGAACAACTTCTGTCCCTGGGTTACGTTCACTGTCAAGTTAAGGCTACAAAAGCTTAATATCAATATAATTCACTAATAGAACAATTTTTTAGTTTGACTAATCATTTTAAGCTGCCATGGTTTCCAATTGGCCTTTTACATGATAAACTTCAGTTCTGGATTATAGCTCTTTGTCATTTTTGTTATTGAAACGGATTTTGAGGTTGGAGTCATGCAATTCTTCGCAGATAGAGTTAATCTAGTTTAATCCGAATAAGCAAGCGGATTAGAATGATTAGCGAATGATTTAATCCACTCATATCTTCTATCCTAGACTTTGAATTCGTGCTACTTCACTCATTTGAGGTATTGAAACAACACATACAATGTTAAATCATCCTAGCTATAATTTATTGAGTCCTGGGTTTAAGTCCTTGTGTCTCAAAAATCGGACAAGCCTGGAATTTTTCTGTTAGTGTAGAGAATGGGAAAATTAAGAGCATGCCATCTAAAATGCCAAACGTCTCAATAAGTATATGTTCATATTCCTTTGATTTTTATCCACTTATTGGAAAATGAATACTCTAATTATCATGTAATTATTTCATTGCTTTCAATGAAGGAAAAAATATAGCTATTCCTGTTTCATTAGATAAATCAATGTATGAACATGAATTGTGAGTACCCGTGTACAAGTATTTAAAAATTTACTATTTACTTTTGTTTTATGTATCAACATTTACTTTAGTTGCATTTGAGTATTTGATCATTTACTTGCATCTCGTATACCTCGGTATTTTATCACATGCTGACATGATATAACATATGAGGTCGATTTGAGTGTGTTTTATGTTTTCTGATTTATATCATGAGTTTTAACATGGGCTCTGGGAGTCAAAGAGACATAATTCATCTGTTCCCAAATAATGTGCAATGAAGGGGGCGTCTCGTGGGATTCGGACTGCTTTAAATCAGGAAAGATAGATGCTAGTAGCGAGTCTAAATTGCCTGCTAACCAACTGATTGTTTTATCTTTCGCATCAAATAGAATTTCCATTCAAAGAATATCTTTAGAATTCAATAGGTTGAGACTGCTGGTATTCGTCTTGTCAAGATCAGATAAGTTTCACTTCATTGAACACGCCATCAAGTGAACTAGATTTGTGTGTCTCTCATTTATTTAGAAGTCGAGTAATGAAGCAAGATTGATGTTTGACACATCAATCATTTCTCATCAGTTGATAAACCTAGCTAATTATAGAAATACGGATATTGATTTCATTTGATTAGCTCCGAACGAAAAGGCGTCAAACAATCACAAAACGCGACATAAAAGGTTCGAAGTGGGTTTGCAGAAAAGTCTTTAAAAATTCAGTCGGATACATTGAAACACTATAAATTCAGCTGGCTGATTATAAGACTCATTTTCCTAGTTATCGAGATTCTGAATTCACGCTGCCTTTTGCGTCAACTTATTTTGCCTTAAGGATCCTAAAAAATATTGATGGGACGATAGAGGTTTGGTAATCGTAATTGCTCTACTTCGCTCGCATAAAAATGAGAATCTAGAAGGTTAATTAAGACGAATCGAGACGGAATTTATCTTCTTCAAATTATCAACAAGAGCATGGTTTACGATGGTTGCAATAGATCATAACCGAATGGAAAATATTATTTTCGATTTTAAAGATAAATTTCGAATGTTGAAGCTGTGAACGTGAAGTTTAACTGATCACGTAACCACAGAGCCCGCCACAGAGAAACATTAATTAAACATGAAATTAGCTGTATAATAATACAAATAGCTCAGACTCTCGCAAGGTTAAAAAGAAACGCGATACTAATCCATTACTTTTTGTAATAAGGATAAGTTGTCGTTCGTGTTAAATTTATACTATCAACGTGAACGTCACATTTTCTCCATGTATTGCAACATGGTAAACGTCATTTCGTATGATTTGGATGGTTTTATTTTTAATCTAACTAAAATGATCAAAATCATAGTTGAGTGATGTTAATTTAAATTCAACGTGCACATACTGTACATCCATGGTATATTCAGTATGTCAATGTCTGCTTTACCAATCCTTCACTTGCATTTTTATGCAGTTATTCCCTGCCTTTGTCAATATCTCTCTAAGTCTTGATTAAATGAATGTCTTTATCATGTTATGATTCAACGTTCACTGGTTCTGATAATTACGATAAAACTGATAAAACCACATATTCATTTTTACATGAATAAATCCGCGAATTTGGTTGTTCCGGTTGGACTCATACACATTGTCATACAGTTGTGCCGTGTGTATTAAAATTCGTACCGAAAATGACGAAAAGTGTACTCTGCCTTTGATCTCAAATGGTTTGGTTGGTTAGATCTACCACATTACTCCCTACTGACCGCCTCCCTCCCCAAAGGTCGATAGGAACAATTCATTGTGACAGAGTTTGAGACTCAACAAAAAACAAAAACACACAGACAAATAAATATCTCCAGCAAACAAAAACAAAGAACTCGACTCCTTGACTGTCATCAATCTCTAGCTATATGCGATTTCTATAGTCTGCTACCCTGAAGCAATCATGTCATGTCCAAAACAACTCAAAAATCTCGGGAGAGTCATAGAAAATTAAATTACGTACAATTAGAAACGACCTTTATTGCTCGAGCATACAATTTATTTGGAATATACACTCCCAATGGACCGAGCTCATGGTCAAAATATAAGGTAGCACATTTTTTGCAAACGAGAGCTTCGACAGTAAAAGTGAAATAAATAACGCCCGAGGTTTCATTACACCATCAGAAAGTTATAAAAGATAGAATTACAGACGTTCATACATTTTTATTATCTTCTTCAAATTACCAACAAGACCATGGTTTACAATGGTTGCAATAGTTCATAACCGAATGGAAAATATTATTTTGATTTTAAAGATAAATCTCGAATGTTGAAGCCGTGGGCGTGACGTTGGATTCTAACTGATCACGTAACCTCAGAGAAAACATTATTTTGAAATTATACTAATAGTTCCACTCTTGCAAGATTAAAATATAACGCGGTATATGGCATTATTTTTGCTTCTTTATTCATTAAATTCAAATATATTCGATATATGAAATATTTATATTCGCTAAATCATTTTTCCATTCGGTAAAAACGTTTATTTGTTTGTAACAGCAAATTAAGTTTTCAAAATAGCCAATCACTTAATACTATGTGCATTAAATTACATATTTCATTTTTTAAACGACATTTTTTGCGTAAATTGTTATGGTATTCCTTAAGAGTAACACATTATATGCACAATATTGAATATGATATAGTTAATGCATTTTACCGAAAGCTAATTTGCTACTTACCGAATGCAATAAAGTAATATTCGATAACTTGCTTTGTTGTTCGATATTTTGTCACGTGACTTCGAAATTTGCAAAATGGCCGCGCAGCTATTCTACATCGTACAAATATATCACGTGACTGAAAGTCTCGTAAATTATCGAAAAATAACGAAATTTATCGAATGTGGCATTCGGTATTTACCGAATATAAATACTTTAAATACCGAATGTTCAAATGATTAATTGAATTATACGTGCGTTAAGGAAAACAAATTGATTCGCTGCATCACACAAATACATGTATAAATATCAAATGTGAATGTCAAAACAAAGAACAAGTGAAACTATTTAGCGAATATAAATTGTATAGATTATTACATTTGGTAAAATAAAAAAAACATTCGATAGATTGGGTAAAGGTTTGGTAAATCGTTTGTTTTATTTGGTATTTATGGAATATTAATGTACCGAATAAAGAAGCAGTTTAAACACCATAGCGGTACTAATCCATCACTTTTTGTACACTGGTGATCCGCTCGATTACGCTGTTTCGGTAAACGGAAAACGGAATGAGTTAAATAAAAGTGCAGATCTTAACTGTTTTTCGAAATTTCGTTTATGTAACTTAAGTGAGGAACTAAATGGACGATTCTGTTGTCTGAACTATTTGTTCGCAAACATGTACATTTCCTTAAACATATGATACTAATACAAGTTTGTGATAAAAATGTCGTGGGGATTCTGCCTACACCGCCTAAAATAAGGAAAAGAGAAAAATCGTAACTTCGACCATGCTTCGACGTTCCGACATTTTGTAACCGAAACGAACCGTTTCGGTAACCAGCGTAATCGAGCAGATCACCAGTGAATAAGGTATTCCTGACAATATTCTTTTTCTAATGACATAATGTATATTTTAACCCTGGGATTTAATAGCCTCATATTTTTTAGCCTCGTTTGCACAGCTACAGGTGTTTGACGCACTATTTGTTTGCTCCAAGACTGTAATAAACACAAATTAATTAACGAGGAGTGTTGTAAAGATAACACTTTTACAGCAAAGGAGATATAAAACTGCCACTCGAACATATATTTTTTCAGAGATCAGTGTTTCGAAGATTTTCGGGTACGTATACTCAGTGAAAAAACGAAACCAGTAAACTATCGTTTGGGATCCATCTAACCCCTGTATAGTACGTTGTAGATGTGATGGAAAAATAGAGAAAAGCATTTCTTCAATTATGCGCAAAGGTATAAAAACAAACAAAAAGATTTTCTCCGTGAAAATTACTAATAAGTAACTCCGACAAGCATATCTTGTTATGTCGTTAAATCTTGGATCGATTTCAAATTTAAACAAGGTCATGATGCTCGTATTTTCCCGATCACCCAATTTCGTATAGAATTTAGATAATTACGAGTCAGGCAAAAACGGTTATATTACGTATGATTACGTACATTACTCGACTAAGGCTGTCATTCCTAAACTATATGTTATCAATTAATGCTGCAAACGTTTTTGTCAACACGCAGAAACTAATCATCAAACACAGAAATTGAAACATTCATTGCTACTAAATTGCAATTGCAAAGAATTTCAATATTTTGCTATATATTACGTTAGTCCAGATCCTTTTTCAGTTTATTTACTCGTTTTTACTGTTTTTAGAACTATTGTCCCAGCCAGCTGATTTTGAGAACGGTTCAAGTGCCAAATCATTTCAGCTGTTTCTCGAAAACATCGTCAGTTACCATGTGCGATATGTGCGATCCCCACCCCAACAAAAAAAGCAATTTTGAAAAAAGGCAAAGGTGAAAAAAACATTTAACATATTGTTTGAAATGCTTAGAATGCACTTTATTCAATATAAAGTTTAAAAAAATGCAGGGGGCGAACCATCATACCCCTCCCGCTTTTGGGCTCGCTTTGCTCGCAGTTCAACAAACCCAATAATTCGCACCCCCCCCCCCCTCCTTGACATTTGCTGGCTATGCGCCTGATTACGATTCGTGGATATTTCTTTTCTACGATGTTGTCTACGATTTTCAAAATAGCGTTTCTCGAAGCACCTCGTAGATCGGCGAATAAGTAATTGTTTAAACGCTGAGGGGGTCAAGGAGGATTGACTCCAAGGATGCAACATCGATCTTTTTGCATCACGGCCGGTGATCGGAAGAAATGAACGGGGGGGAGGGAAGTAGCTGATTTCGCTAGAAAATTCATCAAATCTGGAAAATTTCACTCTTCAGAGTTGAAACATCCAGCTGTTACTGAGTCATCGACTTCATTTTTTCAAATACACAATTTTTTCACTTCAAAATATTCAAACACACACAATATTCTTTGGCTCGCTAATCATAATTTATGGATTTATAGTCAGTTATAATATCAGAAAATAACGACATTTTCAATGTTGTCATCGACCAAGGTTATGGTCGAATATCGAGTTGGAGCCTTGGGAGCCAATCCTCATTGGATTTGGTAAAAAACTACACGCATGCGCATACAGTAACCATTCCAGCTTTGGTGTCACAGACAGTTCTGCGATATTGTTGAGTTTTTACCAAAGCTAAATACAAGGCGTTCACGAAAAAGTATACCCAACTTCAAAGCCAGGATACCAGAGTTCTGAGCAATTTTTTAAAAATTCAAAGGTGGCAGTATAAGGCACAGTTTGTCCTTCATCGAATGGTACCTAGGTCATTATGTAACTGTCATGGATGACTGAGCAATCTTTACTTTTATGAAAGGTGATAAAATCATCATTGTGCCAAGTTAGCATTCAAGTAGGATTGACAAAATGAATGTTTTTTGTGTTCAAAACATTATTAATGTTCCATGATCTTCAATCGTTTTGCATACTTTTCCATAACTTTTTATTGCTATTTCCCTCTCGGGAAATTGGATCACTAGAGCCTGAACTCCTGAGCCTGAGCTCCTGAACAGCATGATGAAGTCAATTGTATCCCCCATTTAAGTCAAGGTACCCTTGCTGAAATCCTCATTTTCCCAGAAGAACTCAAGTTGACTGAGTCTAAATAAGTAGATCCATGTGGGACAGTATTATATAGCTAGAATCCATTTTCAATAGTAAGAATATGGGTGCTTAAACAGTACACTGGACTTGCTCTTAAAAACTTTTTGTTGGCTCTTCTGCTCAGGTGTCAGTTGAACCATGTTTGCAGGCCTATTTAAGAGTAAGTTAAGCTTTTTTGCCAAACCTTTTTTCATAAGAGAGTTACTTAGACACCAGTCTAGTTCATTATGAAAGCCCCGTCCTCTAACATTACATAATGTAACAGTCATGATTGGTCAGTCATAGGTGACAGTTACATAATGATCTAGGAACCATTTGATGGAGGACAAATAAGACTTTTTGCTGTCACCTTTGTATTTCAAAAACATTGCTCAGAATTCTAGTAATTTGGTTTTGAAGTTGGGTATACTTTTCTGTGGACGCCCTGTATAACGACAATGACAAAATGAATGACAATTGAAATTAACGTTCATCTTCGCAGCTTGATTCTCAAAAACGGAAACAAAATGCGTGTTTTGTTTTTCTCAGTGAGAATGCCTGCCAGTGCCAATGTCACCATATACTAGGAAGTCCGGGTTTATCAGTACCATTAGGCTTGATGAATAAAACATATTGAATGTAAATAGGGAAATTGCGACGAGGAATGATTAGCTATGATAATACAAAATGATTTACGAGGCGTTGATAAATGAAGGTCATATCAGTACTTCTAAATCACTTGGAGCTGGATCCTAGAATGTAACAATACTTTAAATAAAGATGACCGGGACACATGAATTATAGCGGATGTATTTGCAAACAGAAGTGGGATCATTCGCCATTTGTAATGCGGATTATGACTCATATAGAAGATGGCAGATCATTTCTGCGTATACATTTACTTCCGGTCCAATTGGTTTGTTTGTACCAGGACGGTCAAAAAATTCATGCAAAATGCTTGAAGATTATTTTATTATTTTTCAATGTTTCACAAAATTTGGATGCATTCAAACACAAAAATAGTTACTCTCCTCTGATTGGACGATAGTGGGTTCTATGGAAATTCATGTTTTGGTCATTCGGGGCAATGATTCTTCTGCTCTCTGGGCAATATTTTCTGATACTGCAAGGATTCATATCAAGTGGTTTTCGCTTTTATGACTCTAATCAATCTTGTAATAAGAGACTTGAAAGAAGATTGCATATTTATTTCCTAGTCGACTCGATAATGATTTTTACAATGATGCTATTATTTCTCTTTGACGAACACATGTAACACTATCGGTATTTTAGTACTATTTTCCCGAAAAACCGTATTCACATTGGCCGTTCTCCTATTGGAAACGAATGCACCCATTCGTTTTTGTTTTTCATTTTCTGACGTTTTTATTCAATGCACGAATATAGTATGATATAGCGATATTAATTTAACTAATTTAGCTACTTATATTTTCTAAGATCATCATGTGATATTTGAGAATGACACACAACTTAGATCATTAAATCATGGCATAAAATACACGGGAACTCCAAATACTGGAATACACAGAACAACGTGAAATTCTACTTGGTACTTGGATATGATTCAATCCCTCTCGGTGAATAATCTCAATATATACCGCGATCAAACACTAGCAGGTGTTTATCTCAAAATTCATTTTTTATCTACGTGAGAAAGTGTGCAGTGGATACTATTATTTTTATTACAGATTTTAATTGCAGTCGTAAATCATAAGTGGATGCCAGATTAATTACCAGTGAATAACAGTTTGATAAGAAAAATGTTACCAATAAGATTAGAATATGATCCTTTGCCCTTTCTTAGTAATCCAATTTTCCTGCAGTATTGTACTCTTGAGCTATTGGGAATTTTTGAATTACAGAGATGGCCCCTTGAAACATTAAAAACTTTTCTCTTGGCCTTAAATAATTCATTATTTAATATCTAATTTGGGGTATTCTTGCAATTCTAAAGCTAAAAGTAAACGAAGAAATAATGGTATTATACAAAATGAAACAGATTAGAAAAACGCAGTTGAAAACTGATTTGAGAAACATGGTACCGTAGACTACAGATGATATGCTGTGGGAATTTTCTTTGATTAAACTGTTATTTTAAGAGAAACACTTGAATCGTTCACTTGAGATATATCTATATTGCGACCTGCTTTACTTATTTATACAGATACAAGAATGTTGTGCAATCGTTGGCTTCTTTGAACCGGGAACCATTGCAATCTGGCATAATGAATGAACGTAGGCCTGAACAACACTGTAAGTGGCGGTTCAAAAACAATATACGACTCAATATGGCTTCAATGTCAGTATGATTGTCTCGCACATTTATCCCCTTTAGCCTACAGGTATGTAGAAAGGTAGTAGGGAGGTTAAATTACACGTTTTAATAGTACGCGTGAACGTGTAGAATTGTGGTTATAATGGATTCGTTCTCTCCTTGTGATAGTAATAACTTGTCCAATTGAGTATAAAGATATAAGGAAAATAGGTGTCATTAGGTTACTGGAAAAAAACCAATTGATGAGAGGAAACAGTAATCAACGTATTACGCGTGAACGTGTAGGATTGTGGTTATAATGGATTCGTCCTCTCCTTGTGGTAGTAACAACTTGTCCAATTGAGTATAAAGATATAAGGAAAATAGGTGTCATTGGGTTACTGGAAAAAAACCAATTGATGAGAGGAAACAGTAATAATCAACGTATTACGCGTGAACGTGTAGGATTGTGGTTATAATGGATTCGTCCTCTCCTTGTGGTAGTAACAACTTGTCCAATTGAGTATAAAGATATAAGGAAAATAGGTGTCATTGGGTTACTGGAAAAAAAACAATTGATGAGAGGAAACACTAATCAACGTATTACGCGTGAACGTGTAGAATTGTGGTTATAATGGATTCGTCCTCTCCTTGTGGTAGTAATAACTTGTCAAATTGAGTATAAAGATATAAGAAAGATAGGTGTCATTAGGTTACTGGAAAAAAAACAATTGATGAGAGGAAACAGTAATCAACGTATTACGCGTGAACGTGTAGGATTGTGGTTATAATGGATTCGTCCTCTCCTTGTGGTAGTAACAACTTGTCCAATTGAGTATAAAGATATAAGGAAAATAGGTGTCATTGGGTTACTGGAAAAAAAACAATTGATGAGAGGAAACACTAATCAACGTATTACGCGTGAACGTGTAGAATTGTGGTTATAATGGATTCGTCCTCTCCTTGTGGTAGTAATAACTTGTCAAATTGAGTATAAAGATATAAGAAAGATAGGTGTCATGAGGTTACTGGAAAAAAAACAATTGATGAGAGGAAACAGTAATCAACGTATTACGCGTGAACGTGTAGGATTGTGGTTATAATGGATTCGTCCTCTCCTTGTGGTAGTAATAACTTGTCAAATTGAGTATAAAGATATAAGAAAGATAGGTGTCATTAGGTTACTGGAAAAAAACAATTGATGAGAGGAAACAGTAATCAACGTTTTACACGTCCACGTACAATTTCTATCAAAACGTTTCACTTAACAGCCCTATTGTCTTGGACAGGACTGCTTTGAACAGTATTGCTTTGGACAACTTTGACTTAAACAGCATTACCTTTAACAACCTTACTGTGCCGACTGTCAGGCTCCAGTGAGACGTAAAGTAGAATCATCTTTATTACATTGACTCCCGGAGGAGAAGAGAATGATAAAATACTGCAACTTAAAATAATCAAAACCCAATGGGGAATTTAACTTTTTCACATCGCCTTGATGAAACGGACTGGAACTACAGTGGCTTTCATCAGTTTAGATTTTAGATATAGATTTTTCATCTTTAGACTACTACTAAGTATATTAGCAAACATCGATCATTTAATTAGCGTCATTGTTTTCATTCTGTAACTGTCACGAAAATCAGATTGCTAATCTACAAATTCGTTTTTAAACCCCGAGCCAAATAGTTTTTTGACAGTAGGGAAACCAAATGACAAAGGGTAATGGAATATAAAGTATGATATTCAGTGCATGCTATGGAGAATGACTATCGTTAAGAATATGATGGAACAACCTCAAAATACCTCACAGTAGAAGATAGACAAAAAAGTTGACAGTATATAAGCGTTGTTGGCCGCTCCCTTGTCTCGATTACAACAGCAGTAAGCATTGTTGCATGGCCACTCATCTGTCTTCATTAAACCAACAGCATTTCTATGACAGAAAGCGTTGTAGG
The DNA here is from genome assembly GCA_903813345.2 of Owenia fusiformis. Taxonomy (NCBI): domain Eukaryota; kingdom Metazoa; phylum Annelida; class Polychaeta; order Sabellida; family Oweniidae; genus Owenia; species Owenia fusiformis. The sequence continues at coordinate 19,506,267 of CAIIXF020000008.1, read as the reverse complement.
CCACTCACGTGCACGTTTCTATGACAATAAGTATTGTTTGCCACTCACCTGTCTCTCAATTAGAAATGCTAGCCTTTAATGCATATTGCGCTAGGACAGCACTTTATGAATACTAAGATAATGGACTAAACTCAACTTTATCGATGACATCAGCAGTCATCAAGCGTTATATGACTGACTCACACGTTTCAGTATGACAGTGAGCTTTGTAGGCCATTCACCCGTTTCTATGACAATAAATATTGTTTGCAACTCACCTGTCTCGATGACACCAGCACCAACAAGTGCAACGACTGCAGTAAGAGTTCTCCTGAGTGCCTCCATCGTGTTCATAGTAGTTTTTCCTGCTTCGGTTATGCCACAGTGGTCCACAGCTGTCTGATCCTGTGATTCTGCCACAAATTTTACTCCTGAATTCACATCCTAATTAATTCACATCGTGCCATTTGGTGGCTTTGTTTACTAGATAAGGCTACCAGTTGCTCATAAAGAACTGCAATTGTAAATATACCCCTTATCCTAGTTGTGATAACTACTGTAGTTTTGCAATTACATCGATATGTTTTATCAAGCTGGTTCCAGTAAGTGGTTACTCATGTTCAATCCAACCTAGTCACCTACACGTTTAAATATCTCTTTTAAAATGAACTGTTGGTTGCTTTTTATTCAAGTGATGTCGATCGATACGGAGACGAGCTTAGGATTTTTCTATCTCTGAGATGCACTACTCAACAGAATGACAGAATTCAAAAACTTCAATTAATAAAGTTGTTCTCGTGTACTTTCAACACCAAAGTAAATACAACTGAAACAAAATCAAACATTACAACATTTTTTTCTTCACCATTCGTTTCATCATCCGTGTGTATAGTCAAAGATAACTTGATAACGTCCCCCATAAGCGACTGCTGTCACATCTGCCTCATTGATTAATGGCGATCACCGTCGATGTTGTGAGCGTATCTGAAATATTCTCTCGTGCCTGATGTTGTTGAATTGTTAACACTGCAATGTACATGATGCCGATAATTGAATCATTATAAAATAAAATTCACGTCTCACAAGTATCCCTCCCACGCCTGTTACGATCGATGCATTATCGGTTATCGCCTTCTGGGACAGACTTAATTTGATTTTATTCGATAGATGTCACAACTATTTTGTCAAAGATATGTTTTTCCTGGAATAATACATAACATTAATTTCAAAAGATTACTAGTGAGCTTAGTTTTTTATAAAATAATATTTCCAAATTGTGAACACCTCAGTATTGTCAACACATGATTAAAGTAACACCTCAGAAAAGTAAACATCTCAGTAAAGTAAACGCCTAAGTACTACAGTAAAGTAAATACATCAGTAATGAACACCCCGGTAACTATGTAACTATCGTATTCATAAAAGGAACACTTCAGTAATGGGAACACCTCAGAAACACTTATGTATTGCATTACGTAAGTGCAACATCTCAGTTATGTAAACACCTTATTCGTAAAAGGAACACCTCATTGATGGGAACACCTCAGTAATGTATCGCATAACTTAGGTGCAACATCTAACTTATGTGTATGTAAAGTTTGTAAACACCTAATTCGTAAAAGGGACAACCCAGTGATGGGAACACCTCAGTATTGTATGGCATTACTTAAGTGAAACATATCAGTTATGTAAACGCCTTAATTCGTAAAAGGAACACCTCAGTGAAAAGAACACCTCAGTAATACGTATGTCATTACTTAAGAGAAACATCTCAGTTATGTAAACACCTCATTCGCAAAAAGAACACCTCAGTGATGGTAACACCACAGTAATGTATGGCATGAATTAAGTAAACATGTAGTTTACATGTGCTAGGTGCTGTTGACCGTTACAAGGTACTGTCGAAAAAAACATCAACAATTTTAAAGGATTGCATTTAAAAAAAATTAATGAAAAGTATCATTTGCAGTACAGCTGGAAAAAGTACAAACCATCAAGTATCACTTTGTAAAAAAGATATGACATCTTGATCCTCATACCAAATATATCTTTACGTTAGATTCTAAATATATCCTTGCAACCATATTAAACCCCTCCTCTGGTCTCAGTCTACAGTACTTTCAATAGGTTTACATCATCAGTCTACAATTTTGCCAGTTGACCTCAAGAGAAGTCTACAAGACATCCGGGCAAAGTGTGGTGATAGTCGGGACAGGCTGGTTTTAACTTTTATAGGTATTCTGCTTTTAGTGCTGAGTTAACTGCCATCTTTGGAAAGATAAATTATCTTTCTATAAAACACACGTCAAGTATGCCACGAAATGGGGTTCTACGCATCCTAAATCCCGTTAAAATGGAAATAAAAACACCTCGAATCGAATTGCGAGATTTCAAATCACAGACATGCAAGTATGTACATGCAAGCATGCGTTTACTTTATCAAACGTTAAAAATATGAGGTTTATCCATGCTACTGTCCATGGCATGCGTCTTCTTCATAAGATTTCCATTTCTGGACAGATAGGCTTTTGGGGAACCAATATACAAAGGTGAATTGTCTTATGACGCTTTCATAAATTATTCAAATGACGTCAAATTATTCCAAGGAAAAACATACATTGTTTAGAACTTACCTGGAAACAAGAAACAGTCAAAATGTAAGGCCAAAGATTTTGCCCACTGGAACGTTGTCCAGAGAGAAAGACGGGATCTGTCGTTATTTAGTGAATTTGAAGATGGGCGTCAAGATCAGCAAGATTTTAAGAAGAAGAAAGGGTGATTTTCAGGAATCAAAGAAAGATTTTCGAAGGAACGTAGTTGAGGATATCGACACACGAAATAAAATATTGAAAATCGACCCAGTCAGTAATTTGAACAGAAGAGGCAATCTAGAGCTTTTTGAAAATATCCCCGAGTTTTTGAAGCAATATGTGAATAAAACCATTCGTATTGAAATCTACAGATTCAAACGACTTGATAAAGATTGCAGTAAATGGCCAAAATTTGAGAGATCGTGTGATACACTTAGGTGCTTATATTTAGACATTGAACATTTTAAACCATTGATTATTCTCAAAGATGGCGTGAGAACTATGGTTTCTAAGGAGATGGTAGGGTTTTCCTTGTATGAGCATCATGGAACTAGGAAAGCAAGACAACACATTAAGCTTGTAAAGATGGAACCAGTTGACGTCGTCTGTCATAAAGATGTAAACGCAATTCTTCTCATAGGTAATTGTACGATGTACATTGCAATAAATTATGTGCTGTTTTTTGCCAAGTTTTTCAAGTTGTGCTTAACACAAATTTTTGATATCGAATTTTAAATGGGTTGAAGTCTATCTTTGCTCGTTTGTCACCTGGACGGTGTCGCATTGGAACCAATGTCCATAGCCAATTTCAATGGTATTGAGCACCGAACACTGTGACTCAGCGATGTTTCCTATGTTACACTTTGAATGTCCAAGCTCATTTGTCAGACCGAATCGATATCTAGAAACAGTACATATAAAAATGGTTGTAGAGCTTTGGTGTATATAATTCCCCAGGAAACTCGTAATTTTTTGTATATACTACTCTGTCAAGAGTATTGAGCGATACAAAACAGTGCATTCTCATCATCTTCTTACATCTGTCCAATTCAGGTGGTTCCTTTTATTTCCATTTGGGGCCTCGCAAGGATGATACAACGTCTCAACAGAACTCAGTTCGTAGAAGCACACCCTGTAGCAAGATGACAGGGACATATACCCGGATGGTGGAGGAAAATCATGACGTCAGAGTATGGTGGACACTTGACGTGTATCCGGCTAGTCGCAGACGAGTGGATAAAGCTACCAAGAGACTTGAACAATACAGGATTGCAATGCCAGCTACTGTGATGACATCATTGGATGATGATTGCAAAGTAATCGCACTTGAGAGATCGAAATGTACAAAACTTTGTTTTACAGTGGTTCCTCATGATCACCATATTGGCTTGCTTTGAAAGTCGACATCGAAACGGATGGATCTACAATATCACTGGTTAGTATCAAGCGAAGGTAACGGTCGTTACCTTCGCATTTAAGATGGCGGTTGGTAAATGTCGATATCGATACTTTGAAGTTTCCACTGAATTAAACTACTATAGTTGACGTTATGCTTTGATATTTAAATTGAATCAAGCTTATATGATATGGTAACTCTGGAGTACGATCATTTGTGCGTGGTCAACACGATTCAACGATATCTTTGACCGCTTAAGGGAAGGTAACTGGGATTTTGGCTCACAGATCATATATTTTCAGTTATTACCTTCCGTTTAGCGGTGAAAGATATCGTGGCGCCTACGCACAGCATATGAACAATTGATCAAACTCGACAGAGTTTTCATGTCATATAAGCCTGATTTAGTTCAAATGTCAAAAGGCAGAGCATTACGTCAACTATAAAGTAAGCTAGTTTAATTCAATGAAAAATGAAAATATCGAAATCGACACTTAGAGTCCGCCAACTTAAATGCAGCCGTTACATTCGCTTGATACTGATCAGTGAATATGATAATATAGTTGTCGTAAACAACATCTAGATGGAGGTTAACTATCTGCTAATAATTGCATGTCACTAATATCAACTATAATAGTTAGTAGCAAATATACTACTATAAGTTATTATCAACTATTACAGTTGACTCACTTGCATCATTCCCAGCTAGTACACGTATTTAACAAAATAACAATTCATGTGAGAATATAAAGTTTAATTATTTCATGTATTTTCTAGTATTTATTATTATCTACCGAAACGTTATTTGAAATTTAACCGATGTACGCTACGTTATTTAGATTTAACTGATGTCTATATATTATTACAAAATGATAATAATCTACTGACACGGGATGACACAATGGATAATGCACTCATTTTGAATATACAGGAACTACAAAAAAGGCTTGTTCTTCAATTTCCTCCATTCATTTAGGAACATTGTCAACATTATATTAATACACTATGAGATGATTCAAAGATTAAACTGCTATTTTCAGGTTTTAATATTTTAAATCCTTGTTATCATTCATTAAAAACATATTTGTAAACGTCAGTTTAGTCAACATTATAGTTGACTGTCGACTTCAAACTACTTGTGGTTAAGTATTTGAAGAGCTATCTTTGTTACAAAAATACGTCTAAATAAATGTTATTCCATTTCTAGTCACTGTACTAATAGTATGATATAGCTCCTATAATAGTATTTCATTATTTATGATAAAAGCATCAACTACTTCTTTTTCTTTTTATCCTTATCGTTTTTCTTTTTGTTTTCCTTTCCCTTATCATCTTCTTTATCGTCTTCCGGTTCATCTGGTGGATTTACCTGCCACAACCGTTTCTCTTCCATACCCCATAGTAACGGTTTCCTTAGGGACTCCCTAGCAACAGTGATAAGGTCATCCCATCCTTTGATATATCGCGCCGCGAGGTTTCCAAACGGGGACGCTGGGTCGATGATAAAAGGGCTGAAAATGTTCACAATAGCTTGTAACAGAAATCTCTGGACATCACTCAGATCGTGTCGGAAATATTTTATATTTTTCGTCCACTGTTAATTTTGTATTCATTGCATAATATTTCAGATTTTAGATACATGATTCTATGCATTTATGGAGAAACTTGACTTGACATAATTTAACATCAATCAAATTAGCTGGTCACATATATCTGCATACGTTACGTTAAACTGATCGAAATTAAATAGATTTATATTGATCGAAACTTACATCCTTGTATTTTTGGGAGTAAATTGTTCATATTTTGAGAAATCGTAGTTTTGGTTCCATATAGCTTGCGTCATCTGTGGCATCATGAGTTTCCGAAGAAAACCATAAAATCCAATCAACATATCGAAGCTAGGGGGCGCTCCAACCCTTTCCCAGATATTCAAAACGAGTAGTTCGATAACGTAGGCATTGGGTAAATTCTTTTTAGTCTCTTCCTAAAAAGAATGAGAATAAAATGTTAATTTTAGTTGACATGTTCTTAATATAAAAATACCACAATTATTGACAAGTAGATTCATGTTGGATAGTATTGCTAGACTCCTTTTTCAATGGTAAAAATAGGGGTTCTTACACATGGCATTGGGCTCGCTTTTAGAACTTTTTGTTGACTCTAAAAGGCACAACGACTAGAAATAATTAATCTTGGTCCCATTGTAGTCGCACTATGCGCTAGCAAGGTGTGACCGACAAATTGACAATGTAACTGTGTCTAAAGTGAAGGTGACCTTAATCACAGAAACAAATGATATTGTAGTAATAAAGTCGAACGACAGTACTTACTCTAAAACATGTATGAATCCAGTGTTTGACAAGTCGGATGAGATTGTTAACTGCGTGTGCTGGCGGACGGAACTGGATGAATTTAGTCTGTAACTGGGATACCACTGGCCAGTAAACCTGCCTCCCCGCCTCGTCTAAAGTCTTCATGTCTTTGTACATACTATCCTTATATACTGGAACGTACATTGTAAAAACATATATAGAAAAACATATATAATATATATGACATAGGCGTAGCCAGTGTGGGGGCACCCCCCTCCCCCCTGACTGATAGCTGGCTACGCCCCTGTATTATTAGTCTGCTGTATGTATGTATGTATGTATGTATGTAACAAGCTTGGTTGCTTTATTCGATAGTTCCATCGTTTTATTAATGCCCTCGAAATGCCATGTGCGCCTAAGGGTATAGGAGAGTCAAATCATGCAATCTAAACAGTTCCCAAAAGGGGCAGCGTTTCTAGTAATTATGGGAATTTAAGATTGTACACCCCCTTGTCATTTTCGAATTTATGTTAACAGCTTTTCTTGAAATCAAATTGATGTTAAGAGTATGATATAGCAAGAATGCAATCATATTGATCAATACGATATGCATTACGGACCATAAAGTTGCCTCGAGTATTTTAAATCGTGACTTCACCCCTATACATAAATGGTGAGTCACCATCCCTTATGTAGTCGGTATAATCAAATGCAACTTTAACACAATATGGTCGAATGTGGTCGTACTTACATTTTGTAGGGTTGTCACCTTTGAGGACATCGTGACACGGGAAGATTAAGATTCTGTGGAATTTATCTCTGTGATCGGAGCACCTTAGCGTGAATCTCACAGAAAATTCAGTGTTCTTTTCCATTAGTAAATTACCATCCACTATCCAATTTGTCTTTTTCATATGAAATTCTACCTGTTGTAATATTTCGTTGAGTTTGTAACGACAGTCAGCCATTGATTTGAAGTCATAGAGAAATAATACAAGTTGGTATTCCTCCACCTCGCCCCGTACGTCTGCTCCGCGAAGATGGGCCCCAGACTGAAAATAGAGATACACAATTTATGGCAGATAGAAATTTAAAATCTGGAAAATCCAGTGTGATTTTTAGAGAAGTAGGAAATTCAAAATCCAATGACAGAATTCCAGAAAAAAGGTTACGTTAAATTCATTTTTGTGTGTCAACTAGAGAACAGGTCATTTTTTACTTATTGATCTAAATAATATCGACCTTTTCGAATACTACCCTCGAGATACAGACAATAAAGCACTCCATTCTTGAGATTTCTAGGTAGACATGCCTGACTTTAATCTAAAAATCTTCAGCCAGCATTTTCTAAAGAGGATTTAATCTATCAATGTAAAACATTACATGATCCACAATTATCTTCCTCGATCAACCTAACAGAATAACGCAGATGCGAGTAGGCAGTTACCAGTTTCACCACCAGGTGGCTCGTTCGGGTCAGATAGCATGGCGGGTATAGTAGAAAGTTCCCTTTAACTTAAATTGCATCTATTTGCGTGGTTCAATTTTCATATAACCCTTATGTATCTAATAGTTATGCAAATTAAAATATGTTCAGGAAAAGAAAATGTTATCTGTCCAATACAAGAGATGATAATTCACTTTTTGTGATTTTGTAACATGGGGTCTATGGGGAATCAACCCGAACAAGAAGTCACATTTTTAAAAAAATTAAATTTTCAAAGTTGATAGACAATTTTCGAAACCATATTTCTAGATGCACTTTTACATGCAGATTTCAAATATGAGATCACTTTGACTGAACTTTGAATATTTAATGACGTAAATCAAGATTATTTCTACTCGCACCTAGTCTATTCGGCTAAGCTGAAAGGACCGACCAAAAGTTTTAAGGATGTTCCCTGGACGAAGTTGAAAACGATGAACACCAACCCCTAATTTTTCTTTTCAAAATGTGAAGTACATAGCATAACTAAGTGTTTCTGTGAGTTTAAGAAAAAGTTAAATATTCAAAAGTGTGTTTTGGGGTGAAAACCTGATTTTTAACATGGGTTTCAATGAGAAAGTGCCACGCCCACTTTTGTCAAATATTGACACTTTAGAGGCCTCTTGCTCAGAAAAAAGCACACTAACATATGGTTTTTAAAGTTTTAATATTCTTTGTTGCCCGTGAGAATCCCAGAAAACCATTTTTGAGAAAAAGTTAAATACTATTGAATATTTTCCTATCTGACCAGGGAACATCCTTAAAATGATCAGGGGTTGAAGCTTTACATGGGGCCTTTATTAATATCACCAAGCCTTATATAAAATAGCTACGAAAAAGATGACAAGCCGACCTCTAAAACACGTACGTGTGAATAAACCTTTATTCTGCCGCTTTTGCGAAATCACAGCGTTACATCGTAAAATTGAAATATTTGAAAACAAATCAAAGGTCAATTTTTACTTTAAATTTTAAGTTTAAAATAACTAACAAGAAATGAAAATGAAAAAATAAAAATACTTTGCTAAGGGCAATTAAATAAAACTGTAATGCGAAACGTTTTGTCGCGTTATTGTGTACAATGTGTAGGCGTTGTAAGGTATGACTAAAAGAATACTTATTTATTTCTCTTACGAACAAAATTACAGAATTTGTATAACGCGTGACGTCATGATGAGCACAGTAATTCAAATTATGTGACTTATTTCTTCATCCAAGTACAGATAGACTATTATCTATTTATCTAATATACCTATCAACCCAGGATGGGGACGCCTAATTTTGGTAAAGCGCCTGAACATGTATATCATGACATACTCCAAAGACATTTATCAAGGATTTCGCGCAATTTATTTCTTATTTCTGGACACCTAATTGGTTGCAGGTCGAACGTCGTATGTGCAGGTCGGAGGTCGAAGGGTTTTGAATACATTCCTAATTTAGGAGCGTTTTTTATCTTAGACAAAGTTAACGACCCCATGGCAGGGCTTATTCAATCATTCTTTCGCAGGAATTAAGAAGGAATCCAGTACTGATCCAATACGAATCCGAAGTCATTTAAAACGGTGCAGTTATGCATACTATTATTTCAAAACCCTGCGTCTCCGTTTGTATTATTTTTTGAAATAAAGCGCCAGACCAAATCATCTGAAGCGCTTTACTAGGAAATATTTTAAAATTTCGAGCTCTCGTTTGAAATTTACACGAATCTCCAATTTATCATATATTTTTGCCTAACTATGTTCATGTGTACCTAACCGGTTTCACACGAGGAAAATGTACGTTAACAGAAGTAAATGATATATCGAAGAGACATAAAAAATCTGGACATGTCTGCTTTTCTGGTAATTCTCTGGTATAGGAAAATATAAAGGAAAAATTATGTCATTTTAATCATCCCTGGTGTATCTACATATTTAAATGATTTCCCCCGTGATACAACGAGATTTGAAACTGATCAGCTGATGGTAACACGATAGCATATCTAAATAATTCAGCAATTAATAAATCTTTCCAATATAGGAATGTTGATCAATTGTAGTATAAGACTCATTAAAGTTAGCTATATCATAATAATTGAATCACTCTGCTTCGTGGTTAATGTCAATTTAATTGAATCGCTAAGGAAATGGCAATTCAGGTATTAAACCGGTAATTACTCTTGTGAAGAGAATTACATCTCTTCATTAAACACAGTAGTGACGCAATTCAGGCAGGAAATGTACCCGTATCTAAGATAAATGACGATCCTAAAAAAACAAACTGACAAAATGGATTGGAAACTGCAAAATACAAATGAAACAAAATAGTTTAAATGACTTTAACAAATTGAAGGTATTGACAATGTAAAAGATTATGATACAATGATTTCGACGAAACGTCGTGTAAAAAGTACTGATCTGCGTAACATTTCAAGTATGAGATAGATCCGTTACTGGGTGATTCTGACGTATGTGATCCCTGTCTATGTTACAGGCCTAATTATATCACACTATTTTCATCATATCATTGTTAAAATCCCTCTGTTATTTATACCTTATTGTATCTTGTTATGCACGCATTCCCAACGAGGGGAGGGTAAGATATTTGATACACAATATCGCCTCCAGGGGTAGGGATTTGACGAAGATTTTCTTCCCGGGGGTGAGGAATTTGATATGTGCCCGGGTACGGGGATTTTTGACTGAATCTGTTTCGTCAACTTTAAAAAACACGGCTCTTTATGTAATGTTGACTGATTGACACCAATTTAATGCGAAAATAATATTAATTTACATATATTTTCATGTAACTGTTTTTGTTAACATTTTTTGTTTTTTAGTGCAATTGTTTTTTGTTCCGTTCTACCATTAAAATATCTTTCTGAAGCTTGTTGGAACAAAATTGCATATACAACATTTTCTTAGACATCTCAATATTATATACAAAGGAAATTTTGCTTGATTTAAGAAAAAGTATTCAAAACAAAAAAAACCAAAATAGATGAAAATTAAGATTAATGTTTTATTTCATCAACAAGATACTTTTTTGAATCAACCACATTTTCCTTTGTACAATTACACCCTATGCAGACAGAGCCTGTGGGAAATATTGGATGCGGCGCAAATGAGCGGAGGGTGCGGAGCTAACGGTCATTTTTGAATTTAAAATTGGGATATTTCTGAAACTAAGCCGTTTTGGGACTTCAAATATACCAAGAAATGTGTATTTGACACCAAATATCAACAAAATTGTGAAAATAGTAGTGCAATTCATTTTATGGCGACGCAGTATGCCTTAAACATTTCCCAGACCTATATATTTTGAGACTATCCTTTTAATACTGCGTCCCCAGCATTCATAAATAATGGTGTTCAAGATACACTACCCATGCAAATTATTTTTGCATCTTGGAAGCCAGGCAGTATCTGTGTGATTTTATAAAAATTCGGAAATGTTCTTCAGATATGAGCCCCCTCTAAATATTGGGTGCGGAGGTACGTTTATGGAGCTCCTCCGCACCCAATATTTAGAGGGGGCTCATATCTGAAAAACATTTCCGAATTTTTATAAAATCACACAGATACTGCCTGGCTTCCAAGATGCAAAAATAATTTGTATAGATAGTGTACCTTGAACACCATTTTTTATGAATGCTGGGGACTCAGTATTAAAAAGGATAATTTCAAAGTATATAGATCTGGGAAAGGTTTAAGGCACACTGCGTCGCTATAGAATGAATTGCGCTACTATTTTCACAATTGTATTGATATTTGGTGTCAAATACACATATCTTGGTATATTTGAAGTCCCAAAACGGCTTAGTTTCAGAAATATCCCAAATTTAAATTCAAAAATGACCGTTAGCTCCGCACTCTCCGCTCATTTGCTCCGCACCCAATATTTCCCACAGACTCTGTCTGCATAGGGTGAATTACAATATTGAGAGACCTATACACGTTGCGTCAATTTCTTCCAATGAGGTTCGGGTAGATGTTTCATTTCATTCCGAACGTATGATACTAAGAACAAAAGAAGTGTCTGATGTGTTTTCTAAAACAACATACAGAAAGGTATATATTATATTGATTCGAAATTATATTGTTACCATTCAAAAGATGACCATTAAATTGACAATGTGTAAAATTTAAGAATTGTTTGATGACTGGTTTAAGAGAAACGTACGTTCAAAAAGTTCACCATATCGATACCCATCCTTTCAATGCATCCCCATACCAACCAAAATAACGCCCAAAGCCATTCCAAATGTCTTAATACTATTGTATAAGACCAATGCCATACCAAATGTCCAAATAGAGGACCAATGTCATACCAAATATCCATATATACACTCCCTCCATAAGTTTGGCAACCCTAGCTCCCCCATTGAACTACGTGTCAAAGCCTCTTTACATTTGAATTTTTATTTACTTAACCGGAGATGAAATAAATTATAATATTAATGCCGGAAACGTAACTTGACTTTATTTCCAATACCTCCAAATTTTCTCAATTTTTTCCTCAATAACAATAGGTCGAAAATTGATGATAAATTCGATGAATTTTTGAAAATCGTCATTCCCATGTAATCCAATGGGAAATGGTAGGTTTGCCACAAGTCATATGACAAGCATTTAGCAATAACTATGTATAATCTGCACAGTGTGTATTCATATGTACTGCTTCATAAAATATAGGTCCTCTAGAACTTAGAACATGCTCAAAATGTTCTCTTGGCTGTCACGTTCTACAATTAGAACGAGTGACAACCTACTAACGACGAGCTGGACGTACTACGAACGGAACCGTCGTACTTCAATCCTACTAGGGACGTTTTAACAACGAGTCGAACTGATTAAGAACGTATTTTTCAAAGAATTAGCAAAATATATCTATCACACCAAGCAAGTTGCCACTGCGTTCTTCAAAACTGGTTTTAAACTGTGTGCGAATGGAATGAACGTAGCTACAACGTCCTACGGTCTGTTTACGAAATTCATGGACTTTCCCGGACGGGGAATGTGATTTAGAATTTTGAATCGATTCAAAATTCGATGGCGACCATACCGTTCAGTAATCAGGTCATGATGACCTTCTAGACTAACACCCCAGTCACATTTCCCACGGGACGGGTAAGCACTAGTTTGGTGTGAGAGGGGGGTAACCGACCGTTTCAATAGGTTCTTTTAGCACTAGGTATTCTTTGTTGCAAGGCAATTGCAAGTTGAAAGAAACATTGTTATTTCAATTTGGTCTTTTGGATTTTCAGCCTCTGTTTCATTTTTTACAATACCTGTCATTTCATTGTCAATTCTATCGTCATTACCAATTCAGAGTATTCTTGTTTTCAAAGTCATTGAGACTTAGTTTTATTGTCCGCCATGATAAAAATAAAATTCTTCAAAAATATTTGCTATTAGAGGCTTCTATTCAGTAACAAACTGTAAATCAAAAGGTCATTATGAACACTCCTCTAGATCTTTAGTCAATATTTGTAGTCAATAAAAGTAAAAATCTTTTGTTTGGATTTTTTTCAAATATAATCGTAGCTCAGTATTAAAGTGTGGGAATTGCATGTTTCAGAATTTTACATATCCTTGAATGAACGCTATTTGTCTATCTCAATAAATTAGGAGAATTTGCCCCTCAAAAAGTTTGTTTTAAAAATATGTTCTTTAAAATTAGGATTTGCCCTTAAAGGTAGCTCAATATTCGATTTCTCTTGATTTGGATTTCATTAAACACATGTTACTAATATAAAAATGTATGTTAGGCCGGATTTTGCCCTAAAAGTAGCTCTAACTCGGGGATATTTTTAAATAAAATAATAACTATACGTAATTCTGTCAATCTGAGAAAATATTTCGTCGCCATGCCATTATAACGTCTTAGTCCACGAATTATTTTATTATACTGTAATCACTGCTGGTATCAAGGAGATTGAATATGACAAAATAATCTTCCCAATGATAAATACGTTTCTTGCCTAGAAAATCATGATTCCGTGGCCTCTCAAGAATGCTGGCATTTTCAAGATGACACCATGTACAAAACTAGTAAAACGACTTGCAGGTTGCATCATATTTTTCGTCCCCATGTAGGTACGCAAATGTAGATCGCAGAGATTTTACTACTTTTGTCCTTTCGATCCCCGTTTCACGTTGTAAGGCCAGCCCGATTTTGTCCATCACGGTGTCTCACATGGATTTCCAAGCGCAAGTATGGAAACGTTATCTTAGGCGTTTGGACGCATCTACCACCCTTGATGCAAACAGCCGTCATTAAGGTATAGCAGGTAGTTGAACTGTAATAATTACGCAGTGGAATGAAAAATCCTCCGTTAATAGTTATGGACGGGGTCTGAGGTGCCAATAAAGTTACGGAAAAGAAAGCTGTGACGTCATGTACGAGGGGTGATTCAAAAGTAATGGACAAAATCTTATAGGCATGCTTACTTTCACCCAATTTGCATGGAATTTGGTATACATAGATCAACCAATTATCTATAAGTTGTGAAAACTGTATTACATCAACAGAAAAAACATTTCAAGATATGGCACATCTCCCGCATTAGGGTGCTTATATCCGGAATTGATTTTTCAAGCACATCAATATCATGATAACATGATAACATGGGTATGGATGAAAAGTTAGCTGGTGAAATACATTTTTCAAGATGGTAGCACAATTAGTTCAACCGTAATTCACATTTACCGTTTAATTCAATTAAAAATATCGAAATCGACACTAATTCCCGTGTACTGGTCAGTGTCAGGGGATATTCGGACCACGGCAAGCTTGAGTGACATTGAAACTCTAAAACATGATAAGTTGTTCCTATATCGCGCGTAAACGCCGTGAACAAATTGAATTTTCGTTCGCCAGTGACACGGTAACTGATTTCTGTTACAAGGTGACGTACGTTACGGGAGTTTATAATCTGTTGCAGTGCTAGATATCCTGATTTAGACAGCAATACATGCTATTTCCTTTCATGGAATATTTCCTGTTCACGCTGAAACGTGTGATTACTTACAATACACAATTCACGTTATCGTATCCAAGGCAGTATCATCGACCAGTGTCAAAATATATTCAAGTTTGGATATTTCATCAAGACTAACATATATTTTTATTATCTACGAAGAAATCCCCTGGATTAATATTATTTCAGCTGATACTCCTCTTGAAACGAAGTGGATCTCAAAAAGCTAAAAGTGGGACTCCCTTTATAGAAGCATTGAACTGAATTTACACTTCTTAATGCTGAAATTGATAGTTTATCCATACATTTTAAGAAAATAGGTCAAAAAAGATGTTAAGCCAAATCTTGACCTGATAGCTCAGAAAAAATAAAAAGTTCGAATTCTCTCTTTACAGTCCTCGTTGCCCCTTTAATATAAAAGTCACAGGTCCACAACCTCGATTGACACTTAAAATGGTGATTCCAACAACATAATGTATTATTTTCAAACACCAATGGGCAGTTGATAGAAAATCGATAGTTTTTTGCTGTTACCTAGGATTGAAGCAAGTTTTTGGACCTGTGGCTTCTATATTGAGCTCAATATTTCTTTTCCCTTACCTTTTCCTATGTGTATATTCTATAACACGTTATTGAAGCCCAAAGACAAATTTTGCCAAGCAGGGTGAGTTTTTAAAAAGAATTCCGAATTTGACAGTTCAGGTCCAAAATCACATGTTAGAAATGCCAAAGCCGTGAACTGTTGCATAATTTTGAAAGGAATTTTTGGCCAGGGAGGGCACTTTATCAATAATTTGCAGGACACTTTTAGATTTATTCAACTTAAGTTCAAACCTGTTGCATATCACCGATCAAAACAAAATCAGTCCACTATTCGATTAGATATATTTTATTAGACTAAACTGCTATACACAATCAGATCCATTTACTGCTAGAGTCCATTTCACTGCTTCATTTCGTCAGTAGAACGGCAAAAATAAGAAATTGGGAGACCATTGTGCAATAATATATGGAAAAGTATATTCATAATGTACATGAATGGCATTTGTTTATTTCAGATTTTTTAGTCTTTTGTGCAATAAGCCTGTGCCGTCTTGTAATTTGAAGAATTTCAGCCATGTTAATCTTATTGAAAATAACATGGCAGAGAAACATCCAAATATAAGAGGCCACACACTTTATAAGCCAAACTAGAAGCAATCCAAGATATACAAATGTCATTCATGTACATTATGAATATACTTTTCCATATATTATTGCACAATGGTCTCCCAATTTCTTATTTTTGCCGTTCTACTAACGAAATGAAGCAGTGAAATGGACTTTAGCTATATACAAGAGGTCCATTCCACACAATTGCTTATAAGACTTTCAGACGTTGGACTAAACTGCTATATACAACAATATGGCCATTCACTGCTAGCTATATACATTAGGTCCATTCCTCACAATTGCTTACAAGACTTAAAGACGGCGTTGGACTAAACTACTATATACAATAGTTCCATTTACTGTTAGCTATATACATTAGGTCCATTCCCCACAATTGCGTACAAGATTTTAAGACGGCGTTGAACTAAACTACTATACGATATGTCCATTTACTACCATATACAGTAGGTCCATTCCGCACAATTGCTTACAAGACTTTAAGACTTTAAAACATATCCCAGATTCCCGACAATAGCATTTGGTTCACGACTCAAAAACATATTAATCTTTAATTTACGTCATTATGGGGGTTCTTTCATTCGGAACACTATTGACTGTTCTTTTACGTCTTGGCATAGCAAGCAAGATGCTCTCCCAGAAATATTTGTTGCTTCTATCGAGATATGTTCGTGTAGAGATGTATGTTTCAAGAGTTGGATACTTGGCTAATTCCTCTTTATCGAGGCTGCCTATGGGGTCATACAGAACCACAATAACAGGTTCCCGTTCACCTCTGACCCAGTCGTCGTGTGATTTAATGAATTCATACATAGTGTAGCCACCTCGAAGAAACTGATTTGAAAGGACAATGATTGTACGTCTGCTTTCTTCTATTGCATCAATGATATTGTCAACGATTGGTTCTCCAGCCGCAAAATCTCGTTCATGCAGACAGAGGTTGTGACCTTCGTTTTCGAGTCTAGTCAGAAGTTCATCCCGAACCCACTCTCCATTAAGTCCAGTATACGACAGAAAAGCGTCATATCGCTTATCCGACTCTTCTATTTTGTCAAATCGTAGTCCGAACCAGACAAACAACTTCAGCCTTATATGAAATCGAAAATACCATCCAAGTGAAGCAGATAGAAATATGAGGACGACAGCAGTTAACAGCCCTGTGATAACATTAAAGGTGGTAGTGAATTGAAATGGAATTATCATTTCTGGAACACAGGTCAAGTTAGAATCTTGTGTCTGAAATAATGGGGTCGGGGAAGTCTGATTTCCATTCATGCAATATATATCCTCATAATCAGTTATCACATTACGCACTTTGAACATCCAGGATTTTAAAGGAAGAGCGTCACAACAATCCCATGGGTTATGTGACAGTTTTATGGAACACTCTGTTGTTTCAACATCACTTCTGTTGCGACCTGCTTCCCCAGCCATGATTAAACGCTTGAGACTATCAAATACATTTGTGTCTACGCTGTGTAGCTGATTCCCTCTTAGATCAAGCACACGTAAACGCCAGAAGGGGTTAAAGGTACTTCTGTGGATTGATCTAATGACGT
Organism: Owenia fusiformis; assembly: GCA_903813345.2. Lineage (NCBI taxonomy): Eukaryota > Metazoa > Annelida > Polychaeta > Sabellida > Oweniidae > Owenia > Owenia fusiformis. The sequence continues at coordinate 19,488,807 of CAIIXF020000008.1, read as the reverse complement.
TAAAGGCAAGATGCAATTCGTCTAGATACAGATATTTAAAATGATTTCCAGTTAGGTTTGCTATCAGATTATTATTCAATGCCAGTATCTTTGTTTTGTTTACTCCAAGAAATATTTCATCCCCACGAAGTTCTGTTATACCACATGAAGTCATGTTTAAGTTCTCCAACGTTGAAAATGTGGAATTGGAAAATGTTCGAGAGTCCAGAAAATGGAATCTATTTTGTGACACATCAAGAATGTTAGTGATCGAGGGAACAGCTGGTATTGGTATACGCGTAAGTCCTTTGTTTGTGCATTTAACATGAAGAAATCTAACCAAATGCATATGCGATTCATCCCCAAAGCATTCACATTCTTTTGGACATTGATCTTCTATACGGCAGAGGAAACGGTTGAGGGGGACATCTCGTATCTTATACCAACGGCTATCGTTCAAAACAGGTATCATGCATTCCAATGCTGTCGAGTTCTGTATAACAGAGGTTGGCTGTGGGCTAGTTGGCTTCTTTGACCACCTCATTGTACAATCACAGACAAGCGCATTATTTGCCGCGTGTATCTCAACAGGTTTTGGCATTTGCCAGTGATACCTAAACTTTAACGGCGACAGCGTTCGTATGTGATTAAATGACACATTCACTATCGAAAGAATCATTGACAAGTAGAACTGCTTTGATGGTAGCTCAGTTAAGAGGTTGTGGCTTGCGTCAACCAGTTCTAGTGCAGGTAAAGAACTCCTACGAATACTTGGCCCAGGTCCAAGAGACGTCATATTGTTATGCGATAAACATAGTTTATTCAAGGAAGGGACGTCATTGATATTTTTGAAGAGTTGATATGCGTCCAGTAGTCTATTGTGGCTAATCCCAAGGTATTTCAGGTTACCGAGTGATCCCAGGGAAACATTGAACTCTGTGAGCTGGTTCTTATCTAAAAAGATTTTCCTCAGACTCTCACAGCCGTCAAATATATCACCGGGCAACTTCCTAATGGTGTTATTTGACAAATCTAGATACTGTAAATTGGCAAGACCTTTAAAAACAACATCAGGTAGCGAAGAAAGTTTGTTTCCATTTAGCAAGATGATTTGCAATGATTGTGACAAGTGTCTGAAGAGTTCACCTTGGACATTTTCAATCATATTGTTGTGAAGGCTCAAATTTGCCAAATACATAGTCCACTTAAATGCACCAGCGTCTATGGTTCTTATCATATTATGTCCAAAATTGAGAACATTCAACAATGATGGAGACCTTCCCTTGAATGTTATCCCTTCTATCGCTGACAATTTATTGTTTGAAATATTAAATACTTCCAATTTCGGCATTTCCGTAAATAGCCCAATGGGTAGCTTCTCAATGTCATTGAAATCGACTTCAAGTTTCTTTAAGAGGAATAAGCCACAAAATGACCAGTTGCTGATACGTGAAATCTTGTTGTGGCTTAACAGCAAAGTCTGCAGAGCGTGTTGTTCGTAAAACATATTTTTTCTTAGAGACACCAAACCGTTTCCACTGAGATCCAAATATCTTAAATTCGGCATTTTGAAAGCACTTTGATGAATATATGTAATGTTGTTGTTTGTCAGGTAGAGATAAATGATACTGGTTGAATGAAAAGTTCCGTTCGCTATGGTTACGATGTTGTTGTCAAAGAGGCTAATCGTTCTCAGTCTACGATTAGCATTGATGGTTCCAGTCAGATTTCCTATGTTATTACCACCGAGGTAAAATCGCTCAAGGTAAACGTTATCAACGATCATGCTGAAAGAAAACTCGACCAGGTCATTGAAGGTCAAAGCGAGTACATTTATCATCGGAAGATTGGTAAACGTAGCTCCGTGAAGAGCTGTTATCTTATTTCTCTGCAAGTCTAGTAGTCTGAGATTGGTCAGACCGTGAAATGCGTTGGTTGATATTTTCGTTATAGAACAGTTTTCCATACGCAAATGTTTCAGTCGTCTCGTAGTATAGAACGCAAATGGCGGAATTTCACTGAACTGATTGTAAGATAAGTTGAGTTCAATTAAATGTTCCAAACATGAATCATTGTGATTTATTCGTGTCAACGCCTCTCTTGGAAAAACAGTCAGATTTAAGTTATTCACGGAAAGACGTTGCAGACGAGGCATTTTACAAAACTGTCCTTTTGAAAATACCTTTATCGGATTTTCGCTTATGTCAAAAGTCTCTAAGACTACCAGGTCCTCAAATACGTTTTCGTCAAGTGCAGAAATGTTGTTCTTGCTCAAATCTAGCCATCTTAGATCATGTAGACCATCCAGAAAAGGTCGCGTGAGGTTCTTTAAATAACAATGAATGATGGAATGACGAAGATTTTTATACTTGCTTAATGTAATATAATTCGGGATCCTTTGAGTATTTCCTCCATTCGTCTGACACAATACGTTCAAAACGGTTGTGTTGTCATGCACATAATTCGTATCCCATTTGATTTCCACATCATATGGATAAGCAATACTGATTATGTAGCCAGTCTTCCCATCAATATTAGCATAATATGGGTCGACAACTGAAGAATAGTCCCCGGAGTCGCTATTCATTACGATGTTACCGTTTTTATCCCTAACAGGCCATACTGTTTCACTTTGTGGGATTTCTTGAGAGGTGAATCTCAACATTACCCATTTCATAACAAACATCCTGTTGAAAATGTATTTTTTTGAGTCTACTGAAGAATAGCACAGAGTGAGTACGGCTAAATAGAAAAATAAACCTCTCATTCTGTCCATCTTGAGTGTTGTACATTAGGTGTTAGACTGCGCAATTCATCACACTTACCGTAGCAAGTATTTAAAAATGTGATTTGTTGAACATTCTTCAACACTGAGATCATTTATGAATGTATGGTGTTTATTCATTCTCATGTTTTTTGGAGTTTTTTAAAGGCATGGATTTTGAAAGCCCTTTGGGGGTTTCTTTGTCTCCAATCAGGTAGTAAATATGTATAAATATTAAGGAAATTAACCAATGGGGCTTCAGCGTTTTGGGAGACTGTTCATGAACTATAGAGAGGTTTCGCAAAACGGGTTAGCTAAAACGTATCTACATCCGTATCTCGTTACCCTTTTGGGTTTTTCTTTGTCTCCATCCAGGAAGTAAATATGTATAAATATTAAGAAAATCAACCAATGGGGCTTCAGCGTTTTGGGAGACTGTTCATGAACTAATAAATATTTATATATAGACGCATGTAAATACACGATGTAATGTTTACATTTCTAATTCTGCAGCCTAGTCCATATCACCCAGAATAATATGATGTTGTGGAGACTGAAAATTACGGTAATCGTCATTATGTTATTATCACACTTTTTATATTCTTTGATATTTTAATTTCCATATCAATAAAAAAAATATTGCATCTTTGCTTTAACATTTGCTTTACCAAATTGCACTCAACGCTTACCAAATCTCTGTCGACTATCGACCCAAATCACTGGTCCCCCACCTGATTAAAGACATTACGTCTTTGTAACAAAATGGATAAACTTCCGTTGGAGAAAATTTATATTTCCCCAAAATACTAGTGAATAGTAAATTGAAAGATATTTTATTAGCATCGGTGAGCATGTACCGCTGAATTTAATACAATGCCTCAAAAGTATGTCATTGAGATCCGGTTTTAGTTTAACTATTGAGAAAATGATACCAGCAACATTCTTCACCACAAGATTTATTCTCGACTTAATTGTATTGATGAGTCTCGTATCACCTCCATATTTTATGCCCCCTTAATCTCAATTAAATTCTTTTATATTCAAAATTGGAAAGTGAGCAAGTTTCTCTCCATACTCCAAATGCAGAGGTCCAGCCGTCGTCGACTATGAAGGGAGGTCGAAGGGACAAGTTGATGTTATTTGGAGCGTTGCCCCGGGGAGCGCTGCGTTCGGAGGATGGTTTCTCTGTAGTGAGAATGTTATGGGAATATAAAATAGATACTACTAACTACCGAGACAAACTAGATTAAATCCACATAAAGAAACAGATCGGTCCCTTAACCCTGACACGAATGGCACACATTCATAATATTATGCATATTGTATGATGTACAGCCAATATTCTCTGACTATGCCTAATTGCCTCAGCATCGATGAGCGCTGTTCTGTGTTTCTGGTGATATCGATATTTCCTTCCCCAATACCTATATTGCTTCATTGAACGTCTTGTAATTGCTGTTTAGTGTTATACTTGCGATTGGGAAATATTGCCCATTAGAGGTTGTGCCACCGGTGGCATAGCTACAATGTAGGAGACAGGCGAGGCTTGAATGGAAAGGGGGGACTACTATGATCATAGGATTCCAACTTCACTTTTTCAGATAAGAAATTGTATGAATTCATGTTTTTCTGTAAATTTTGGCGATGTAGTCGTGTCTCGCTTGTCTCATTCCCAGCTACGCCCAAATCATAGGTACGGATTGTATGTTTGCCGCGTTTGCTTGGCGAGTAGCTCCTACACGTACATTCAAAGTTGGTACAAGCCACTTATTGCTTAATTGGGAAAACAACGAACTTCCCACGGAATGCAAGCCAAGTGCCATTCGTACGTGTTGACTTACTAAAAAAGTCGCTTTTGCAATTATCTAATGAATGTAAAAAGGTTATTTAAAATTATTACGTTACCTTAAGGACACGTCTAACTTTCAGAGGCACTTTTTTCTTCAAGTAATCCACAATCATATCAAGAGCCTCTTCACACTCTTGATGTGCATCCGCCAATGGATGTAGTTGCTGCCTGACGTAATCATTCAAATCAAACAGAGCTGGCGGTTTATTCAGAAAGGAGTCTTTTGGAATGTTTGAAACTGTCTTGAACGCCATTGCTGTGCTGTTTTACTGTCTTTTCTGGATGGAATATTTATATTGCTTTTAGAGAAGCAAATCAAGTGATGTCATGACCTCATCTGCAAAATATAATGACAACGACAAATAATTGATGCATTGCTAATAAATTATGCATGTCATAAAATGGGTCACGCTTGTATACAAATTACAAACGATTATAAAAACACTTCTTAGTGCTCTGCCGACAGTGAAAATGTATCTCATGGTTTGTTGGAATTCTGAGCTATGGGAAATAGGGGTAATTGGATATATTCAAACATGCATTGGGACATAGGAGAGCACAATCGAGATAACTGGGCTTTTTTGCTTGTAGAGTCGTATCAGATATTCATATTCGTCCCAACTAAAAAGTCGATTGCACTGACCGATGGAATTACAATTCACCGAAAATAATTAAATCTGAAATTCTTATATCTCAAGGAAATCCCATTGTGGGATCCACAGCCTTTACTATCCTTTTGGAATAGTTCTCTCAAAAGCGTTAGGTAAAGAGGGACTCTGATAAATCAGAATGAGGAAATCCCCCTGTAATCTGCTTGGCCGTTGGGTCTGTTTATCACTGTGGTCACGTGACCAAGGGAATTCCATGAGTGGCAGATATGAAATTGAATCTGATTGGCTGCCTGGGGATCACGTGACGACATTTGTGTCACTTGGCGGAAATTCCCCTCGATGGCGGAAAGCTTACATTTTGTTCAATTCTGACAGTTGATTTGTCCTATTGATTTTCTTTTGCCTTTAAGTTGGTCTTCAGATATATCTAAGGTAGCCTATGTAAGATATCATATAAGCAATTATCGATGTGGAAGTTAAACCTTAATGAATCTTTGATTCAAATTTCTCCCTCACTATTTCACTTTTTGCTTGTCGGATAGTAAAAGTCTTGCAGCATGCCCATGGTATGCTGGATTATGGTCCCCCTTCTTAACGGCCCTTACTGGCCCTGATTGTGTATAAGATAATAAGGGAAAGAGGTCACCATATGAAATAATGGAGAGTAGGACCATAATTTGATAGGACCTCCTACTCTTTTACACCAGGTCAAAACAATTTTGCAACAAGATCCGGGCAATTTATGTCAAAACCTCTGAGATACGACATGATTGTGTGTCATCAACTGTAATGATCAGCAAGTGTGTGGCGTTTCAATGGTTGACAATATGGACAAGAAACAATTAGGAACACGATTATCGAGCAACGACGTTCCCAAGATGCATTATCCCAAAGGTGACTAATATTTAAAAGACGTGTATGTTGACACTAGCGAATAAATACATCAATAGCCGAACAAATCGAAGACATCAATTGTCCAGTTTGGTTACACATGTTATAAATTAATGGCGTTGGGGATTGTCAACTGTGTTGGCGAAAATGTAGTGAGTTCATAAGAATATATCTTATTGATAATACTTCAAACCTCTTGATATTAAAAATTAGTGAATCATTCTGTTTTGAATTAGTATACGACATCATTATATATAATTATGTCGATTGTTGTCATAATGTCAACATTGTATACATCACTTCTATATAATAACTATGTATGTCATATTTTGTGTGAGTAAATTACTTTAGTTACAAGCCCTTGTGCCACTCCCCCCCCCCACTCTGATGAATGTACACCAGTGTTGTGTTCAGTTGAGTTACTGTCTTTGTATTCATCACAACTTAACATTGTTCCTATATTTAGCTAATAAACAGAAACGTGTTATCTAACCCTGCCACTTATATTCCAGATTATAGATAATCTATTTATTATTTACTCCCCCACATCATTAATAGAATGAATGAGGTCGTCGAGAGCACGCCACTAGAAAAGTGATTGGCAATAGCGAGCTGAATTGCTTACCAATAACTAATAGCATGGTATATACCATGTATTTATATAATATTATATTACATGATGTCATTAGTTCTAGTTAATAACAGCAGGAAGTAGAATTGATATTGTTTCAAAAATCGTAATTATTGGGTCAGCTTTGCTATTTGAAATTGTAATATTCACCTGGTAGTCCTCGTAATAATTCTTTTTTACCCGAATTTTCTTTTCCTTTTTGGTAAAACTATTGACTCAAATTTTGGTATTGGTATTGGTTAAGATGCCTTGATCAATACATATATGTTTGAGAATTACTGTAGTTCCACAATCACTGGTAACATGAGTTAATACTGTCTTACTGATTGAGAATTTAATATGGATTTTACACATCGGTCAATATGTAAGTAGTATCGCCCCATTTGGTACGGGGAATACCATATTGACCTTCAGTCCAAAACCTACATTCAATCTCTCCCGGTTTATGTCTATAAACAGAGTCGGATAGGATGAGATTGCACCGATGACGATAATCAGTAAACTAAACATTATGAAATCCTAAGACATTCACGATTTGAAAACACAACCTGCAAACCTGCAAAAACTGACATCATCCAATTAACTATATGGAATAAAACTGTATCGATATTAATGTTAGGACAGCATTATTTTGAAGTGGAGCAAAGTGTAACGATTTCGTAATCAAATAACCATTACGCTGTACTCCGCTGTAATACTACATCCATGTATTATGTGTATTGTACAATACACCGAAATAGAACATAGACTTAAAACACTGGCTTTCATTCTCCCACAGTTTGATTGATTGTGCTAAACGATGCCCATGCCATAGTCTTACCTTTGCTTGATTCCTTATCTTCTTGAGAAATGTGACAGACTATTATATTCCAAACGTCTATGTGTCCGTTTGCAAGATGTACTCTAATTCTTTGATATTAATCTATGGTCTGCAGCATAGTAATATTGTTGACTAGCTGTGCGGCAGTGTTATATACAGCAGGTCCTAGAGAGACCGCTCTTCATCGATCTCAATCCCAATTACAGAGAGCTAGATGCATACCCGTAAATGAAATACCAGATTCAAGAGAGCTGTGCGAAATTGGGTACAAAGAATGGAATAAGCATGTGTAACTACACAAGGCACAAATTGATGAAGAACTGAGAATGAGTTTATAACCTTTATAAAAATTATAAAAATACATAACAAATTACAGCCTATTTATCTGGTTAGTTGTTTGTATATGTAGTGTATACATGTATATGACAGTGTATTAGAACGTTAACGTACAACAAGTACATAAATTGTCAACACATTTGAGAGAATGTACCTGAAAATGTTTGATCTGCGCAACAAACACATTAGACAAAATGTATATAACAATGTTAAAACTAAGCGATCTGCTGAACACATTAAACACAAATGTATAGAAAAAACTGAACCGACACAAACATAGAGAAACGCTATAATTGATGTAGGAATATTCTTGAAATTTGACTATCTAATGTCCAGACAAAATGATTATTACAATCATAAAAAGGTTTCTTAAGGTAATTATTTTGACTTGTAGAGAAAAGTTTGTTTCAACACGTCACCAATTTTTCCAATATCCAGCAGCGCATTTAACAATGCATCGACCATAATAAAGGTCCTTGTGATCTAACTAATAAAATAATCGACTTCTACACCATCTTTTTACTATAATCACTCTTGTACGGGTATCGTTCCAATGAGTTTAAACTACTTGAAAGACATGCTATAATTAAACATTTCATAATCAGTTTTAAAAATTTGGTAAAACTTTTGCTGGTCCTGAAGCTCGAGTGTTGCTGTGTACTGTTTTATCACGCTTTGGGCCTTGGAAAGAATGACAGGGAATCTGAATTTATCCAAAATGCCAATCCGTTCAAGGATGTAGTCCGAGTCAATATTTAGTGTTTCGTATGTGCTGATAACGTCATAATGTAAATCACATGGTCTGCACAAATCGTAATATCTGCTCCAGAGTTCGTCTCGGTCTAATGGATCTTTAGACATTGCGATATATTTGAGAAATTCATCAAATCGTATGAATCCACGTTCAATTTCTGATGACGTTGCACTTTTTCTAAATAATTTCACAATGTCTCTTCCCAATCGCTGTCTGTAAAAATTATTTTTGCCGTCCATGAATTTGTCATTCCAAACTGAGAGTACTCTTTCCATTGGATCACGCACCATCATAAATTTGAAAAACGTTTTTAACATTTCTATTATTTCGCCCTTTGGAAAAAATTTGAGTTGTTTAAGCTTTTTCGATTGATACCAATATTTCCAGTCTATCTTTCTCTTCTTGATATATTTTGTATCGGTCCCAACGAAATTAGCAAGCAAAATTTCACGCCATTGGGTGGAAGCAACGTTTGGGACGTAGCAGTAAATTAACTTATTTTTTGTGTCTACGTAGATATGATCCAACGTTGAAATATTGAAAATCGGTTCTTCGTTTTGTACTTTGAGACACTGTTCTTCGACATGTTGTTTTCTTAGTTGTAGGATAGCTTCAATGCTTCGACCTGTTTGTTCTAGTCTGTTCCCCAAATTGGTCAGCTCCTGAAACAAGAATTATACAGGGTGTTCCTAAAGTCTCTTTTCAATTACAACTCAACAATACAAATTGAGAAAAATCAATCAACTGACAACGCACCCATAGTGATTTACTTAATATAGTTCGGAAATAAATATAGACATTTGAGAAAAATTAAGTGACCATATAGGGATGTCTGAAGACACTCATTCTAATTTGATATATGCACTGATATGTCCTCTAATAACAATACACATCCGTTTTATAAAATAAATAAAAAATATAACAAAAAAGTAAAGTTGGACGACACAATATATTAGTATGTACAAGTGAGCCAAAAAGGTAACCCAAATAAATCTTTAACCCAAACAAGTCTTTAGAGGCAAACATCGGTTTTTCTGACTACACGCTCTTATACATATATTATATAAGTACAACATCATGGCTCTCATTTTATTTTCTCTAATCTCTTGATTCAACTCTCTGGTCCTTCTAGGGTTGTTAGTGTGTAAACATTATCTTGAAATAGCCCCCTTAATTTCCGGGGTTCATATTGGTTGATTTTGGTATGATCTGGCATTTAGAGCATATTTCGTAAAATGGCCATAAACTTCAATTGTACCAAATGTGATATACTGGATGACTGGGTTATTTGTTTGGGTTACCTTTTTGGCTCACTCAGTACTTGTCCTGCGGAAACTTGACAATGTAAAATAATTCAAAATACTGTAATTGGATTTCTCAGAACAGTGATTTTGGTCGACATGGTTTAAACGGGATTTAACATATAATACTTATTACCTTCTCGTTTACGTCGATCTGTTGTGCAGTTGGCCCACGTGTAAATATATTCAGAGTGTCGCGAAGTACATTGACGCTTGAGAATATCATAACCTGAATGACCAAAAAGAACACCAGTGAAAGCACGATAACTCTTTTCCAGCAAGTCCATCCTGAACGCTGAAATTCAAACAAATAGATAATTTATTAAATAAATGCATTCGAAAACAGAAACTTTGCAGTAAGAATTCCTGGATCAATTGTCGTAGGCATTAGCTATTTATATTTTTTAATTTTACGAAAGTAATTTATGTAAATGACCCACTGGTTATACAAAAACAGTTATGGTGGGACGAGTTATTTTACGTAGAATTAGAATTAAAAGCTTGAGCCATAAAAGAATCTCATTAATCATTTAAATACCATTTTATTTCTGATTACAAGAAATAAAATGTTGACCCCTGCATTAGCGTGGAGGGGTCTCGTGGGATCCACGTGACTAGCCACGTGGCTTTTGGTCCAACTTCTAGTATTCGGATGGTTTGTAACATATAAATAATGAAAAATCCTACTCACGTAACAAGTCATAGTGTTTTGGTGTCAATGTCGGTCCTTACTTTGCTCATAAAGACGAATGTACGAATTTATCGGTTTGGCTATCTGATTGTTTACAGCATATGTACGGCAATCTAAAAAAATCGTGTTCAGCATCAACATTCAACATTTCATTGCTCTATTTTTGCCTCACGCTTTGTTAATCCATTTCATTCTGAATGTGTTTTTGGATGAAAGTAACATGATCCCCGAAATTTCTCTTCCATAACCTATGTAAATCTTAAAGCCATATGAAAATATAAAATGTTTCTTGCTAAGTTGATAAATCAACTCCAGGAAATATAATGGTGTGTACTACTAAGGTTTAAATAATCTGCATTTTGTTGGACCTTCACTGGACTACGATTTTAACAGAAGAAAAAAGTTCTGATTTCTCAAATTTCGTTTTGGTTCTCCATTAATGAAGTCATTTGATCTATATTCAGATTGAGGCTTTGATCTCTCAATGCAAATCAATGGAGGGATATGATTGTACATACTTTTTGATAATGTCATCGAGGTCAGTTCACAATCCCATTATTGTGTGGATTCACTCCAAACAGAAAAAGTATTGAGCCAGTTCTTAGATTTTGACAAAACTGCCTTACATTTGTTATACGAGGGTATATCATAAAGTTCTCAAAATATCTCTCTATTTTTTTATTTTTCAATATATTCTAATGAAATCTTCATGAAAAATTTTTAAACTATAAATAGGGGGTAATTTTGTTGATATCTTTGCAACATATTTGTTTTAGATCATCTTTAGTATGAGCAAAAGGAATTTTCGAACTTTTGTAAGTATGAATTTTATTTTTCAGATGATCTCTGCATCTAGCATTATCTTACCCAGTCATTTGTGATCATTAAGCTTTGATTCTCAGAGTCTGTTATCACATCTTATGAAGCATGTAAGCATCCCCTGTGACATCACACAATTCACACGATCAATTTAGTTTATAGTAAGAGCATTTAACAACATATTCAAGATAACATTTTAATGTGTTTGATAATTTATGAGAGTTTAATATATGTGTAAACATGGTTAATCAATCTCATTTTCTCAATTATTTTTATTTGCCCCGGGTGCCTTGATTTCCGGTTACTATGGCAACCATTTCAAATATTCCTTTTATACCAAATAATTTTTGATAGATTAATACAGTTTATTATACTGAAGATTTCATGAAAATTTCATGAGAATAAATTGAAAAATAAAAAAGTTAGAGAAATATTGTGAGAACTTTATGATATACCCTCGTATATGGCTTTAAGCACTCTTTATACGCATGTGCATTATTTGCATCTTTCAGTAAAATAATCGAAAAATATATTACCTTACATCCAAGGAGACACTAATATTATGTTTTCCCAATCGTTCTGCTATGTCCCATAACACACGATACTAAAGTCAAATTTTCTACTTGAATCTTCAAAACCGTTGTGGAAAATATGTTGTTAGCAAGCCTGTTATACTTAGTATTTTCTGTATTAGGCCAGTCCAATAAGTTCGAGATCATATGTATATATTTAAATGTAAATGGTTTACAGGGCCACATTTAGGTTCTATTATTATTTTAGTATATTGTACAAATACAAGCATTTTAATATTGAATAATAACAGTTATTTGGCTAATCCGTTTTAAATTCAAATATAAGGGTTGTTCAATAACTACTGATACAAGTGCCTTCGTGTTCTTGTTTACGAGGGAATTAAGATCTATTCAAGATTAAAGGCAATATGCACAGATGTGTGTTTTAATACTGATTAAATATGACAAATGACAGGTGGTGACATTTTGCATGTTAATGCCTTGTTTTTCCTTTTCATACTTTAATGTATACGGCCACATAATTATGCGGTTTCTTAATATATCTGAGGCATATCCCGAATCTAGGGTTCAATAAGACCATTAACTTAAGACAGCTACTTTTATTTTATAGCATTTTCTTGCACCTTCTGATCCACTACTGGATATAAATGTGTCAGTCTTAAAACTCTCTCGAGATAGATTTGGACTTGAATAAAGTGATAAATGAAAAGTAAAAACTACTCCGGGTACCCATTCTACATTTGATGTGACTTTAAAAGTATTAAGAATAAATTTGTAATTGTAATTAAAGACAAACCTATTGCTTTTTATCTTGGAAACTTTTGTCTCGATTCCTTTACAAATAAGAAAATAAGACTTGTATAAGTATTTATTCAACGGCCCTCGTATAAACGCAGTCGTGTTCCTTTAATAGAGCAAATGGTCAATCGGCTAAAAATATATGAATAAATGGATGTTTCATAATCAAGCAAACCCTTTATTTTCCAGTTTTATACACTACATTTGTGAGCACCAAAGGTGAATGTCATAGAATCCTATGCCATAACACTGTGGCCATCTATTGCCAGTGTTTTAAAAGAGAAACTTATAAATAGGCAACTTTCTTTATATGGGGATGTATTTTAGTCTTCATTTGAAACACCTTATGCTTATATGAATAATATTATAGCATTTACTTGCAACGTAATATTTAATGTAGAAATGTTAAGGGACTGATCCCTTTAACAGGATATTGGTCAACTTAACATTTTTCAAATAAACATTCTTCCGTTTTAGTCCATGGTATGACTTCCGAATATGAAGGATCCGTAGCACACTATAGCGCAGCAACATTTGAAGCAATATTTATGAAGGTGTACATGTCTTGATTCTTTTAAAATACCATTTGCTGAAAAAACTTCCGGCTTTCGGGTCGAAAAACGTCTTTCATCACAAGGGGTCAAAAAACGTAAATATTTTGATTCGAACTTTTATACATTTTATAAGACACAGACCGTTATTCTAAGGATACGAACAAAAATAAATTATCATAATTTAAAAATATACTATTCAATTTTACCGTAGATGTCGGTGTTTAATTAGTGTAATTATGCAAGTGTGTTTTTCAGATTTTGTTTTATTTTTCAAATATGAGCAAAGCCGATTCAACAAAATTATGTGGAATATTTAGGTAATTTATGATTGGGAACATATTAGTTTTCTTACCATTTAAAACATTATATTACCAGAATTTTTCCATATAATCGCAAGGGGTCTCATAGCAAATTATTGTTCATGTTTTAAAAAACATAATAAAATAACAAAAATGTAAGATTTATATCTAATTAAATGTTACAGAGGTATTGGAATGTTCATATATTCCAAGGGCATGTCTAATAATCAATTAGAGTCATATGCAATCGAACGCATTGAAATTCTTCCTCGACGTTACTTGCGGCTATCATCAAGTTTTCTGATGGCTGTTTGTTCTTTGACCAAACCGCTGGATACAATCAAATTATAGGAAGATAATGATAACGATTTTTCTCAATTATTCATGAATTCGGTCAAGTCTTGATGGTTGTTTTATAAGCAACTGAGCTATATCTAACCACGGGAAATAGAATTTTAGCTGTAGTCCCAATAGGATAGTTTCTAAATAGCAGAAAAATCAATGAAATCTCGTGCTGCCATCTTTTATTCAGCTTTTAACTCTGGCTAGAGCTCCATTCACTTACATGCTAAAATCTTGGAAAAGTGGCTTAATTTCATGATTTATCAAAGTGTGTTTGTTGAATCTGTATAAAACTTGAATGATATACCACATGATGACCCTGTTTATGAACATGTTGTGATTAAACATGCTAATGTTGATTGACATACAAATAATCCACGGTTTTAAAGAATTTTAGCATTGCATCTATGGACATTTGGCCCAACTTTTTTTAAATTGTCATAGAAAATTATTCAAATTACATAACTGTGTAAATCAAAGCTATTTTAGGAGAAAACATTCCACTGAATTCAAATATACCATTTAAAAGAAGGTAATGTAAGTCATTAGAGGTCTAATATGCAAGTCTCTTAAAATCTCACGAAAAACGAGATTTAGCGAGATTTCAAAAGCTATATGGAAACTATACTATTAGTCAAGGAAGAGCAATAGGCCCGCCTTTATTGATAATTTTCACCGCTGAAGAAAATTCAATATCTCAAAACGTATTGAGACCCCTTTTGTGAAAAACTAGCATAATTTAAACATTTGTCATTCCAATATAAAAGTGATTAATTTGTAGCATTTATCTTATTAATACCTGAGAAACAATACAAAACGTCGATACACTGATTACATATTTTTTGGTATTGATAAGAAAAATAAGCTCAAACTTATAGCTTAGAAACCTAAATCATATATTTAAAATCATTTTGTATTATTTTCTGTTGCATTGTGTACTCCAAATTGTGAAAAATTTGGATTTTATTTTTTGGTGATTTTTTGACCTCTGTTAATGGCAGGCATAATTCAGCCTAAAAGCCGGAAGTATATTGAACAGTTATAATAAAAATTATGAGGGGACATATGTAGGTATGTTAATGTAAGGTCAAATAACGCTGCGCTATAGTGTGCTACCAACTACTTTATTAGACGTCCTAGAGATTTCATACCATGGACTATTTACTTTTAAAACCAATTGCATGTTGTAGATAAACCTTAATTCTTGAGATGTGCGATTTCACAAAGTGACATGGGTTTCCAGCTTCTTCGAAAAATTGGCATAAAGACCTTATCCAAGGACTGTCTAAAAGAGGACAGAAAGTATCGCAACAGATTTCGGACAATCATACGTTGGATTTTGGCTATTTTCTAAGGATTTAAACAGGTGCATGTGTTAGACCAATGCATAACCTCCAAGAAAAGCACTCATTAAGATGATAAAGATGATAACTCCGACTTTGAGACAGGGAAGATGCAAACAACCCACCCACATATTTTTTCTGAAATGCTGTCCTGATTTTCAACCCTTTCAATCCATGCCTTTCAAATTTTTGTTGCATCAATATGTTGCGTTTTGACACACAGTTAACCCTTCTAAACAAATAAGTAATTCCTTCAGGAGTTTTAAAGGTATCCATTGTGGGTGACCAAAATTAAGCTGAAAGCAATCGATCGCATTAGTTTTCCCTATGGGAAAATAACATGGGAAGTATTGTTTTCCACTTCATCTTAAAGGAATTACTTATGTCTCAGTGTGTCTCCCTCTCATGTTAACATCAGCAATTCTTTTCAGATATGACCATCAACACGCTTCAGATAGGGATGTGGCATTTTCTAATCCTCATAGAACCTTTTTAAGGACATTTAATTTTGATTCTATATCTTGTTCCCAGAGGAATTTGTTAAGGAGCAGTATATCTTAACGTACTTTTATCACCCCGAACTGAAACATTTCGAATACTTATTTCGCGAACGCTTTGTTGAGAATGGATTCGAGATGTACTCAAAATTAAAACGTTAAAATTCGACATCTGGTTTGACAACACTATTATTTTTCATTGGTTACCAAAACCTTATACCATGGCAATCGTGAAAATTGAAGTAGAAATGAGAGCAAAGGAACACCCAACCCTACCATAATGGCAATGTAGAACGCGGCCTCTCGACTTTTTGGTGAGAAGTCATATCTGCACTTTTTAGAAAGTTGACACCACCTTCTAATCTGCCTTAGGAAACCGACCTTTTATTTTTTCTCAAAACATATTCTCTAAAAATCGGGAAATTAGATGAAGAGCGAGGAAATTTTGAAATGAATTTCAGTCACAAAAATAACGAGGGACAACTTACACTTCCCGAGTGTAATTTTTAAAATATTTCTCGACATAGGAATTTTGTTAAACTAAGTATCGTCGGGAAACACCTAGATAACAAAATGTCAAAAATGGGGGTTTGGTTTACCACTTTGATTTTTTGCGAAACGTGGTCAAGTATATAAAACTACGAACAAAGCACTCACTTTCACAGTAGAATCACCTGTTATCGCCCAAATGGCTATATTTTTTTTTTATTCATAGAAAACATTTGAAAGCAGTTACATTAACATATACAATATTCATAATATCATAGAAATCACACAATTTTCCATCATATTCTTTTTTAAGGCATCTAACCACACTAGTCTAATCTAATCTAGAACCCATAATTTCCCACCTTTTTTCTCTGCCTATTTGCTTATCAATATTACAATTATAAGATATTACATTTGCTTTAAATCCTTTGAAGGTAGGTCTTAACATTGAGTCTTTGCATAGGTACACATATCTTTTAAATATACTCCACATATTTGTCAGGATAATTGTTCTATCATTTATACATACTGGTCCTATTAAAATATTCTGTTTTGTACAAAGTTCTGTCAATTCCTCTGGTAACCAGTTTTTAATGACTACTATGAGTTCCATTATCACTTTACACTCATAGAGGAGATGACAAATTGACTCTGGTTCTACTTTACAAAAAGTACACAGATCTGATTCTGCTAATCCACACATTTTCAAGTATGTGTTGGTGGCCAAAAATCTATGAAGAATTTTAAAATTGAAAGAAGCTAATTTTGGTTTAAAATTGCTGACTTTATTGATTCTATTGATCATTTTCCAATCTTCTTTGTTAAGTAACAGATTCAGATCTTTATTCCAACCAGTGATGTACTTTATGTTTGTCTCTTCACTTTTTATAAGTTCCCAATATATAATTTTACTTATCTTACTTTGGCCCATGAACTTTTTTGTGTGTTGTTTTTGTCTTTCAAAGTTATTTAAACTATCGCCGTTTTTCTTAATATCGCTCAACCACTGATTAGGAATTGTATTTCTGAGACTCAAATAATCAAGAAAATTAATGTTTGTATTGAACTTTTCATTGAATTCCTCTTGATTCAGAATTCTATTTGACTGATGAAACATATCTTGTAGTACAATTGTCTCTCCATTGACTCTTACATTCTTCAATATTTTTTGGACATTTTGGTTCTTTGTAAGCTTTGCCCAAGTGTTGCACATAGCAAGTTCAGCACTCAATTTTGAATCATTCTTTGCCTCTTTCTCTTTTTGTTCAGTGTATATTCTAAATGTGTAAACAAGATCTTTCCAAAATTTATTTGAAATATTTTCTTCTATTTTCTTTAAGGATTTGGAATCATATGCAAAGAGTTCACGTTTTGAATTTACAATTAAAATATTAAGTGCAATGTCTTGCCATGTGCCAGATTTCTGAAGTTTTTGCAACCATGTCAATTTGAGTGAATGTTCAAAGATCTTGGGATCAATCATTTTTAAGCCTCCGTCGTCAAAATCTTGTACAATTTGTGAAAAACTTACTTTTGCAACTGTTGAGTTCCAAATGAAAGAAGTAAATAATTGTTTGATTCTAGTTTGGCAGGGGTTTGACAATTTTGGCAAGACAAGGAACAAATGTACTACCTTCGGCAGCACAAAGGATTTGAGTACAGTAATTTTTCCCATTAAGGATAGATTTCTTCTTTTATACCTACTTATAACATATTGCATTTCAGTAATTTTGTTTTCAAAGTTGAGAGATTCTACATCTTTTAAATCAGAAGATAGGTGTATTCCAAGAAGTTTGAAATTTGTTTCCCACTTAAGTGGAATCTCTTGGCATAATATTTCTTTAGAACCTTGTTTACTACCTAACCAGATAGCTGACGTTTTCTCTATATTTAACTTTAATCCTGACGTTTCATAAAACATATCAAAAATACATAGGCAGCGTCTTAGTGATTTTGCTGTACCATCTAAAAATACAAAAGTGTCATCTGCATACATTCCCATTTGAACTTCTTCATTATAAACTTTAATACCCTTAACGTCTTTGTCGTTTTTAAGTTTTAAACATAAAGGTTCCAGAGCTAGGATGAATGCATAGCAGGAGAGGGCATCTCCCTGCCGACAGCCACGCTTTAATTTGAAAAAACTTGACAAGAAGCCGTTATTTATAACGCAACTTTCAGACCCATTATATAGAATCTTGAACCATTTAAGGAATCCGTCCCCAAAATTGAATTTTTTCAGACATTTTTCTAAGTATACCCATTCGATACTATCAAAGGCTTTCTCAAAATCTGCTAATAGTAATAGCCCTTGGTGTCCTTTTCGATTCAGATGATCTATAACATCATAGACTAGACGCGTGTTTTCTGACATCTCTCGACCCGTTAGATATGCTTTTTGATCTATAGAAATAATATGCGGCAGAACTGACTTCATTCTTGTTGCTAAGGCTGATGAGAGGAGTTTATAATCCGCATTTAATAATGAGATTGGCCTCCAGTTTTTAAAGTATTTTCTGATTTTGTTCACCTTGGCAAATGGCTATATTTTGTCAAGGTCAGGGGGAATATTTCCCAAAGATGACCTTTCATTTTGGTACGTTCGAAAACAAATTTTACAAACAGGCCTCATTTGCCATTTAACTGAATCTCCCAATATTCGCTGTAGTTTTATGAGTATTCTCTACAAGTTTGGATCGAGTAACTTCAATAGTATTACCGTATGTTTAAAATGATGATATTGAACTGATGTTAACGCCATTTCCACGATTTCAAATTTTGAATGCGCAGACCTGAGAGAGCACATGCTCATGATTGTTCACGTGATCGCATCCCTGCAATTTGATTTGAGATGATGCGGTAGATGACGTAATGGGGAATCCCCGAATACGATAGAATATGAAAGAATTAATTGATGGGAGCTACTCGCTTCTTCTGTGTCAAGGTTAAAGGCGTTTCTTTACCCCGGAACAAAGATCTTTGCACTGGTACATCCATTTCCATGAGATGCATGTGAAAGGGGAACTAATGTCTTTAAATGTCATCAAAACTTTATTCAAAGACGTAAAAAGGCCATTTCCACACTTTTAGGACTTCCCAAGAAAATACAACGACATAATAGCAGACTGAATTATAGTCGACTTCTACGCCCTCTTTATTTTACATTTCGAACGTTTACAATCATATTGATTCACCACTACAAAATGAGTTTAAAAACTACTTGAAAGACATGCTATAATTAAACATATCATAATCAGTTTTAAAAATTTGGTAAAACTTTTGCTGGTCCTGAAGCTCAAGTGTTGCTGTGTACTGGTTTAGCACGCTTTGGGCCTTGGATGGAATGACGGGGAATCTGAATTTATCCAAAATGCCAATCCTTTCCAGGATGTAGTCCGAGTCAATATTTAGTGTTTCGTATGTACCTATAACGTCATAATATAAGTCACATGGTCTACACAAATCATAGTATCTACTCCAGTGTTCGTCTCGGTCTAATGGATCTTTAGACATTGCGATATATTTGATAAATTCATCAAATCGTATGAATCCACGTTCAATTTCTGATGACGTTGCATTTTTTCTAAATAATTTCACAATGTCTCTTCCAAGTCGCTGTCTGTAAAACTTATTTTTGCTATCCATGAATTTGTCATTCCAAACTGAGAGTACTCTTTCCATTGGATTACGCACCATCATAAATTTGAAAAACGAATTTAACATTTTTATTATTTCATACTTTGGAAAAAGTTTAAGTTGTTTTAGCTTTTTCGAATTGTACCAATATTTCCAGTCTATCCTTTTCTTTCTGATATAATTTGCATCAATCCCCATGAAATTAGCAAGCAAAATGTCACGCCATTGGGTGGAAGCAACTTTTGGGACGTAGCAGTAAATAAACTTATTTTTTGTGTCTACGTAGATATGATCCAACGCTGAAACATTGAAAATCAGTTCTTCATTCTTAACTTTGAGACACTGTTCTTCGACATGTTGTTTTCTTAGTTGTAGGATAGCTTCAATGCTTCGACCCGTTTGTCCTAATTTGTTCCCGAAACTTGGCAGCTCCTGAAACAAGAATTATACAGGGTGCCCCTGAGCATTATTAATGTTTTTATTATTCTTAAATCATAGTAATTTACAAAGTACAAGAAAGCAAGACCAATCGCCATTAGGCATTACAAGTCGCTTTAACATAAATATAGTTTAGAAGCAAGTAATAATAAAACAAAAAAATGCATAAAACTATTGGAAAGTTTTGTTGTTAATTGCTTAGTTGTTGGGGATATTTTGGTCCAGGAGGTTTGGGCAAGTTTTAGATTCTCAATGGGTGAATGTAACATGATCTAACAAAGTTGAGCACAATGTTAAGAAGTAAGTTTTGTGAATCACGGCTAAGGGTATTTTCATAAAGGAGATATTTGACTTGATCATTTCGGTTGGTGTAGATGTTCTCATCATAGAGAAGGTTGTTTTGTCTAAGTGCAGTAATCATGTTTGTCCTATCATCAGTATGGCGGGGGCAAGAAAGGAGAAAGTGCTTAGTATTTTCAAGGGATCCACATGGACACTTGTTGCCGGTTACACCAATAAAATTATGAGAGAAAAAGTGTTCTTTTAAAAAGAAATCGACACGAAGTCTGTTTAAAATCTTCTCATTTGACCTTGTTAAGTTTAGCTTGGTTGTTGGAATGAAATTTATGTTTGGGAGAATTGTTGACCGAACAGCATTTTTAAAACTAGAGATGGTTGGTAGTTCTCTTATAAGTTGGCTAAGGTTGTTCCATTGTTTTATAATATTTAAGACAGGGGCTTTAAGGAGTCTGATAGAAACATTAGTTGGAATATTGTAAGGCATAGAATGTCTCAGTAGTCTGGTGGCTATTTGTCAAATATGTCGCATATATATTGTGCTACATTTCTTTTGTTTATTTTGAACATTATCCGAACATTTTTTTCATTTCTCCTTTGACTAAGGGTTTTCCAGTTAAGACATTGAAAAACTTTGGAGGTATCTGAGCCATGAAGAACACCTGCACATATTACACCTGCTTGATAGTGCAATTTGTCAAGTTTTGCTAATAGGGCTAATGAGGCAGACCCATACAAGGCACTGCAGTAGTCAAAATTTGATGCTACATAGGAGCTATACATTGTTTCAAGGTGTTTGGATCTTACACTATTTGACAGATACTTGAGTGGATTAAGCAGTTTTTGGACTTTCCGTGAAAGATAGTTTATATGGTCTTCATAAGTCAAATTTTCATCAAGGATAAATCCAAGATGTTTGTGTGAAGATTTACATGGAATGATTTCTCCGTCAAAATAAAGTGGCGTTTTTTGGAAGTTTTTGATCCGGTTTGAGTGGAATATGACTTGGGCACTTTTGGAAGGTTTGAATTTAAGGAACCATTTCTTTGACCACAGATTTATTTTATTAAGATCATTTTGAATCTGATCTGTTTGAGCATTTGATGGATGAAAAAATGAATATAGAGATGTATCATCGGCATATATGTATGCTTCAGAGTCTAAGTTGTCTGGGAGGTCATTTATATAGATGAGGAACATGAGGGGGCCTATTACTGAGCCTTGAGGAACACCAGAGTTTATGAAGTTGTTGTTTGAGAATTTAGAATGATGGTCATTGATTGATACACAAATTTTTCTATTCCTCAGGTAAGAATCACAAAGATCAATTGTCTTGCCGTTAATTCCATAAGATTTCATTTTGTGTATTAAGAGCGAATGCGGGACGGTATCAAACGCAGCCGAAATGTCGAGATATACCGAGTTAATACAGTTTCCTTGTTCCATTTGATGATAAATATAGTCAGTAATTGCTAAAAGTTGAAGTTCTGCGTTGTGGCCAGGGAGAAAACCTGACTGAAACTTGTATAAGAGGTCATTATCCATAAGGGTGCCCCTAAAGTATCTTTTCAATTACAATTCAACAATACTTATACAGAGTGAGAAACACCAACCAACTGACGATGCACCCATAGGGATTTCTACTACTAGTATATAGTTTGGATTAAACCCCGTTCCAAATTGGTCTAAAATGAAGAAACAGCTACTTGAGCTACTACTTCCTTCAATTTCAAAATATACAAAATAAATATTTATCTAAGTACCCATATAAACTATAAAAGGTTAGTAATTATGGAACTTTCTGAAAATTAGAGTGATCACTAGTGATGTCTAAAGCCACTCTTTCTATTTTGATGCAATGCACTGATATGTCCTCTGATAGGAATCTAATACCGATTATGTAATAGCAATGCATAGCCATTTTATCTTAATAAAAAAACTTAAGAGTAAAAAGTAAAGTACGACGTCACAATATACTAGCATGTCTCTGCCCTGCGGAAACTTGTATAAAAAGTTAAAATGCTGTAATAACGGAAGGATATTTCTCAGGACAGTGATAGTATTGAATTGATCAACATGGATTAAACAGGATTTAATGTATATGTTACTTACATCCTTCTCTTTTACGTCGATCTGATGAGCTGTTGGGCCATGTCTAGATATATTCAGAGTGTCACGAAATACAGTGATGCTCGATAATATAACAATCTGGATGACCAAAGTGACTATCAATGAGAATAAGACAACTCTTTTCCAGCATTTCCATTCTGAACGCTGAAATTCGAACAAATAGATCATTATTATATTAATATATTGAAAAGAATTTTCTCATAATATTTCAAACATCTCAGAAGCTTGGGGTCGAAAACAGAAATTTCGCAGTTAGAAATTCCTTGATCGATTGTTGTAGCTTTGGATATCATAGACAGGGATGGTGGGTCGGGTTATTTTACATAGAATTAATTAGAAGTAAATGCTTATTAATCCAAGTTCTTTTTAGAAAGGTTTTAAATATATTTAGATACCATTTTATACATGATTAATAAAAGTATTTTTATTTCCAACAATTTTTGACTCCTGCATTCGCATTGAAATTCATTTAGATTTTGATAAAACCTCCGGAATTCAGATGGTGCAAAGATAACATTTAGGATAATACTAATCCCTACTCACGTAACAGGCCATGGTGTTCTTGTGTCCGTGTAGGCTCTCATTTGACCCAATAAAATATTTCTTCTGTAATCTTCAAAACCGTTATGGAGAATGAGCAGTCATGATCACTTACTGTATGGCCAATCATAAGTTTAAGATCATGTACTTAAAGTTTACCAGAGTCCAATAAATGAATAAAGGGTTTAATATAAGACCGTATTCAGGTTCTGTTGAATGAACTATTTTTCATTTAATATACTCTATAAATACAGGCATTCTAAATTGAGATAATAATAGGAATTTGATCGGATAATCCGTTTTAAATCCAAATACAAGGTGTGTTCAATGACTACTGATACAAGTGCTCTCGTTTTGAAATTTCTTGTTTGTGAGGGAATCTAGATGGAATCAAGATTAAACGCAATATGTGCGGATCTATGTATTAATGGTACTTTTAATATTTCCACTACTGGAACAAAACGAGCCAATCCTACAACTATCCGCAAGATAGATATGGACTTAAAAAGGCGATGATTAAATGTAAAACTGCTCCGGATACCCATTTATTCTACATTTAACTTCAAGAGTTATAAGAATAAATTCATATATTCAATCAGTATAGAACTGTATATATGAATATATATAACCGCTGAACGCCGAACAGCGTCCACAAAAAAAGTTGGAGACTGTATTGCGGCATAGAAATGAGGCATTTGTATCAGTATTTATTGAACGATCCCCTTGCAAAGTGGCGTTTCTAAGGCAAATGGTCAATCTACTTTAAATCCATTGAATAATTATGTTAAGGATTTTAGCCCAGGACTCAATGCAGTATTGAACACGTAATCCCAAGAATGGGTTATTGCCAAACCCAGAAAACAACGTATGAGTTCAAGCAAAATCTTCCAAATGTTTTATGCACTAAAAAGTCCCAAAGATCACACCGGAATAGCCTGACAACGGTAAAGTCAGATACCGTTGTCACAAATGGCGGACATAACCGTCGAATCAACTGTTTAATCACTTGGTCCTCATTTCATGGGATTTCATCGTCAATAATTCTGTGCATGTATTAAGCTCTTGTGATAATGTATCATATGAAATCCCATTTTCGATCGAATTGGGTCGTGAATCGCTACAATATATAGCGTCTTCGATATCGTCAATGCCCTACAGTGGCTCAAACAAGAGCGTCTCTTGCGAGTCCTGAAAACAAATATAAGCAATACATTTCTTACCCATCATAGCAATGACATAGAAAGAGGCTATAAGAACTAGCAACCTTGACTTGAAAGGTGTATATGCACGTAACCGTCCGCTAAATATCTATTGTACAACTAACAATTACGTTACCGTCCATAGAATTCATATGTAGTCGTCTAACGACATTGCGTTTGAAACCTTATTATTTACAATATACACCACGTTCCTGTTGTGGATTTGTCATGTTATGGCTTGTTTAAACACAATTTACTTACAGTTATTAGTTTGAGTGGCTCTGAGGCACATATACTGAGAAAACACGAGAATGGACTAAAAATTATGAACTTGGATATCTCAGTCGGTAAGTTTACAGCTTATATTCTGCTTCTAGTAAACCACCTGGGAGATTTGACCCAGTCTTTATAACCATCCATATATACGTCACCGAATGGAACTAGTTTAAAAGGAACTCTTATCTGTGAATCTTGCCTACAGGCGAGAAAGAGGACATGCTGTCCATAGACCAAGGGAAGAGTAATAGTAAGCTGTATATAGAAGAGACAGGTCCACAAGTAAGATTGACTTGAAAAACTTTTCAAAAAATTTTAGTCTTGGGACTAATTCTCCTTACTGGTATCAAATTGTATTCCCAAATCTCTCCAAAATCTTCTTCAAAGTGTTTTTCAAACTTATATCATTGTTATTTTCAAATCTTTATCTTAAAACTGCATATAATACTGCATATAGTTTTAGTTTTTTAGTTTAAAATAGTTTATTTTTGTGTCACTGATATTACAATATACATATAAAATACATAATTAAAACACTTTTTTGTAACATCAACAGCCGGTGCCGACTTATGAGACACAGTATACAATATATCTGAGTGTCACCCATTACTACCCCCAATGGACAGCTTGGGTCAACATTCATAAAGACCGACATATAATGTCTCTGGTAAAGATGTATATATTAATAACCAATGATATAAATTCACAACTCTGATTAATCAGTTTGGCATAAATAAGCAGTTCATGAGACTTATGACTCATATTGTCAACCATTACATTAAGTATAATAATAATAAATATATATATATTGCACTAAATGAGGGTAGCATGTTGCATATGGTCAAAAATTACAATAAATACAAATATTGCACTAAATGTGAATTGTATCATGCATATGGTTGAAGACTGATATAACAATAAAAACATATATTGCACTTAATGTGAGTAGCATTTCAACATGGTAATATGGTCAAATATTACAATAAATATTAATTTTGCACTAAATGTGAAATACACAATGCATATAAAACAACAACTATGGATATCTGCAATTGCCTGGCAAGCTGAAAGTGATTTGGTTGGTTAATACAGAAATTGTCACTGGTGGAGGTCAAGGAGGTCAGCAGTGACCAACCAGATCACTTGCTAAAAATGTACCTTTTTTCTGGATAATGAACTTGCCAAGCAATTGCAGATTATCATAAATTCTCACTTTTAGACAGCATTATTCACTCTATATCATCTGACTGGGTTTCAATCTTAGGTAAGAGCTACAAACTATCAATTTTCTATTAACTGCCCATTGCTTTTTGGAAATGAAACACTAAATATTGTTGAAATCTCCATCTTACAAGTGGTCTAAGTCAGACTTGTACACCTGTCTCTTCTATATACAGCTTACTATTACTTTTCCCTTGGCCTATGATGCTGTCTTTCCCATCCGCCATTTTTTGTTATCGTTACCGCAAAATTTTGCAAATCGCCTTGACGTAACCGTCATGCTATAACACCGTGATAACACAAGGTCGAGACGGAAAGGCTGCCACAGGATACGATGATGACAAGGACCATGGTTCAGGGAAAGATCTCCTGAAGTCAATATCTGATCTTAACATTAATAATTGCATAGCAATCGGTGATATCGGTTACAAGTCTTAATTAGAATGACTTGATGCAAACGTACTCTCAATGGAGTACAGAGTGTACCTTATGCCTTGGTCACATTTGCTCCGATTTTCACTACAGTACGGCGCTCGGTCGATTGAGTATTTTGTTCAAAATTGAATACAATATTGAGCTAAACACTCAGTCGACCGGGCGCCGGCCGATGGATCGGAGCAAATGTGTCCCAGGCATTACTGTTTACATTTTAATCTGCCTAGTACATTCAACTTACATTAAGGTAGACTGCTTACTGAGTTATTCAATTGGTCTTCTTTGCTCCAGACCAATCAGGAACAAGAGTTTCAAGTTTTTAACACTTAAAAGACACACTACCCTACCACGTGACCACGTTTAAAAGGGAAACAGGGTACAGCTAAGTTGCAAATGGAGGACGTGGGTTTAATTCCATATTTCTGAACGTAAAATACATTTTACATTTATTTCTAGTATTCTACCAGACATAGAATTGATTCATCGAGCAGTTTGTAAAATATTGTTGGCAAAAAACCACTATAGGCAAAGATAGATAATAGTGGGCGCAGTGAAGCAAAACCCAATGCAATACACGATACATTTCAGTAAATCTATCAACGTACAGGGAGCATGTAAGTTTCCCTTCAAAAATGTTACATTGATATGTAACAAAAAAACCAGTTAACTGTTATTTAAACTACGTGTCATCATGTTATATGTGGATACGTTTTCCAGTATGTTATTCAACTGTATTTTTGTGAATTAATTGTTTTTCTAAAATCTTAAGATGCAAAAAACGTCGTCCCAGAAATGTATCTTTACTTTGCCGTAAGGCATAACATATTGTGAAACATTTTTCCTCTTGTCACAAACAGGATAATGTTTGTTTCGAGGTGTCTTGTGATGAGCGTTTCATGATTAAATGCAAAATCACTGGAGCAGATACCATCCAAAAACATCTGACATCCAACACGTCATCTAAGACTACATCGATCTGGTATTAGTTTATTTTACAATAATAGAGAAATACGATGTCAAATCAGCGCTACAGCAAATCGTGAAGAACAAAATGCTCTCAAGTCGTGGCATGATGGTATTTTGAACAAAATATTTTAAATGATCGGTTTTTGAGAAGGGTAGTGAATTAGACCATTCAAGGGGTTATATAAATCTACAAAATAATGTTTACTTTATTTGGATTAAATAACAATTGATGACACCTCAAAGCATCAACAGGCGGCCTTTTTAGCATTATTTTCGCTGTTGGCAACGTAAATGTACATGAGATCGGGACATAGTATGTCTGTATAATCAGCTTACTTCCTCGCTCCCTGTCTTATTGAGCAATTTACATTCCTTGTACCCTGTATTGATCAACTTTTGCAACTGTGTACCGTGTACTATGACATATCAAATATTTTAAAATTTAAAACGATATTATTTACATTCTTTCTTCAACTATCATATAACTTGGAACATGGACTTCACTATCGCACCACTGAAGTTCAGCGAATAGCAATATTGACTCACTCCGAGCACCAAACGTATTAACCTTTTGACTAAGCAGTCGAAATACTCAAAAGCGACGTGGTTGAAAGCCAAAAAATTCGCGCATGCGCTATCGAGGTAGGGTAGTGTGAAAGACTGGAGTGAAAATCAACTGATAAAATCAATTGAGAGGCTAATGCAAAAACTATACACAATGATGATTATACAATATGATCCAATGGACCAATACTTGAGTAGATCTAACAAACTTAAATTGTATTACTTAATGACCATATTTTGCCTTTGACCAATTTAAAAAAAATTAAAAGCGTTCATATAAGACAATTTGAACTGTAGCCGTTACGCAATTGTGACGTCATAAATGCACATGTTCCATTTAATAAATTGTGAAACTTTAGTGGGATTCCGATCATTTATATTTCAAAGGTTATCCCAATGTCAACGAACCGTGTAAAGGGTTATATATTAAACTATATATTATATATTTAACTTTAAAAATGTTAGATCCCATCACAGTTTTGAAGGAAAAATAATATCACTGAAATGCGAATAAAAAATACTTCAAAATGGTATATAAAACACATAGTTAGCTTTTTTAAATAAGGCAGAGATTAACGCTCAAAGCTGAGATCAGCCTGCATTTCCCGAATTGTCACCAGGCCCGTGCACGTCATAACAATAACTTGGCCATCACAACGTTCATTCATTTCATGGAGCGTCAATCCTAAAAACACTAAGATAAACAAATTAACTTCCGTAAAAACATCCTGTAGAGGAAAAAACAAATGGCCTTTCATAACGGATTAGAATATCCAGCTTGTGTATTGTCTAAATATTAGTCTTAATATTTTTGTTCATACAACATCAAAGTGATACATTTTAAATGCAAATTTTAAAACGTTTAAATGAGTTTTGACGGATTACACGTGATTCCTTGGAAATGAAAATAAGTTTAATTTTAATTTTTCAGGCTGTTTAACGAAAACATATTTGAAAAATCTCAATTTATTTACATCTAGCGGGCATTGAAAACTCGAGATTCAAAACGAGAAAATTGACATCCGGTCGATGTAAGAATGCAGCAGATCATCTAGGAATTATTTCTGCCTCTCATTTCTTAAACCGGCTTCGTTAAACAGTGACAAAATATTTAAGTAAGAGCTAAAGAAACGATTTTTCATATTTCAATCTCCTCACATTGTCAATTGTCTTTGTCTGCATCTGGGTTTTCGAGCTTCGAACCCACCTTAGGGAGACAACAGGCCGTAGCCAGAGGGGGGGGGGGTTCGCAGGGCCAAAAAATAAAGTCATGCAGTTTTTCACCATTTTGTGACTTTAGCCATATTCAGCCCAAAATTGTCAAATTTTTTCATTCCCTTTTCTCAATAAAATATGGTTAATTATGTTTTCCAATATCAATTGATAATATTTCTACCCTGAAAAATATCTAAAAAGAAGATTTTGGTTGTTCAGTACCACCCATTGTTAAGATTTCGTCCAAATTTTCGATAAATCAATAAAATATGCTCATTTCGTATAACTTATATATGTGGCATATATACATATCAGATGTCTATCCTTTTTTCATCATAATATAAGAGGTTTGTATGTTTTAGTAGAAACGTATTCCTTTCCAAACATTTAGATTTAAGAATTTCTCCCATTGGTGATATTGTTCAAAATCAAAACTGTGTTTTTGCGATATATTGAACTGTTGAAGTAAGTGTGTAATAGTTTGTAGTAGAGCCAAGATTTGATCTGTATCATGTACGTACCCTGCATAAAAAAAAATTCGTTTTTAGTGTGCCATAGATGTCAACCATTAACTATTGCAGAATCATTGAAAAAGTTTTGTGAAAAATTAGGATAATGTTTCAAAATTATACACCGGACAATAAATAACTATACTCAATGCAGACAGGGAGTTTTAATTGCCCAAAAACTGAGTATCAAAATGCATTTGTATCTCTTTAGTATCTTGCATGACTCGTTCATATGAATTCTTTATTTCTACCTCGTTCCCAATACATTCTGAGACAGTTCAACCTTTGCCCCACGTCGCCACGCGGTCCTAACTTCGACCGTTAATTTGAATTTTTGACCTACCGGATATTTGAAAATCAATTACGAGTCTCATACTGCACCGTTTTTCTTCAAACTTGTTCCATTCAAAGCATGACAAAAATCTCTTTCTGATGGTATGTTATTATCTTAAACAGAGTTCCTACTTCCAGCGTAATTTTGGTCCCCAGCTGTAAGAAGGCCTTCTAACAGCTGGGGAGTGGGGACCAAAATGCTGCTAGAACGAGAGACTCTTTACAATAAAGTAATGCACTGACAGAAGTGCAATTTTGTTTTGCTTTTAATGGTATAATGGAAGAAAAACGGTGCAGTATCAGACTCGCAATCCTTGATTTTCAAGCATCTGGTAGGTCAAAAATTCCAATTAACGGTCGAAGACCGCGTGATTGCAGAAAGTGATGACCACGTGGAAATTTTGGAACTACCCTTTCGAGTAGGCAAGTAGACCCCATACGGTTCTAATAATTCCAATCCGTCCACACTGTTTAAGCCCGTTCTCGAGAGCGTAGTGAGAACTAGTTTGGTGTGATAATAGGGTGAGATACTGAAAGTGTAAGCATGGACGACCTCCCACCGTCCAATGAATACAGTGGGTTCAGAATCAGAAGGCGTTTCAGACGGCGTTCTGAAACAGCTCACTATAGCTTATTCCTTAAATTTTGGCCTGAATGCTTTGTACGTTGAGAGACGGGACGGGACACGAGCAGTGTGACAGCGCCATTAGCATTAGGCGCACGATGGGCACATTTTAACTTAGTATGAGTAGGGGATAATTTATGAGGATCAATAGGACTTCCCACGGCAGCCGCATGGTGAATTTTAAATTTCTGTTGATAAATAATACTTTTTTCATTTTATTTACATCAGGGCAATTTATAAATGTTATTCATAGTGCTAGGATGTAATATCAAATGAAAAGTGATCGTGAAACATTGACAAATAATGATTCAATCTTGTTGAGCCAGTTGATTTCTACGGGACCTCAGAAATGAACAAATATTATAACTCCGAGTTATAATTTCTATACGGCGACCCTGCGGCGTGTGAAAAACTGGATACGCCGTACGGAGTCCCCAAGGCAAGCGTAGTTTTCCTACGCACAGGCACTGTAGTCCCATGTCATCCAATGGGAAATGGTAGATTTACCGCACGTCATATGACAGAATATCCATCCATCCAAGTCCTTGCAAAATATGAGTAAGGCAGGCAATTGAATTTGCTAACTTTATTTAACAAAGAATTTATATGTTTCTTCAGGTTCAACAAAGTTACAGGGCTTTAAAGTCAAAATTGGTTTTCAAGAAAACTCTCCCATTGAAATAACACAGGAGTCGAAAAATTATTTTCAAAAATGACTTTGAAGCGCTATAAATTTAGTATTCATCAAATAAATTAAAACTTAGTGAACAAAAAAGACAGACAATTCAATTTTTTATACCAAAAAAATTTTGCTGAATCTTTTACTGAAAAGATTCTGATTTGCCCCGAACTCTCTATTTCCCCTTGGATTATACGGGAATGACGATTTTAAAAAATTCATCAAATTTATCCGTTCAATTTTCGATCTCTTGTTATGGAGGAAAAAAATCTAGAAAATTAGGAGGTATTGGAAATAAAGTAAAGTTACGTTTCCACCAATATTATACGCTATTTCATCGTAAATAAAAATTCAAACGTAAAGAGGCTTTAACACGTAGTTCAATGGGGGAGCTAAGGTTGCCAAACTTATGGAGGGGAGTGTATAAATACAACTACCGGCCTTTCACGCAAATGAGCCTACTGGGCGTTTATTTAGTAAAGTTGACGTCGTGTACATCTTTTGAAACCAAAAATTATTCTTCATTTAGGTACTCTGTTCGAGAAATAGAGATTAAATTCAAAAAGATGAAGTGAGTACATGGCGAAAATGAAACTTCTTGCGAATTGGAGAACATCCAATTTGATACGAGGACAGCCTGTCTTCGTTTCCAGTTAATCCCAAGTGATTACGTTTAGAATGTTTTGTTCTTTTACATTTTACGATTTGATAAGAGACAGAGACTAAGAAATTAAATGCGACGAAACATTTTGACAACGTAATATGTGTACTGTTTATTCTTAAAGTTTTATGCGTTAACTTATTTTATCGGTTTCAAAATGTTTCATTTTATTTTGCCTATATAGAATATATTGAATAAGATAAGATCAACTGTTCCGTAATATATATTGTGTTTTGATGACCTTTTTTAGAATCACAATGTAAAATAAATCCCCCGTTCCTGTCATTCTGGTAACGCCGTGTAATGGATGCAATTCAAAGTGAGAGAGAGATCTATACATCAGAATGCATCCATGCCATTAATTTTGCCAAATACATGACATGAAACTGGCTTGAGGTGCGTCCCCCTTTATCTGGTAAAGTATGACTAAATTTTTCGGACAACTGGGTTTCGGAGAACTGGGTTTCGGAAAAATGGGTTTCGGACAACTGGGTTTCGGACAACTGGGTTTCGGACAACTGGGTTTCGGACAACTGGGTTTCGGACAACTGGGGTCGATCAGATTTGTTCGAGGGCTTTTGCTAATAATAAGAGTTTTATTGACATTCTACGCTTAAATCTTTTAAAGCTTTAGAAGTATTTGTATGAGCTTTGATCACACACTCCCAAGCCCTACACGTATTTGGTCACTATTTTACACCTAATATAAGTTGTACGCATGCAATGTCTGATAAGGTATTGATACAAACTGAAACTGAATTTGAAATGTTTTACACGAGAACGAGCTACTCACAAAATCTAATGATTCAAATAAACTAACACGGTTTAAGCAACGTGACACGACGGAACGGTGTACACTACATCGACGTATTCCAAAGACAACAGTAAGTCATTTCTGATTTTCACTGTCATGCAACCAAAAACAACAGGTTCGTCATTTGTAATTGTAATTATCGTACGACCAAAAACAGATGGTAAGTCAGTTATGATTAATGTTATTATGTTGTGACCAAAAACAACAGGTGAATTCATGAAATTGATAGCCAGAGGAATTGGACACTAATCAGTTATCAACATCTGCACAACTGTAGTGTGGGGATTTCCCTCTGGGTAGAAACTTGTTGAGATGGACTGCTGCATATAAAGTGAATAGCTAATGAATAACAAATGTCTAACTTAACCAATGATAAAGTACATATATATTGTAAAGCTACTCATTTTGGAGCGAATAATGTGCAGACTGGTACGGGGTGTGAACTAATAAATTAAAAGGGGGTTGTATGATACCCCTGATGACAGACTAGCCCATACTGTCCGCCCCTTATAATTCACTTAATAACATACTATACCTTTTGGTTATATACGTAAAATATGTACAAGTATGGATACACACATCATCAACAAATTATAAAGATGTCACTAGTTGCAGGCTTTAGTCAGAAGAATACTTAACGAATCCGCACATTGGGATATATCTGTCAATCTTGGTGTAAGCCTCTCTTATCCTATGCCAAGTAGAGTTTTAGGGAGATAAGTTGGTAAGATATATCCCGTATCCTGATTTTGAGGTTTTCATATCCTGAACGATCCATATCTCCCGCCATATCTCCCGCTCCAGGGCATATCTTCCCGCTTCGTAAAAAATGAAAAAAATAAGAAAAATTGAAAAAAGAAAAAATGTGAAAAAATTCAAAAAATAAAAAATTCAAAAAAGAAAAAAAATAGAAAAAATAGAAAAAAAATCAAAAATGTAAAAAAATTGAAAAAATAAAAAAAAGTGAAAAAATTGAAAGAAAATTAGAAAACTCTACTTGGTATAGGATAAAACAGTTATGTACGGTCGGTTTGGATATTGGGTTCATCCCTCGTGAGATATGCACATCTACCTTCGGTCCCTACGGTCCCTCAGGTAGATATGCATATTATTTTGGATAAACCCCATATCCAAAACCTCCCAGTACATAACCCTTATATACACGTCAGTATCAGCGATGATCGATATTGTTGACTATTTATGGAGCTGTTAAAAAAATCTAAAAATGTCTTGAATGTTCAGATTCAGGTACCCCATTGACAACATAGCATCACACCGTCTGTAAGTTTGATTGTATGCCTCTTGTCACACCCATCTGTCAGTTTGATTGTAAGCCTCTTGTCACAACCATCTGTCAGTTTGATTGTAAGCCTCTTGTCGCACCCATCTGTCAGTTTGATTGTAAGCCTCTTGTCGCACCCATCTGTCAGTTTGATTGTAAGCCTCTTGTCGCACCCATCTGTCATTTTGATTGTAAGCCTCTTGTCACACCCATCTGTCAGTTTGATTGTAAGCCTCTTGTCGCACCCATCTGTCAGTTTGATTGTAAGCCTCTTGTCACACCCATCTGTCAGTTTGATTGTAAGCCTCTAGTCGCACCCATCTGTCCGTTTGATTGTAAGCCTCTTATCACACCCATCTGTCAGTTTGATTGTAAGCCTCTTGTCGCACCCATCTGTCATTTTGATTGTAAGCCTCTTGTCACACCTATCTGTCAGTTTGATTGTAAACCTCTTGTCGCACCCATCTGTCATTTTGATTGTAAGCCTCTTGTCACACCTATCTGTCAGTTTGATTGTAAACCTCTTGTCACACCTATCTGTCAGTTTGATTGTAAGCCTTTTGTCATACCAATCTGTCAGTTTGATTGTAAGCCTCTTGTCGCACCCATCTGTCATTTTGATTGTAAGCCTCTTGTCACACCTATCTGTCAGTTTGATTGTGAACCTCTTGTCGCACCCATCTGTCATTTTGATTGTAAGCCTCTTTCCACACCTATCTGTCAGTTTGATTGTACACCTCTTGTCACACCTATCTGTCAGTTTGATTGTAAGCCTCTTGTCATACCAATCTGTCTGTTTCATTGTAAGCCTCTTGTCACACCTATCTGTCAGTTTGATTGTAAGCCTCTTGTCACACCCATCTGTCAGTTTGATTGTAAACCTCTTATCACACCCATCTGTCAGTTTGATTGTAAGCCTCTTGTCACACCCATCTGTCAGTTTGATTGTCTCTTGTCACACCCATCTGTCAGTCTGTCAGTAAGCCTCTTGCAACACCCATCTGTCAGTGTGATTGTGAGTCTATTGTCACACCCATCTGTCAGTCTCGATCTGTTAGTTGATAGCAAGCCTTTGGTCATACCAGTCTCTGTCAGTGTGTTAGTAAGTCTCCCGTAACACACTTTTGAACATAACCTTTTGACCTGTTGGTGTATCTTATACCTAAAGTATAATTCAAATCCAGGGAATTCTTAAAAACAGTGGGATACGATGTAATGAGGATCCTTAATTCGGCACATTGATTTTTTGTCCCTTTGGTCTTGTAAGTGAGATCCATTATTGATTCGAGACTAAACAGATTCTGTTTTTATTTCATTAGTCGAAAGGGTCCGGGACAGTATATTTATCGCATTCCAGGAATAGTTTAACTATGTATCTAAACTCACAATGAGTAAAAATTCAAGTGTAATCTTCTTCGAAAAAGCCACGCATGGGGTTTGAAATGAGAGTATAGTAAAGTTTTTATATTTTCTGTTTAATGACAAAGGCCCATGGGCTATAATTCGAAATTGGACACTGCAAATGGAGCCTGGTCGAGGTAAGTAACTTACTAGTTTTATGATAGTTTAACGCCAATCGTACGACGGTCGTAGCTTCCCAAAAGTCGAGAGAAGTATGCAGCATAAAACATAAGGACAAGCAGTAAGATATAAATTTTCTATAGCGATTTTGTGAAGCTACGGTCGCTATACGGCCGCCGTAGAGCAAATTTGACTTATCCTTTACTAATGATCATATGATGATGTAAATGTACCACCAATTCTGTGAAAATATCATGCTAATGATCAAAGTGCCTCAGTCTGGAAACATATTAATGGCCAAAGTACCACACTTCTGATAACATGTTTATGGTCTAAAACAATTATATTTACACGCGCATGGTCAAAAAAACCTCGTTCTGTCAAGTGTTAACATGCAAAGAGTCAAAGTACCAATATAGTTCTGTAAACATGTTAATAATGGCCAAAGTACCACAGTTCTGTTAACCTGTTAATGGTCAAAGTACAACAAATTCTATTTACATGCTCAAGGTCAAAATGCCCTCGTTCTGTTCAGTGTTAACATGCCAATAGTCAAAGTACCAATATAGTTCTGTAAACATATTAATAATGGTCAAAGTACCACAGTTCTGTTAACATGTGTATGGTCAAAGTACAACACATTATATTTACATGCTCATGGTCAAAATGCCCTCGTTCTGTTAAGTGTTAACATGCCAATAGTCAAAGTTCCAATATAGTTCTGTAAACATGTAAAGTACCACAGTTCTGTTAACATGTTAATGGTCTAAGTACAACAAATTCTATTTACATGCTCATGGTCAAAATACCCTCGTTGTGTTAAGTGTTAACATGCCAATAGTCAAAGTACCAATATAGTTCTGTAAACATGTTAATAATGGTCAAAGTACCACAGTTCTGTTAACATGTGTA
Source organism: Owenia fusiformis (assembly GCA_903813345.2). Classification (NCBI taxonomy): domain Eukaryota; kingdom Metazoa; phylum Annelida; class Polychaeta; order Sabellida; family Oweniidae; genus Owenia; species Owenia fusiformis. Next base: position 19,452,253 of record CAIIXF020000008.1, on the reverse strand, counting down.
TGGTCAAAGTACAACAAATTCTATTTACATGCTCAAGGTCAAAATGCCCTCGTTCTGTTCAGTGTTAACATGCCAATAGTCAAAGTACCAATATAGTTCTGTAAACATGTTAATAATGGTCAAAGTACCACAGTTCTGTTAACATGTGTATGGTCAAAGTACAACAAATTCTATTCACATGCTCATTGTCAAAATACTTTCGTTCTGTTAAGTGTTAACATGCCAATAGTCAAAGTACCAATATAGTTCTGCTCATGCTCAAAATGCTCTCGTTCCGTGAAGTGTTAACATGCCAATAGTCAAAGTACCAATATTGTTCTGTAAACGTGTTTATAATGGCCAAAGTACCAAAGTTATGTTAACATGTTAATGGTCTAAGTACAACAAATTCTATTTACATGCTTATGGTCAAAATACCCTCGTTCTGTTAAGTGTTAACATGCCAAAAGTCAAAGTACCAGTATAGTTCTGTAAACATTATAATAATGGTCAAAGAACCACAGTTCTGTTAACCTGTTAATGCATGGTCAAAGTACCCCCCGTTCTATTGAGATGCTAATGGTCAATGCACCCCAGTTCTAGTACTTTTAACATATTAATGGTCAAAGTATCATCGTTCTGGTATCATGTTAATGGTAGCCTACTACCTTCTGTTAACATCATGTGCATGGTCAAAGTGCCACTATTCTGTTAGCATGTTAAACGTATAGTGATCGTTGTGTGGCTATGGTAATGATCAAAGCACCACCGTTCTGTTAACATGGTAATGTTATCATGTTGCATTTAAATGAGAAATCCCATTCTGTCTATTTTACTCGGAAACTGGCACACCTGGTCTATCAACAGTATAAATTATCTAGTAATCTACAAGATTATCGTGATTAGAAAATCATCAAGATCACAACGCAACTAAGAAAGCGCAAATTGTACCAAATTAGATCCATATATTATTCTTGGTTGCAACATGTACAAGGGAGGTATGTGAATCCCACAATGCTTATCTATAATTGTGTTAACATTGATTTCATAAACATGAAAGAAGTAAGAAATGCTGGGATTGCAAGATAAGATTTCCTCCCCGTGCGTGTGATCCCTTGAAGTGTAATAGTATCTATTTCTAATTGAGTTTATCCAATCTGTAGTGATATTTACCTTGGGCCTGGAGCTCCTTATTCTGTTGGTATGTTTTAGCTCCACAGGCCCGTAGCCAGGAGGACCCCCCTCCCCCCTTCTAAATCTCTGGGCTCTATTTTCCAAATTTTGGCCCTAATTTTCTTCCGAAATTTTTGGGACACCTCCCTTATTTTTGGAGCCACCCCTGGTGTCTTGTCATAACACCCTTGTAATTACAATGCAAAGTTTGTTGGTTCAGCATGCCATTTTATGTGTGGTTTGGGGGGTCGATCCCCCCCCCTTACCAAAAGCTGGCTTCGGACATGCTCCTTATATATGGTCTGCTCGTCTTCCATTCATTTTTTACCCTGAATCCTACGTTTTCCTGGGACAATCCATAATTTATCTCGAAGTATGAATTGACCCCATCAAATGAGATATTTACTAAATATTTGCTTATTTGATAGAATCAATCAGTCTATCAATCTGTTTTTTTAAATTGGCAATAATCGGTCTGAAGATGGATCATATTCAACATGAAGTTTAATTCCAGAGGCTAATGATTGTGGGATGTATACCCTCTTGTACCAAATGACGTTACTTTGCTGTTAATGAGGGTTGATTCCTGAGCATAGTAGGTACACCTGAAATGATTAAAGGTAGCAAAAAACGAAGCAGGTATCCATTTAATCTTAGCCAGGTATTTCCCCGGGTATTTCATCATTAGCAACGGAGATTTACTTTATCTCTCAAGTTGAACGGTATGTTTTAAGGGGAACCCTTTTTAATTGGTCATAAACCCCTACTGCGTGTGGGTTCAGCTTTACTTGTATTCTGATTTAAGTGTCTATGGTTCTTGTTAAAATACGTTAAATTGTTCATATGGGTCAGTAATATACGTGAAAATGTTTGAAAATGGGTAAAAGGATTTAGTAAAATACAGTACGTAGTATGGTTTATAAGGGTCTAATATTAATATACGTCAATTTGTTAATAAGGGTCTAGTAAAATACGTAAAATGATGTATAGGGCCTGAGGTCTACATGTAGAAGTGAAGTCGTTTTGAGGTGTTGGTAAAATGCTTGAAATTATTAACAAGACCCTAGTAAAAGGACCAAGACCTTGTTAAAAAATATGGTTAATATGGGTATATTAGAATACATCGAAAGGTTTTAAGGGGATTAATTGCTTTAAATTATGGGGCCTAGTGAAATACATTAAGTCGTTCGTTAGGGGTCTAAATGCTTTAAGAGAGAGTCTAGCAAAATGCGTTAAGTGGCTTGGAGGGGTTATTAATGAAATACGTTGAATTGATTATAAGAGTCAAGTAAAATACGTAAATTGTTATAGGGTTTGGTAAAATACGTTAAATGGTTTGTAGGGGTATCGGTAATTAATGTGTTAAATGGTTTATAATGATTTGGTAAATAAATTAAATAGTTTTCGGGGATTCATAAAATACATTAAACGGTTCATGTATCAATGCAAGGATTTGTAAATAATATCATCATAATGTTAGATGTTTTTAGATATCTGGTCAATTCAAATACGCTTAATGTCTTGAGTTTGCGCTAAATCATGATAATTGGTTGATATGGATTTGGTAAAATGCGTTATTTGGTTTTTTAGTTTCTTGTAAAATACGTTAAACGTAGGTGTATGTCAGAACATGGGCAGAATTTGTCAGAATAAGCAAAATGGATTAAAGAGGCCTATTAAAATATGTTAATAGATTTATAAAGATTTTGTTTGGAAAAGTGTAATTGTAAATTGAACTTTTCCGTTCTACAATAAGGCTATTTTAAGATTCTCAGTTTAGCTATCTCATTTTAAACATTAATATAATTGAATACTTTGATTTAGATTTGATATCTGCTTTATCTTGTCTCCTTTTCTACGGTTGCTTCCTTACTACACACGTCATATGTAGTGACATGTATACCCAGGATAAGAAAAATGCCTCACTTTAATAACTAACACCCCAGTCACATTTCCTAGGGCGACCTTGCGGTCTATCATTTCTGCGGCCAGTAACATTTCTACGCTCGCCGCAGAATTTCTGCGCTCTCATACTTTTGCAGTCACATTTCCCACGGCAGCCGCACGGTGAATTTTAAATTTCTGTTGATAAATAATACTTTTTTCATTTTATTTACATCGGGACAATTCATAAAGGTTATTCATAGTGCTAGGATGTAATATCAAATGAAAAGTGATCGTGAAACACTGACAAATAATGATTCAATCTTGTTGAGCCAGTTGATTTCTACGGGGACCTCAGAAATAAACAAATATTATAACTCCGAGTTATAATTTCTACGGCGACCCTGCGGCCTGTAAAAAACTGGATACGCCGTACGGAGGCCGCAAGGCGAGCGTAGTTTTTCTACGCTCGCCGCAGAAATTCACCGATTTAATTGATCTGCGGTGGACTTGCGGCCGCCGTGCGACAAATGTGACTGGGGTGTAAGATAACATGTTGAAAGAATTTTGAAAACACTTTGTCCAAAGTTCAATTGTCATTCCTGTTTGTTCATAAGTTGATAGGGTGCGGAGAATGTGTTTTGAATAGACACTATTCCTGACGTTCCCGTTCTGGCTTTCTCAACATTAATTATCACGACAGAACACTTTGTTTCTCAAGCTGCCCCTTGACTGGATGGAATTGACCAACTGATGTAGTATTTAGCGTGAGAAAGCGAAAAGAAATTTTTTGTTAGGTTAACCTTGGGCTAACTACATTGGAGTAAACGTTTGTGCTCAAATCTTCGACTCTAGCTAAAAGTATTTGCGAAAAGAATATAGACAGCTAGTCATCGTGTTTGTCTACATGTATGTCAAAGGCATACTCGCTTTGTTAACAAGCATCGAAGTTGACACGAGTATTTCCTTTTCGAAAAAATCAAAAAATCCCCAATAACGATTTGACATTGGATATAACTTCCCGAGATATTAATGAAAGTACTTGCAAAACAATTGTTTTTAGGACTGATTAGCCTAACAAGCATTGGCTCTACGACAAAGTGATTGTTATTTATTGCCTTTTAGATGTTTTCGCAGATAAAATCAGAAAATGTATTTCACCTAAAGCCCTCGATACGTCGAGCAGTCAATTAAATGTAGCCTAACTTTCCATCTTTTTCTTTCATAATATATTTTTGATGTTTTCAGTATGTCTTTGGTGATGATCGCCGAGTGCTGTTTTGTTTGTTGTATTGCGTAGTATTGCCATGTGTTCGTTCTCATTTGTTATCCTCTTGTTTAAACCATTTCCTCCTATATAGACGATATATGTACAGATGTATGGTATTAAATATAGACTGAGTACAAGAGAACTTCAAAAATACAAGTATATTTTCATTTAATGTCAGAGTGTACCACTCAACCATTTGTCATCATCGTACTATCAAAACACAGATGTGATAGCACAACAGTTAATTAATAGCACCAATTGATTCGTTCATTTTTTAACTAAATTATTGGTTAGTGGACTTGAGCCCCTGGAGGGATATTCTAATTAGTGCTAACACTATCTAGAGGTCTACTATGAAATCATCGCCTATATATTTAAAAATAACAGCTCATAATCAGTGCTCAGTGCTTTTCGGCAGATAGATACACTAAGTCTCTTTGCTCTCAAAATATTGATGCAGTTGCTGTTTATTTTGTGCAGGTAAGTGAGATACCTGATCACTGTTTAATTAATTACGTAACATCAAAGTATATTTAGTAAACAGAGACAGCTGTACCAGCGGGCAGAGGTGATGAATACACTGTGTGGGATAGAGGATTTCCTATTGCAAGGAACACCACTCCACTCGTTCAACGTAACACACGAATTCGTGATAATCATAGCTTCCGGCGATCAAAACCGTTTCGTGACCTGGATGGAACCGAGACCGTAATGATCAAAATGCTTAGTTTCCAAAGAATGCGATTAATGTATCCAGTAAATCTTCTTCATTACTTTCAAGGTCAATGAATAAGATATATCGATTTAAGTTTACGGGATTAATTAGGACATGCTGGTATATTTATTATAAGATGGAATGAAATCAATTAATCTGAATTTGTTTCTACACGACTCTGAAGTGAGGTCTATCGTTATGTCTAAATGTACTATACAGGTCAGAGAGCCAAGAGGAATATCAGCAAAGGACCATTATTACAGATAAGCTTTATTGCACACTTCATGATCAGTCACTTGCAAGGAAAGAGCCGATCAGCAGTAAGGTATTTAAGCCCTTAGAACACATCACTGCGACTGGGTTTGGATATTACAAAGTGCACTTCAAGGATTACTCTAAAGCTTTCACATTAGTTCGGTTAACATAAAAGGGTGGATTGGTTTTATCATCATAATTAAAATTGCAGAATTAAATTTTGACTTTATGGATAAAGAATATTTGCAAATTCGTGAACGACGATATCGATGCCCATTAAAATGTATTGATATTTTGAACTTTTATGGAACATAATCTTTTTGTTCTCTACCTCAATCATTTTCTTAAAGCGATATTTACGCGTACATTTGAACTATTTTATTTAACTGTTAAAATTATACTGTACTTGCTTGATAAGGAAGAAAATAACTTGAATTAAACGCATACATTGGCAACACCAATGTCTGGTTGCTTTGCCAACTTAAATGACCGTCAAGTGGATTTACAACTCCTTATCGCTTCAACTTTACAATTGTCAACAAATAAATATCGAAATAGAGAGCATGTATCTTCAATGTGTGCATATTTTGTCATTTCAGCCTGACCCGTTCAAAGTCTGAACCGTTGAGCTGACTATGGAATAGCTGGGAATACACTTGCAAAGTACTACAAGCCTAAAGGAAGTGACGAAAGTGATGACGCTCTTGAAAAACATAATTGGCCACTGATAACAACGTCAGAGTTAAGTTGGATGTATACAAAAACTTACCCACAAATAGAGTAAAAAATGGATCTATTAAACAACATGTTAGGATTTATTCTAAGCTTCGTCCAAATGGTTCTCGTATGGGGGGTCGTTGTTATGACATTTGTAGCAGGGTTCGCAGTGTTGAAGAAACGAAAAAAGACAACGTGCCCATCAGGCCCTGTTGGCCTCCCTTTCATAGGCTCCCTGCATCTACTAGGGGATAAACCACACAGGGTAATCTCAAAATGGAGAGAAACGTATGGTGACATATTTAGTGTACAGCTTGGACGTAAGGAGGTGGTTGTGGTGGCCTCGTGGGAAGGCTTCAAAGAAGGACTGCTTGCGGAAAGAGCGCCATTTCTAGATGGAAATACGAGTACAGGATTCCAAGTGGAATCCATTCAAAATGGTGAGTATCCAGTATTTCGATTTTGAATAGTTTCGGGGACTTTGTAGTCTAGCTACAAGCCCTTGTGACCCCCCCCCCCCCCCTTCGCCACTACAACAAGTGTGAGAAGGTGTTCAGTCAAGTAGATACAACCCACCCCCGGAACCCACCCAAGGCTTGTAGCTAGACTAGGGACATTGATTCTTTTACATGCTTTATTTTCCATTGTGCTAACTTGTGCATCCTCGCCAAAACTATCATTTTTATCAGTATGAGATTGTTTACATACATTCTGATTTGCCAGTCATCTATCTATAGCTAATCAGGAAGAGGATAGGGGCGTACATGTAGGTTACAACGTTGGTTCACATGGGTATGACGTTTCCTCCTTGAATAATTTATCTTATGACTGATATTAATTTGTGTTGATTTGTTATTCAAATGTGCTTACTTAAATCCTATTTTGATAGGAGAAATGAAAAGTTGCAGCAGAAACAGGCAAAATGATAAATATACTGTTTCAAGATACATTGCAGTACATCAGGATATGGATTACTATTTATTCCTTTTTAATTCCCAGTGTCAGTATTTCACGATTTAAACTATTCCCATTAATCCGATTATCTGCAAATATAACTCCTCTTGGGCCCTTTGAGATTAGCTAACATTGATGAAGTTATTAACAAACTCATCGATATAAAATGTTTTAAGTGTAAATGATATTTATAACACATTAATGAAACGAGTGTTTTATTATTTTAACCACTGTTATCATTGGAGTTCTCGATACGTAAGTGAAGCTACTCGTATTCCCATAAAGGAGATTAGAACTCATCGTATTAGTACAGTGGGGGAAACATGACTGGATTTTTTGCCTGTGAGAACATCGAAGAGATAAATCAGGGACCGTTGCAGTTGAATAACAAATGTTATGACCAGACAGTGCCGTATAGCTATCCAACTGTTATAATTAATCGTATATTCACAAATGAACAAGACATTAAGCTCTCAGAGCTCGAGATTAAAGCATGCATGACGTGACACCTAGATAATTTTTCATTTATTGAAGTTACATGCTTTAATATATTAACAATATCAATCACTTAACTACGGCAACTGATATTAACTTTGTAGCGTGTATTGCTGTGTGCAAGATAAATAGGGGCTCCTCAGGCTTGTAGACAGCTTTTGCAAAGGGGGGTTCACTTTTAAAAAATTCCAGGGGGTTCACTTTTGACAAATTTGCCAAAATCACTTAAAAGGTGCTCAGAATGTTGAAAAACTGCATGGTTTTGAAAGAATATTTGACCAGTTCTCGGCCATGGGTGCTCGAATAAACGGGCTACGGGCCTGCTCCTCTCCCATATATCACCTATTGCACCAACTGTGTCCAAAATATCACAGAACTACTTATAAAATAACTATTTATTTGTATTTTTGTAAAATTGTCACGTCTATATAAAGTATAATCATGAGTTATGAACCGTTATGTACACTGAAAAGCTAACTAGCTTCATGCTGATTCACAAAGTTGCAGAACTTGCAGTTGCTGCAACATCATTATTATAACCACACCTACATGTAGCTTGGAATTTAAAGATGGTAGAACATATCATTTTGATAACCCTTGTAAGGAGTTCATTTACAGGCACCAGGGTCGGCAAAAACCAATGGTCATTGATCTCGTTACAAAAAGTATTGATCAATTCTGAGTATCTTCATTTTGTATCTAATTTCATAGTATTCTTCTGCGCCCCTTCCCCAAGAGCTATTCTCTATGCCCCTTCCCCAAGATCTATGTTCGCCGAATATCCGGGCCGAATATACACCAATATACATTGAAGAGCATGGGCTGGATTGGCCTCAGAATTGGTACTCATGTAAAATTATGAAGAGACGATATATACAACACTTTAATTATATACACCAAATCCATGATTTGCAGGTCGTGCCAAAAGAGCGGGAACTCCAACGGTGCAAACTCAACGCAGTAAGACACCAGATGACATCAACGACTTGACACTTCGGGAGAGAGTTACTGCACAGAGGATGTTACTTTGGAGTCAAATGCCAGAGGTGGGTTAGTATTCAACTATGTAGTCTTGCCTCAAGACTGCCCCTCCCCCTGTGTACTTACCTTTCCAGTGCAACACAAAGTACAGGGGCTACACAGTCTTGAACAAGACTATTTACTATGAAACTACAGAGAGCTGACATATATAGTTAGGTAGAGGCCTGGTAAATGTATTGCACAAATACAAACGTAACCATAAAAGAAGTTCGGCAAATATGCCATAAAAGCTCTGAAGAATGGAAATTGAAGAATTGAATAAAAATTGCGCCAGCTCTTGCTTGAGCCAGAAAATCATCATCCAGTGTGAATAGCACAACCTTTTAGCAGATCATAATCCTGCAAATGACCGAGTCGCAAGATGGACAGTATTTATGAATAAGACATTTTTGATGTTAAGACCATAAATTTGTTTAAAGTAAGAAGTAAAGCCAAGATCTTAAATACATATACCTATTGCAAGGGCTCCATTTTCAATTGCTCAAAATTATGCTAACCTGGGCGAATAAACACACAAATATACTAAAACCCATCATGATAAACCATGACAGACATCTGATCATTTCTTCTTAGCCCTGAGATCACGTTTCATGTGAAACAGAAAGCTGCTATGAGTATCAGAATGACTAACCCATAAAGCATAAAATCTATGAAAAAACCAACAGCATACTAAATATTCGATGATTTGATTTATATCTTAAGTAAATTTTAATGATGAACTTGAATCAGAAATGGGAAAGCTGTAGATAATCCGATATGAGCTTCGTTGAATCGGTTCGGTACCCCAGATTTATGGTATAAACAGCATTTGATCAAGTTTCTTTACGAATTACATAATTCTCAATTACAGCGGTATGATCGATTGGATTAAATGATGAAGCTCTTAAGCTAAAATCAAAGGAATATCTCCATCTTCAAGAAGTAAATGCAACTTATTAATATGGACTTTTCTTAAGAGCCGAATTGGATGGTTGGCCTTTTAAAATGGATGCTATAGTTCAAGATCAATCAAAAGTACATGGATATTAATGCTAGAGTAATTCCTATATTCTTTCCCATATTCTTTTGACTTCATCACATGCAAATACAAATTTTGGCAATCGTTATCATTTTGTTTTACCCCAGAAATGTCGCATTGTTAATTTCATGCCTCTGTTAATATTATAATTACCCTTTGCATTCGTTCGACTTCACTTCTTACTCCGTCGGTGTCTGCACGCAGGGTAGTTGATAATGAATGTTAAAGTTAATATTCATTATGTTATAAAATTCCAGAAATTAAATAAATATGTATTTAACATTGATTCCTGATATATTAAACTTATAGATGGTTGCCATTGTCAGAGATCAGAATTGTGTATGAGGAAGTTGATATAGGCTATGATTGTTATTTTATAAAAAGGTCGAACGTAACGATCATACTGAAGGTTAATTTTCTGTGGCCTTTAAAAGGTCAAGGATCAATTATTAAAATCCTTTTTGAGTCTTTGGATTGAATAAATTGCCAAAAAACTCTGCGAGCGTTATATTTTGAAGCTCGAGATCTAAGGTCAAAGTCAAGGGCAAATCTAAGTTTTTTTTATTTTTGTGATCCTAACACAACACGTTCATGTTTTTTCAATTGTGATATACAGATAGTATAGTCTTGACCATTTTCCATCAGAATGTATTTTAATTTAGTGTTATCATGTACGCGTCTTAAAAGTAGGTCAACACAAAATTGAATTTAAGGCTAATTGATTTTCAGATATTGAGTATACTTTTAATCAAAGGAGTTCTCTTATTTTCCAGGTAACAACTGATGGTCTCATAGATACTGTCGATTCCTCTGAACGGAAAACACAAGAGGTAAGTTCTCATTTGTCATTTTACAACAACGACATCAGAAGATACGAATAGGAACATATCCTATAATTATACCATAAAACAAAAAGTATGTAACCATCCAGAAAGTCAAATGCGCAACGTTCTGCCAAAAACACAAACAAATAAATCGATGAAGTCGACAAATGTAAAAGCCAGACCTGCGTCAGACAGAGAACAGTGAAGCAATTACATAAGAATCCTAAAATTAGTGAAGGTCAGCTTGAACGATGGTCATGCCATATAACTCTCCCTATTCTTGCGTTGTTCAAATTGATCAATACATCGAAAGGTCGAAATGAATGGCGTGGATGATGAAACAAGTTTCTTAATTACGGCAAATGACCTGCAAATGGAAATGATGGGCATATTGTTAAACCGCGTACAAAACGCAAACCCTCATCATCAGTTTGTAGGTGTTGTATCTCGTGTAGTATGATAATAATGATGGCACGTCACTAAGTAACAATAAAAGAGATTGCAATAGATCATCATGTGTATCGCTGTACTAAATGACAATGGTATTAGACAATCAGTTAGGTAAGGCTGGTAATGTGTCTGTTGAAGATGGGATTCTGATGGTATTGTAATGTCTAAACATATATGTTCTATAGTATGTAAGCATTCCATGGCACCTAACTTCACGCTCCAGAGCCTTCCAATATCTAAACAAGTCTCGGTAGTAATTACACAGGTTTGTGTTACCAATTAAGACAACATACCTTCCCAGAATCTTCTTTATTCCCATGGCTATATGCCCTCAACTATTGCTAGCCAGTTGGTTTCAAAACCAATTCGTACACATTACTTTGCCATTTATAAAACGCTCATATCCCAATTGAGCCATTAGAGATAAAAATGAAAGGCACAATCACTGTTTCTATATTTTAGGCTATATTTGAGGTGATTACATCAGAGATTAGATACTTAAACAGCCTCGATATTCTCATCAACAATTTTGTGAATGCCAAAGAATTTGAAGGTGATAAGTCTCCACTTAGTAAGATGGACAGACATCATCTATTCTCCAATCTAACCGCAGTGAGAGATACAAGCGAAAGGTAGGCAAAACAGCAAAGAAGTAGTACTCAAGACTTCATCAACGTAGATGAAAATCTTATCTTCTAATTACCTAGGATGTTTTTTTCTTCATCCTAGTAATTACTGATCTGTGCTTCTTCTAGACATCTGACGAAACAAAGTACCCGATTTTTCGTTATTTTATGATAAGAGACCTGTTCTCGTACAATCATGGCCAAAATTCAGCATGACGTCAAACATCTAAAATCAATGTACTTTATCTAATAAAATATTAAACTAGAGTGCATAAAAATATACCAAGTATTGTTTCGGTTCTCTTGCTTTAGCACGGATGTATAGCTATTTGATATCGACCCTTATCAATCCTAAAATATCCAGGGTGTAATAAATCCTGTAATTCCAAACCTCACAGCTTTATGGCTAAAAATAGCAATAGGGAATAATGTCTCTATTGGGATTTTCAAAGATTCGTGATAAATTAATATTTACTAACAAATATGGTTATTTTATGCGCCTGTTCTAATCAGGGGATTAAACACGGTTTTACATTAAACTCTCAGACTGTTTTATCGTTCCCATCATTTAGATTTCTTACTCGCGGTTACATAAATTAAGAAGAACCCAACCCAATTTGCATCTTGAGAGATCACAGCCTTCTATTAGCTTGTATTCGCGCACGCAAATAGCGACTTATCGCGATCGGCTACCGGATGAACCTACTATTTTTTTTATTTTATGACCAACTCATTTATATCTGAATGAGTTGCCCTATAATCACAACTGAATTTTGCATTCTCGAATACACGCTTAGTTTGTATTCGCAAATCCAACTAACGACTGTCGGCTACCAGATTAACCCACTATTTTATGACCAATTCATTTAAATATGTGTGGAATAGTGGCAAATACTATTTATACTTAATTGAGTTGCCCATAAATAGTAGGTTAATCCGGTAGCCGCTATTTGCATTCGCGATCGAATACAAGCTTTTAGTTCCTTGCTAGTTACAAAACAAAAAGATCTTCAAAGGAATTTTGCTCTTTTAATAGAAAACAGAATTTGGAAATATCCAAACACATAATTTTACTACCATACCTAACAACCAAAGAAATATCTTTCGATAATAACCCCCTCCAATAATTATTCGTCAGTTCAAGCGCAACACTGGAAATATCTAGTTATGTCTAGTATCATCCAAGGTGTGTCAAAAGGGGTATTAACTATAAGCTTAATATAGGCGATATAACTCATGAGAGCTAGAAAAATCGTGTTAAAAGCATTATCTTTTTTATAGAATTGTAAAAGCACTAGAGGAACGATGGCAGGAAAATTGCATAATGGAGGACATCTGTGAAGTGATATTAGAGCACGCCAGCAAATATTTCGATGTATACGTCACCTACTGCAGCAACCAGATATACCAGGACAGGTCACTCAGCAAATTATCGTAAGTTATCCCCCCGTTCTTCACTAGCGTTATCAATATAATCGAATTAATTTATCATTCAAACATGACCGTGCTCTATTCGAATTTCTCAACCAATCAGAATGCAGCATAGCCAATATAGAACGTTCTCTAATTCTCCATAGATGCACGACCATGCTCTATTCAATCTGCAATTTGCATTGTTTTGAGTGACGTCACATCTCAGCTGCACATCTGGGGCTCTGTCCGGGGAAAGTTGTTCTTTTTTACTCCCTCCGTAACTAATGTAACTTCAGAATCTTGACAGCATGCGCATTCTTCCTTCATGCCCGTTCCACAGACACGGCTTTTACTAATTTTTATGTTTGAATCGGAATAAATAATGATAGGCCATTCAATATGGTGAAATTCAGCACTCGTTGGGCAGAATGTTAGTACAAATGCACTCACCTTCGGTTCGTGCTTTGTACAACATTCTGTCCAACTCGTGCTGAATTTCACCATATTGAATGGCCTATCATTATTTATTCCTTAAATAAATCATAGCCTCGTAAAGGAATTGGAATCAAATATAGTATACACTCTGATATTTCTGATTTACAGCAAAGATAAGCAGTTCAAAGAAATTCTTGCAAAACTTGAGAAGAACCCTGAGGTTCAGAGGATGAGCATGGCCTCGTACTTGAAGCAACCTATGCAAAGGATCACCCGACTGCCCCTACTCGTAGATGCCATACATAAACGGCTTATAGAGGGCACTGATAGACACACGTTTGCATCAAAAGCAAAGTCACTTTTGCAGAAGGTATATTCATAGTAAGAAATACATGAATGGGGTTTAATTGTGCACGGCCGCAGATGTAGGCAATATAAACATAGATATAAGTCATGAAATCAAAATAACTATCTTAACCCTTTCATGACGATAGGCTCCATATGGAGCCCTTTCAGGACGATAGGCTCCTTTTGGCACCACTGTTTTATTTACATACATCAATGAAATGACAATATCTCCAGTTCTATTCAGTATTTTTGCACCAAATTTTGACAAGGTATTGACATGTGATAATGCTTATTAAAAATTGTATTTTAAAGATACAATTTAAAGTATAGGTCCGGGGGTATACGTCATTTTCAGCTTTTACCTAAAAACCACTCTTACTTATCAGTCACAAGGCAAACACTTGCCTCTTATATTCACGTCAGGAAAGGGTTAATATGGATCACACCAACTGCTGCATAATGATGTCAATCTAAAAGGTTCAGATACTATGTATTATTGAATAAATCAAACACAGAAGTGGTAAATAGATAAATCACCAGATTGATTTATGGGTTTCATACGATGCCATCGATACCTTAAAGAGACAGCAAAATGCCTATGCTCTCCTTACAATCATAGTTTTATTATCTGAACAATTCGTTCATCAGAATTGAAAGTGGATTTCAAGTTTTCAAAAGTTTTGCGAAGAGAATAATGTAAAATTTCAACATTTGATTTTTTCAATTCTTCGTTGCCCCTTTAATTTCACATTTCCAAATGTGAGTCATGTATCCTCCTTGCTATGGTGCTAATACCCTTACTTGTAACTGACCCAATTATTTTATCAAAGACCCAACTCGTTTCACCTGTTTTCCATGACCGTTTCCAGATTGTGAAAAAGTGCAACGAGGGAGCTAGAAAAATGGAAAGAACAGAACAGATGGTTGAAATCAGTAACCAGCTCGATTTTAACAATGTTAAGGTAATGTTGCTATTCATCAAGGGATTCCACTATCGGTCGATTGTTCTTATCTTGTGACTCACTCAATCCACCTCCTCGTGTATGTATAATCAGTGTGTTAAACAATTTCAACTCCGGTCACAAAGCAAGATATTTAGTGACTAAGTTGCCTTCAAACCAATGTCGATGCTAAATCAATTACTCTAATGATGTAACCCAATGCCTTAGCTTTTAGACAAGCCATTCTAGTTACGTGCATGTAAAGACCAAATGCCAGTCTGCTTTTCTTAGCATAGGATGAATGGAATGAGAAGCACAAATAACAACATTTGAAGGCATTTTTGAATCAAATCATGAATTATTTTAAGAAGCCTGTTAGTGAGCTCTCATGGCATTATTAAATTTACTTGACGTACTGAATGGGAATTGTTTGATACTGTTTCTTTATGCGTTTGCCCACTGGTTAGAACATTTGCATTGGGTGCTTTTCGGTGTTCCGTCTTCTACTGTATTATTTCTATAATTTGTGTGGGGTTTTCCTTTTGCCCATTGTACCAATAAGTATATATCTATTTATTCATAAGTTGAGTTCTTGTGAAAAGATGAAGCAAGGAAGCACGATAAAAGAGAAACGCTATTTTGATTCAAAGAATTTTCCTGAATTGGCAAGCACACAGTCTGTCTAGTGAAAACGTAAACGATAATCATGCTATTTTCAGAAAATACCGTTGATCTCTGGTTCTCGGTACTTGGTGACGCAGGGACAAGTGCCTTCAGTAGTTGTCACGGACGCTGGTAGTCTCCCGAGAAAGAAACGAGCGATTAGAAAACTGCGACATCTATTTGTATTTAATGACATTGTTATGATTACCAAGAGGAAAAAGTAAGTCATAGGCTTTAACAGTAGACTAGTATACGCGCTGGACATCTATTTATTTTTCATCATTGGGAATTGTACAAATTCAATGTTTGGACTGAGACACTATTAGGATAACCACAAGAACACAACCCTCTATTTTTGGAATGATTTGTCAACGATTGACTTATCTTAATCTTTTTTGTGTAGAAAGTGTTTTAAATGGAGCAAACACATGAAACAGTGATGTACTTATATTGTATAAATCAAGTTTTTCAAGAAAAAAGCGTTTCGCCCCATATAAAGTTTAAACATCATTGATTTATATTATTATCCGAACCAATGTTATCAAAATGTGCTGTTTGAAACTTACACGGGGCCTTTAAGTAATGCACTTGATGTTGTGTTTCAGAGACGACAAATATGTTGTGTTGGACTATGGCGCTCGGCCCCCAATCAAAGTGAGTGAGATCGACAAGAATCAGATATCAGGACATGAGAAACTACCACTTGGTGTACCCAGTGGTTGTGATCATTTATTTGCTCTCACGTTTGCAGATGAACATCAAACAAAGAATGACTATTATGTATTTGGCTGTGAATCAGTGTGAGTCATTTGTATTTTTATATTTTGGATTGATATTTCAAGTAAAAAAAATAGTATTACCGGTGAGGTATGTCCTTTTACCTGTGTATGCATGTAAACTGATAATTGGTATCACATGGTTTTGTTTCCTAATAATTAACTTTTTCTACTTGTGTTTTCTACCTTTTGATTCTCTCGTTTCAACGGCCGTTTCACACTCGTGCGTGCTCTAACATTTTTATAAGAAATACATAAATTAGCATAACGTAGATCTCACTAAGAGTATGTTTTCCTAAAAATTCTCATTCTCATTATGTTTCAGAGTTGCTCGCGAAAACTGGGTACAAGCAATAACAAAAGCCGAGGAAATAAATGAATATGAAGCGATAGGTGAGCCCATTCTAATATTGCATTGAAAAGCGTGTTCAACCTTTTATCTCCTATTAAAATCAGTATTGGATGCAAAACTTTTGATTTAGACGGGGTTTGGTGATGTTCGGTTATTTAGTGTTTTCCAATATTGCTTATTGTGTTTTTTCACTGTAGGTAACATTTGCAGCGAGACGGTAGACATGACAAAGGAGATAGAGAATCAAATCAGTCTTGCATCACGTGACTTTGCAGACGACTTCAGAGTAATGGAGGACGAAACATTTGATCCCAGGACTCTTGTAACACGGACTACATTCAAGCTAGTGCTATCCCTCCTGTTTGGTAAAAAATCAGACATATCCGAGACTGATCAACAGGTATTATCATCCCTTGCACTGGACGAAAACGTTGGCTTTATGTCACTTTGGGGAAAATTTGACTCTAAAGGATATCGCAGGCTCAAGCAATCAGCGGCTACACCAGAACAGCAGGATATTCTTAGAAATATCATAAAAGAGCAAAAGGAGTCGTTTAGCAAATCCAAGGTGACCACTATTTTAGATTGTATACTACAACAGTGCTATAGTTCTAAGACGGAAGAAACGGTTAGCGATGAGCTGCTGCTGAAAGAAGTCAAAGAAATCTTTGGATCCGCATACGAGACTGCATCCCTTTATATTCTATGGACAATAGTTTATCTCGTGCGTAATCAAGAGGTCCAAACAAATATGCGCGATGAACTGAGGAACATTGTTGCGGATCGGCCTGTATCTTTAGATGATAGACAATCTCTACCGTACACAATGGCTACACTTCTCGAAGTCCAGAGGATTGCTTGTGTCGATCCATTTTTTCTCAGTCGTGCAATAGGTTCAAATTGTGCATTCCAAGGTAGGGGATTCTTTTCGTGTTATAAAATAATATCTTCGTCTTTGGCACACGTGCTTACGTATCTGTGTATCCCAAAGGTAATTGGCCGCGTCATACTTAATAAGCGAACGTTTTTCATCTGTAATTTAACATGATATTATTAAGACATCCAGAGAGCAAACGAAACTAACAATAAGAATTAGCATTAGCTCTTTTTGGTTTATAACATTTCCTTGTATATGGTTCCATTAAATGTTCAAATGTTCACGTGGTGGTTCATTTTTTACAGGATGTAGCATACCAAAAGACACAAGCGTATTGTTCAATATTTGGGGTTTGCATCATAACGAAACTTACTGGACAGACCCTTTGCAGTTTGATCCCTCTAGGTAGGCAAAATATGTTTCAATAGAGAGGTTGAATTACACGTTCTTAAGAGAACCTGTACGGGAACGTGTAATATTTCGACCCCGGGATTACTGTCACGCTCTCAGTCCAGACTTTCCTAGGGACCTTATCACAATTATTTTTCGTATACCTAATACTAAGTCGGCCAAGTAAACAGTACAAATGTGAGAACTTATCCACAGAGGACCATGAATCTACACGTTCACGTACAAGCGGAAACCGTGTATCTTTACCTCCCTAATATAAGAAAACATCATGTACATCAATTGTAACATATTCAACTTCCCTGTCAAACTCACCACGCTGATGCTTTTTGTTATTTTGAAGGTTTCTGGATGAAACGAACCAGCTGATAAAGCCGGAGCATTTCTTCCACGTTAGCTCCATGAGCCGCCTCTCCACTGGTGACAACATGTGTCAAATGATGATCTTTATGTTCATCGCCCGATTGGTAACGTTGGTTTCAGTACAGCCAAGCGATGAAGACAAGGTCCCATCAGAAGATGAGAAATATATGTTTACAATACGTCCAGAACCATTTAAAGTCAATGTTGAGGGGAGCCCACTTATGGCATCAACAAATCGACGCCAGTCATCACTTCTTAGGAAAGGAGCCCTGCGTAAAGGATCACCTAGCCTGAAAAAGACACCATCGCCAGTTGAAAGCTTGGCTGATAGTACAAGTTCAAATATATCCACTGACCCTGACAATCTGACTGTATAGTATAGTTAAATCAACAAACATATGCAAGATAAGTAATTCAAATGCAACTGTGCATTCGTAGAGACACAGAGTATTGTAAAATCAATAGAAATATCAGTAAATGACGTGGTGATTCAGCAATAAAACTATTAACAGTTATCTTCAAGTTTTATGGCAGATAAAATAATGTATGTAGTGATTTACTTGTACCAGGTGTGCAATAACTTACTTGCTTTCACACTACAGCTACACGTAGGCCGAATAAACAAATCTAATGTCACGAAGGTGTCTCCGGTGTTTAAAAATCTGGCACTTAATAAACCCATGAGTGTCCATATGGGCAAAAAGAAGGTTCTACTGTTATCAGAACTCTTAATGCACATTTTCCTAAAGTTTTAGAAATAACCATGAGTTAGAACAACCCTGTATACGGTTTATTGAAAATTAAAAAAAATCGAGATAACTTGTATGATTCGACCAATACAGGGTGTGCCAAAAACGTCACTTTTTATTTTGCTACAACTTTATTTTTAAATAAGCCATATATTTCACCTATATATCTACTGGAGATGCAGCATCTTATCAATTGTTCCCAAAATAGCTGGAGAATATCTTTAGTCACCTGGACTCAGTTAACGTGTAGACTGAATCATTGCTCAAAAAGTGTTATATCAACCCTTGCACGAGATGTGCGGTTTCGAATGTGAAGTTTAAGAAAGAAAGCCTGAGTGGAATGAATCAGCGACAATGCATCATGTAATGGCTCACTTTTTCACACATTGCAAAATATTGTAATGACCTTCGATAGCAAGTCGCTACTACAGTCTCAGCTGTAGTGGCTAGCCTTTATGGCTCAGGGGTAGAGCGTCTGACTCTGAGAGTGGAGTGTCCTGGGTTACTACAGTCTCAGCTGTAGTGGCTAGCCTTTCAGTAGGAGGACACATTGCCTTAACCCATCAGTTTTATGACGTGCACATCCGCGTGGGACTATATCTTTACAGCGGGGATTTCAAGTTTTTGTCAGTGCAGACATAGAAAGTTGCGGTTCTCATACGCGCGCGTTTTTTAATATTTTCATTTGAAACTTGCAGGAACGGTGCTTTGAATCTAGCTCTCTACTCTTTGAAAACGCCATGTATAATCAATACAGTTGAACCATTTTTTTTTGTCGTGAAAATATTATTTTTTTAGTTTATTTTTATTTTACAACTTTTTGGGAAAAAATGTAACAAATTCTTATTTCTCGTCATATTTATCCGATATTTTGTCATCATGAAATTCGAGATTCTTTTTAATGATGGTGCAAATTTCATAACAATTGATGAATTTTTATTATCAGTGTTATGTTTTCCAAAAACGATGTACCACTGTGCATGTTTCTTTAATTGACGGCACATTTGCCTTTAATTGGGCGAACGTACAGGTCCCGACGCAATAAGCTTTATTTGATTTAATACACTCAAAAATAAAGTTTGCTATCAAATCGGAATGTTCATAAAACATAAACCTTGCCTTTGTTTTCCCAATTCTAAAAGCAGGCCAAATAAACTATGATAATCGTTTGACTCTCGAGACTACAGAACTTGAACTTGAACATACTAAAATCGAAGTTACCTATAGTTACGCTTGTAAAGTTAATTACATGTTTAACGGCCTGCTGAGTGAATGTATCTTATCAAATTTGTGACATACCCATAAGATCGTAGATCACAATTCTAAGTTTAAAATGTAATTTGGATTCGTAAGAAGTATTTCTGTTTTAAACTTACCTTTGCTGTCTGAAAAAGATCAATATTCATAGACGGGGATGTTGAAACCTATATTTCCTTTGAATGACCTGCATTTGTACTACGAAATGATCCTGTGGAGAAAAGTTGATGAATTCCAAACAGCTAGTTCTAGCAAATCTACTAGTATAAGCTTACTTTCTAAAAGTATTTCAATGTTAAAAATATCTATTCAAGTGTTTCATTTTTAAAATGATCTTGGCTTCCCTTAACTTAAATGTGTGACTAATGAAGAATGCGTTTTACCACATCAAACTTAAGACGTGAACTTGACTTGACTTGACTCGATACATGTTATAACGCGATTTTCTTTCATTTTCTACAAAAATGGTATGTTTTCGAATGGTCACTTATGTTAATCTATGACCGTGGTATGATTGAAAATGAAAGAACTGAACCAAGTATTGTCGACTTGTTTGAATTATAAGATTTATTTTGATTGATTTAATCTCTTCTTGAATTTTAAAACTTTTGTCCGAATTACATCTGCTATGGAATTAAAGTTCAAATATACCTCATAATTGCTTATTGAATTGACCTAGCAATTAATATGAAAATAATTCTTTACATAGGTTATATATCATAGATCATAGATATGTAAAAGATAAAAATGTGTTTTGAAAGATGAATTGATAACAAACGTTTTCGCACACGTGCCATTTCCACTTTCAGCCCATTTAAAGCACGAAATCCCGTATGACGTAATATAACCAACATGCGCAGATAATTGATATTTTTTATTTTAATTCAACTCACATTGACCGTTCAGTTATGAACTTGTTTAAAGTTCTCATGTTAAAATAAATAAATATGTGGAAAGGCAATGGTTTAATTAAAGCTTATGAAAATGTCAAAATCATAATTCAGTTTTTAAAATATTTTGACATGCACTCACGCACATGTGACATTATTTCTTTTTGTGCGATTCAAACATAAAGATCTCATTACAGTTGTACATAAGAACCAATCTTAGCCATGCCTTTCTAATAGAAGGAACTAAATTTGAATCAAAAAATAATTCTATGTAAAGATGATTCCCCATAGCCTAGGTATAATAAATGTCAAAAATGTCAAAAAAATGTATCAAAAATAAAAACTCACACGCTTTTAAGCACGCATGACCTTTTCCAGTTTTGCTCATTTAATTTACCTTGAAAACCAAGGAGACCGAACGCAATTTCTAAATACAACCTTGATACGTGTACCAGGTCTATAATTGCATTTTCTCATGGAAGGAACCAAGCAAAAATTATAAAAATAATTCTGCGTAGAGGTGATGCTTCACAAATAATATTAATGTCAAAAAATTAATTCATTTCTTCAAAA
The DNA here is from genome assembly GCA_903813345.2 of Owenia fusiformis. NCBI lineage: Eukaryota > Metazoa > Annelida > Polychaeta > Sabellida > Oweniidae > Owenia > Owenia fusiformis. The sequence continues at coordinate 19,430,807 of CAIIXF020000008.1, read as the reverse complement.
TTAAATACTGACACGTATTTACGCACACATGACCTTTTCCAGTTTTGCATATTTCATTTACCTTGAAAACCAATGAGACTGGACGCAATTGCCAAATACTTCTTTGATACGCGTGTCAGGTCTATAATTGCATTTTCTCATGGAAGGAATCAAGCAAAAATTATAAAAATAATTCTATGTTAAGGTGATGCTTCGCAAATAATATTAATGTCAAAAAATTAATTCATTTCTTCAAAATTAAATACTGACACGCATTTACGCACACATGACCTTTTCCAGTTTTGCTTATTTCATTTACCTTGAAAACCAATGAGACTGGACGCAATTGCCAAATACCTCTTTGATACGCGTGCCAGGTCTATAATTGCATTTTCTCATGGAAGGAACCAAGCAAAAATTATAAAAATAATTCTGCGTAGAGGTGATGCTTCACAAATAATATTAATGTCAAAAAATTAATTCATTTCTTCAAAATTAAATACTGACACGTATTTACGCACACATGACCTTTTCCAGTTTTGCATATTTCATTTACCTTGAAAACCAATGAGACTGGACGCAATTGCCAAATACTTCTTTGATACGCGTGTCAGGTCTATAATTGCATTTTCTCATGGAAGGAATCAAGCAAAAATTATAAAAATAATTCTATGTTAAGGTGATGCTTCGCAAATAATATTAATGTCAAAAAATTAATTCATTTCTTCAAAATTAAATACTGACACGCATTTACGCACACATGACCTTTTCCAGTTTTGCTTATTTCATTTACCTTGAAAACCAATGAGACTGGACGCAATTGCCAAATACCTCTTTGATACGCGTGCCAGGTCTATAATTGCATTTTCTCATGGAAGGAATCAAGCAAAGATTATAAAAATAATTCAATGTTAAGGTGATGCTTCACAAATAATATTAATGTCAAAACTTTAATTCATTTCTTCAAATCCAAATACTGACACGCTTTTGCTTTTAGGCACACATAACCTTTTCTCTTTCGTTCATTTTATCTATCTTTAAAATCAGTGAGCCTGAACTCATTGCTAAATACTTTTTGATACGAGTCAGCTCAAGGTCTAAAATTGCATTTCATCATGGAACAAATCGAGCAATCATTATGAAAATAATTCTGTGTAAAGGTGATGTTCCAAAGACAATATATATGTCAATTTGATAATTCAGTTACTCAAAATGAAATATCCACATGATTTTACGCACACATGATAATTTCCTGAATGACGCTACTTTTTGGATTCAACCATGCATGTAACGTCGTAAATACACATTTCTACCCACATTATGCCCAGCCGTTTTCGTAGAAAATGTAACAAATGAAGGCATTTTATCGGAAATGATTGATATTTGGTACTTATAAAATATCGTATTTACTTTAACTTTTAAGCGATTCAGACAATTAAAAAAATTATGTTTAATCAATGTTAATTTCGCACGAATATAGGGTACAAAATGAATGAAAGTCTCACGTGTTTGATTGCATTTTACTCCCATTTATGTGCATTTTTCTAACATTAAAATGAGATAGTTGGAAAGAAGAGATCAGTAGAATTCTATCCGTCACTTTCATTTTCAAATGTTTAAATGTTTCCCGTTTCATTGAACCTCATAAAGATGGTAGCCAACGGACCAGAAACAAGTAGTGCGATGACGTCATATATCGCTACACCACTTTGATATAAAGTTTGGTAAACAACAATGGTTTTTTTCAATGTGTCGTCCTACTGTTTATGGCTCAGGGGTAGAGCGTCTGACTCGAGAGCGGGAGGTCATGTTCCATAGGTGAGTATGGCATATTTCGCGTAACAACTAGAGTAAATAAACAATATAATCAATAAATGATAAATACTCTCAACTTATACAAGCCACATATCAGGATACGAATAAATCCGTTTAAACATTCGTAAACATACATTGAACAATTTGTATTTTATGTCTCAATACTTCCAATAGACTTGCTAATATTATCCATGAAGAGCCATCGATTTCTGAAGCTCTCTCAGTTGCAACCTTTTAGCTGTGATGTATTTACAATGACATAAAACTTTTTTAATCGGGGATTAATGTAGTATTAATTGATAAAATAAATCAGGTGGATAGAACAACCTTGACTCCTAAAAAGCAAAATAACTTGAACTATTATGAAAAAAATCTGATTCATATTCCTTTTGTATAAAATGTTTATATTATTTATGGTAATAATGAAAATGTATACAAACAAATAGGATATTAGTACTAAGTCCTTGTACGTAGGTTGATCATCCGCCAATGTATTGATATGATACTCGCTGGTAACTTGTGAACCTATACTTTTCACATCATTCATCCGGTAGTGTATACCAGTATACATATTTACATAAATGTTCATATGTATTTCAACCATTATTCTAATGAATTATTAGTAATGATTCTGTAGCGTTGCGAAACGAAGAAAAATGTTCTTTGGGATTACCGTTACATTGAGTTTAATAGGACTGCTAGATGGAGGAAGAAGAAGAGGTGGATTTTGCTCTGGTACTACTTTACTTAAATATAAAAATGTGAAATGTGGACGAAGTGGGGAGGAATGTCCCAATACATTCAAATGTATTAAACGAGAATGTTGTGAGTATAAGGGTATACCAAGATGTGAGCCAGAAATGAATTCTGTCACACGAGCACCTTGGCCGTGTAAAGGAGGAGGGAGCAAGCATTGTAGCTCTGGCTATAAGTGCTACGAAACTGCCTCAAATCTGTATTCCATGTGCTGTCTTGATGTAACTTGCGTTGATTTAAGCGGAGTTTCACACAAATGGTACGACAAACCGTGGATAAGTAATGAAGACAAGTGTAACAAATGCAGCTGCCTCAAAAATGGAGAGGTGAAATGTACAGATAAGAGAGGTAATTCAATATACGAGGGTAGATCGTTAAGTTCTCATCATTATTCTTATAATGGCAAATGCTCTGTAGACAGTTCTAGGGAACCGCTGTGGTATCCAGTGGTTTTGAGGCCCCAGCCCTACAGCAAATACATGCTGATAAGTTTGAAAAAATTGTAATCCGAAGAAAACGCTTAATTCTCAAAATACCCAGTATTTCTGCTGGACTAAAAGGCGTTAAGTAAAAGAAAAAAATACTGTCTAAACGGGGTGATCTCTTTCAGGTTGCAAAAAGTGCAAAACATCTAATGGGATGAGGAAAAGTCCCTATTCGTATTGGAAAGACCGTTGTACAAGGTGCACTTGTAAATCAAAGATGTACACTTCATGCACAACTGCTTGTGAACGTGGATTAAAAGGTATTCACAAAAGCTAGGCAAGATAAATCTAATCCTGATCAATCAGAAAACACTAGGCATAAAAATAATTGACCTTGACCCTTAAATTGATAATCAATTTCTTGATTTCAAGTTGGCCGCCCTGCTCACTCTTCCTGCAAGCATATTTTACTGCACCATGATCAAAAGTATTCTCTAATCTTTGTGGTTTTTAAAAAAAACTTGTACGTGAACCTGTAAAATAATGGTACAGTAATCCCCGGGGGTCGAAATATCACACGCTCGCGTACAAGTTCTCTTTAAAACCTGTAAACTCCCTAGTGTTTATTTCCCATGACACATCAAACCATGGTCACATAAGTGAAACGCTGGTGACACTAAAAGTGTACAATTCATAATTAATGCATGGCTAGATTGCAACTTCTAGTTTCTTTAGGTATGCAAACTGTGATTTTCGATAAGAAATTAAAAAAAAGTTATGGCAATTTAAAAATGTTTCGTGCTTTAGTGTTTGTAGAAATGAAGTATGTATCAATAAATATTGCAGGTGATACGAGTATTTTTAATTCGGGGATATTTTCAAGTTAGAGACTACTCCATCTAACAATAATATCAATATACTATAGTATGTAATGTACAATATATTTGTGGTTTTTAGGTGATCTAACTGACTATAGTGCATGTGACCTGAAAGGCTGTGGTAAGCAGGTAGCAGTGCAACAATGCCATAGTGCAGTCGGAGCAGATGGAAACCCTTGCCTTGGAAATACCATTGCAATAAGGACTTGTAATGAAGATAAATGTACTGGTTGTCCTGGTGGACGATTGACTGAGAAAAAGCCTATTATCATCGGAGGAAAAGAGGTGGATCCTCCACATAATTTTCCGTGGATGGTGTTGATTGACTCTGAAGGGTGTGGGGCGGCGCTTATCTCACCAAAGCATGTTCTTACTGCAGCTCACTGTGTGGAAGCTATGCCAAGAATAACTCTTAAGACAGGAAAGCATGATAAAACAAGGAGGGAGGCAAGTGAACAATCAAGAGTCGTGTATAGCAGAAACATCATTATGCATCCAGATTACGATGGTTTGGATAGTGATATTGCAATTATCATTGTCGATCCCCCAATTGAATTGAATAACTATACACAACCAGTATTATTGCCGACAGACCCTGTATTCACCGACAGGACTTTAAACGGAAAGCGGTGCCAGGTAACGGGTTGGGGCAGAAGAGCTATAGATGACTGGAGGGGCTCGAGTGTTCTTCTAGAAGTATTTCTTAAGAAGGAGACATGTAGGCTCAATATAAATGACTCAAAGCAAGTCACTAATAATATGTTCTGTGCAAGTAAAGATGGAAAGTAAGTATAACTAATTCATATCATATATAATCAATAAGCATTTCACCTACGGACAACATGGATTCCAAGTGTGATATCATGATAGGTACGTATTATTGTAGTCTAACTACACGCCCTAGTGACCCCCCCCCCCTTGACTACATACCTCCCCATAAAAGAAGGCGTGTTGTCAAATAGTGTGGGGACTACGGGGAGCTTGTAGCTAGGCCAGTATTTGTACCAATTAAATGTTGATAGAAGTGTCATAATGTGATCGACATTAAAAATTATTGGCGTTTTGTACTAGTTCATGAAAGATTTGCTTTGTTTTTCAAATGTCCTTTTAACCATGATTGCTGGTACACATAAAAACTAAGAAAGGTCGAACACAAAAATGCAAATACAGATACTTGGTCGAGGGTGACTAAGGGTCAAATCATCATGCTTTAAGCTTCCAGTTATAGTACGATAACGTATGTATTATCTTGGTTATTCAAGGGACTCGTGTTTTGGAGATTCTGGAGGACCGTTTATGTGCCGTGATCCAAAAACGAATAAATGGACTCAGTATGGGATTGTTAGTTGGGGGCCATCAGATACGTGTGGCGTGATGTCTGGCGTTTACACCAAAGTTCCTCACTATATTGATTGGATAAATGATATTATATCTACTGATGGGGGATGGGGCGAATGGACTCCATTCACTGACTGTACAAATGGTGCCAAAAGTAGGGCCAGAATATGTACAAATCCAGAGCCAATAGGAAATGGTAAATGCAAAGGGATTGGCAAAGTACATAAAGATAAGAAGACTGGATTGTATGTTGACATTGACGCGGTAGAGTGTTAGGATGTCGGACTCTAACGAGACATGTCCTGGAGCACAAGGAAAAGTCAGAATGAGATATTGTTGACAAGCAGAAGAAAGAAATGTTTAAAACATGCATATCATATCTGAATTTTCTGTACATGTTACTTCTCATGGAATTAATTGAAGTTTAATTACCATAATTGCCTTACATTGTTTGTTGACTGTTAACGTTTGTTAGGCGTTGTGACCATTGATATTAACCATGACTAAAACTATTTCGTTGGAAATTTTACATTTCCAATATCTTTAAAACTTTTTATCCAATCATCTTCTGGTCTTCATTGATGAATTCCACGCTCATTTCTTCAAATTGTGTTGACATTTTAATTTTCTACAATAACACCACCATCCCTGGCTTTGGGTGACAAGGCTAGGTCCCATGATCCCATAATATTAATAATTTGGCAAAACTAAGATTTTGAATTTAGATGATTCTCACGTGTGTATGGCGTCATCATCATATAGTTGAGCACAAGGCGATGTATGTGGTAAATTATATGAAAATAAACTTATATTGAGAATTCTCTGTTGATCCACCGAGTTTTAGGGGACATAGGCTGCCTCAATTCCGAGAAAAGTAAGAGAATTCTCTTTACCCATTGTTCAAGAACGATATCAAAAACCTTTAGAATTATTGCTCTGCAGCTTTGTTGATTATACCAAACCCCACTTTCTATCTATCAATGGTTCTTGATCCTCCTTCTCTATTTAACACAGGTGGAGTTCAAGACAGGTAAGACAAGAAAATGTGCAACATATCTTTAAACTTTGATTCTTTTAAATCTTAACGTTTGTTTCTAAAATGGTGGGAAATTCAAATATTTGAAAATTATTAGATTATTTTTATTAGAAACTTTTTTTTCAAATGTCATATTCTTCAAAAATGTCGCAACATAAAAGGTAATATTTGAATGATCAAACTATGTCCTTTACACGGGGCTTTTAAAAAGATCGAGATGTTCCTCTTAGCTTGATTTATCTTTTTTATTGTATGCTTTGTATTTTTATTACGCTAGGCCTAGTGCTTTCAGAAAACGAGACATAAACCGCAGTCATTTTTCTTAAAACAAGGTCACGAGTCAGTGATATATCGGTCAAGTTTACAGGGCGTTCATAAAGTTCTTGCAAAAGTACTCTATTTTTTGTTTCTCAATCAATTTGACTGAAATTTTCACTCAGTATACCTACACTATTCATACATTTGAATCTTGAATCATAACGAATAGGTCCTTGAAGAAAAAAGTTATGATTGCTATAGTGACACGAGTCAGGGGTAGGCGGAGCAGCATTGAAAAAAAGAACAGATATTGGTTAGAGGTAATTTTAAAATACTTTAAAGTATCCTGGAAAATACAAATAAAGCATAATACAAATCAACCCTAGATGATGTCATATGATGACATCAGAGTTGAAATTTCTTTGTTTCATGACATCACTGGTATCATAGTGACCTATATTGGTTGATGACATCGGACTTTCAATTTTATTTTTGTAAAAATGGCTGCAAAATCAGCTAAAGATGATGATTTGCAATTACAAATATTCAGTAGCATCGGGATGTATGTTTTACTGGGAAATTCAAGAAAACAAACACTTGAAGACATTTCACAGTGTTTGGGAAGGAAGCTATGACCAAAAGAACCATTTACAAGATGGACTAAGACATTCTGATGGTAGAACAAATGTTAGGGACAATGCTAGACCAGGCCATCCAAGAAGAACGAAATCCAATGAGGATCAGATGATGTTAATGAAAGCCATCCATAAAAAGATCAATCGCAAGAAATTTTCCTGATGAGTTCCTTCATCTGTTTGAGGAATGGTAAGTAAGACAGCAGAGGTATATAGACCATGATGGACACTATTTTGAACACATTACACTCTTGAAATACTGTTATTAAAGTAAATAGGACAAGTTAAAAACATTTTCAAACAATTTTCAAACAAAACAAATCCTTTTTGCCTGCTCCGCCTACCCCCGACGCATGTTCCTATAGGAACCATAACTTTTTTCCTCAAGGACCTATTATTATAATTTAGGATCTCAATGTATAAATAGTGTAGGTATACTGAGTGAAAATTACAGCCAGATTGACTAAGATACAACAATTTTAGAGCACTTTTGCAAGAACTTTATGAACGCCCTGTATTCTGTTTAACAGTGTATCTAGCTCTGATAAAAATATTTATGGCTTTGGATCCAAATAGGACTAAAATGGTCATATTGTCTGCAGTTTGGTTGATGCTGTTCGGTCAATGTCTGTGTATGACTATTGAAACAAATGTGCGATCTCAGACGGATTACCTGAATATGTGCATGGACAATACCAAGGCATCACCAAGCCCAGAACCTGGTTTAGAGGTGAGTTATAAGTTAAGGCCGTACAATACTTAAGCATTAAGTATGCAATTATTATCAGTTTTATACCAGCGTCTTCGAGAAAACAATTATTTTCTTGTGACTAATAAAGTTATTTTAATGCAACTGAAAACTTTCGTTTCAGGGTTCTATGTGTCCCACGTTTGCCAATCGATCTTGTTGTAAACCAGGTCCCCTACTAGAACTTTTGCGGAACTACACACTCTCATATGCGCACTGCCCTCAGAAAAAATCACTAGGAGCAACATGTTATGAGAAGTTTATCGAAGAGGGCTGCTTTTTCACCTGTTCCCCCGATCTTGGCCCTTGGATCAATAGGGAACATCCGAATTTTGGGGTATGTTTACTAAAAAAAGCTGATACTATTATCATCTATAATAATCCGCTTGCTATCCCAACGAATTCAAATGAAGATTATACAGTGCAATAAAGCACTTCGTTTGTCAGTCAGTCCATCCGTCATTCAGTCCATCCGACCACCCGGAGCATCTCAAATACCAGTAAATGCATTTTTCATCAAAGTTGGTCGAAATATGTAATTGTTAATAGTGTAACGCCAAAACCTTTTTCCAACATGGCCACTTGACATATATTCGATCCGTAAAAAAATCCAAAATGGCCAGACGATGTTGTAATTGCATTAATTTGAGATTTCCGCAAAGTATGACTAACACTCAATTTATATTTATTTAGTGTACACCAGTATGATATTTTAGATTCATGAATAATTCTTCATTACGGTATCATTACATCTGAGTTTTGTCGTCAGATCATTTATAACATATATAACCAGTATTACATGCTGTCATCAAAGGTCATATTTTATCCTCCTTCGAATTGTGCAATTAATTTCTGTGACTTTTAATAAAGTCCATGAGTTGGAGCGTGGTGTACATGAGCGTGATGGGGAGCATGGTGTACATGAGCATGTGAAGCAGGATGGTAGGGAGCTGGTATAAGCTGCTTTGCTGCACACCTTGGTAGAATCATCAAAGGCAGTTCCAGAAACAAGCATGTTAATGATGATAAAAGCTAGGATTGATTGAGAAGAGGGATATTATTTCAATAACTGAGTAATTCAGTAATACATGTCGAATATATAGTTAAATCGTCTCAATAGTACTGATGAAGTAACCAGAAAGTGGTGAAAAACTTTACCATAAGGGCATTTCATGTAGAAAGGCTTGCAGCAGCTACATGTCTCTCCATTATTGTTGTCACATTCACACCGGCTGAAGCCATTATGGTTGTAATGGTCAGTAAATAGACCACTGGGGTTGTAGGTGCACTCGCCATCACAGGGGTCTGAAATCATTTTCAGTTATTTATCCCTTATTTAATTCCAATCACAGTTAAAAGTCCCACTTTGGGAATTTTCAACATTTTTGAGCACTATAAAGACTTACATTTAAATTTCATTGTATGTCCAATGTATTCATAAGAACCTTATCTTTCATTTGACTCCAACAACAACTCAAATGGACCACACCAAAGCTTACAATAAATTATCAAAAAATTTTGATCTGTCAAGCTTTATATATCAAGTTTTTATCAATGTCATTGAAAGATGGCAAAGTATTTTTATAGAAGTGATTCCATCTTTTAAATCAATAGTAATTTAAAAAATGCAAAAAAGATAGAAAATAGGATTTTAGTACTTAAAGAACCAAGATACATTACAGCTCCAACGCTACTGAAAACAATAATTTGACATCACACTATTTATCCAAATTATAATTGTTACAGGAAAAGAATTCACTGCGTAGGTTACCTATATGTCAAAGTACTTGCGAACGATGGTATAACGCATGTCAGAAGGAATACACGTGCTCAAATGACTGGTTCCTTGGATTGAACATATCAACTCAAGGTAAGAAACCTCAAGATTTATTACATACATGCATAGGACGAGTGAATTATTATTATATTAGCTTAATTGTACGACATTTTACCACATTTGGGCAAGTAGAACAGCGACATTAAAATATGCCAAATAAAAAATTTAGTTATAAGCATGCATTTATAATTAACGATTTGTGTCTGGCTAAACTAAAAGCATGTGATGACGTCGATCACAAAATGTCATTCGTTTCTTTGTATGAAACTTCTTTTTCTTAACAATATATATTTGTTTCAAAAATATATGCCTGAAATTATTCATTTGGATTAAGATTAGCTTAAAAGTTCATAATTCTTTGTTTGTTTTCGTTACGACTGATTGTATTCTAAAATGTTCCCTTTTTGTCCTGTTTTTCAACACTTTTTAGTCTTTTCTAAGTTAATGCCTTTTAAAGGTGAGTTAACGAGTTAAAGCAAAAAAGTGGACGGACCCTTATAGTATTTACATTTTCGGCCCTTACCAAGAAACTATTGCATGGAACCCATATATTTCTACACTGCTTAATTTCATTTTCAGATGGACAGATGAAATGTCTTGATGAATCAAAGTGTGACAAGTATGACAAGCACTTTGACTCTGCCAACAGCTTTTGTGAGCAAATATGGGACGACGCTTACAAAGTAGTTTCTGATGATGAACCGTGCATGCAATTCACATATGACACTTCTGGTGCCGAGCGAAATAAGGCAGTGGCTGAAGCTAGAGCTAAGGAACTCGCTTCAACAGATGGTTCATCGGCTGGCTCACCGAATAATTCAGTTTCGCTCATGCTTACTAGTTTAGTCGCATACTCAGTTGTTTTTGTACTTACAGTGTAGACATAACAAGTTACAACACTAAAATGAGAACATATCTTTAGTGCAAACCTTTGTGTCGAATGTGTTATCAGAATTGAGGTCATCTTTCATTTGACCTGCTTTCTTAAACAAAACTCAAACAAAATGCCCAAATGTAAATGGTTGTATTTTAAGGGAGTACTTTACTCTTCAAAATAAAAAAAATGATATGGAATTTTACTGTTTTATACCTTTTGAAACATTAACAGAAAGAGCTACGATCTTAAACACTAATATATCATCGTATGTCACTGAGGTACATCTAGCTACATGTACGTCTTACATAAATAAGGTTCTAAACTCGAGTATTCCAATTCTCTGGATATGAATCAATTTGAAAATAAATAGGGCTGATTTTTACACGTTAAAATCTAGAATTCCACAAATTAAATTTTATATTTTGTGTTTGATATGTTTGTGTCATTCAAGCCTTTGAGTATTATGAAGTTACATATCAATACAAGGAAGTGGCAATATAGCTGAATAACGCTGAATAAATAAACGTCAACACTTGTTTTTATTTGTTTTGTTTGAGCCAGACTACCATAGGCTTCAATGGTAAAAGTTGCAATGGTTGCAACTCAATTACATGGTTTACCATAATGTTTTGGCTTTTTTGTTTGAAAGTGAAATGACATACTATGGTCATGACCCGTTAATGGACACATTACAATAAATCATGAAAATGTTGGTTGTTGAATGATTAAACCAAGGTTCTAAAGAACCTTAACATCGCATCAATGGAGATTTGGCCCACACTTTTTTAAAAAAGATGAAAAGTATCAATCAAAGTTATCATTGTGGATAACTTTCCCTGAATACTAATTTGCTATTAAAATAAATAAATGGTACCGTGGGTACTGGGCTCCCGTGGTGTTGCTCAAAAGTGAATGATGGCTAAAATGGCCGAAAATGGAGTGACATGGTTTTAAACAATGCAGGACACCTGAAATTATTTGTAAAGCTAGGAAATGGGCCACAAGAGATATCGCAGGACAAAAATGGCGACTATTTTGAAATTAGGCGAGCTTTTGAACCAGGAGTCATAAGGGAGTTTTCTGTATTGATGCTGAACAAAAATAACTTAAAACAGGAATGCTATCGACAGATGGTTTAAGGCAAAAGGTCCAAAAGTGGATTTCGTGAGACATATGGACAAATCAATGTTAACTAAAATGGCTGAATATAAAAATAGATAATAGATAATAAAAAAAATATGAAAATAGGCGAGCTTTTGAACCAGGAGTCATAGGGAGGGGGGGGTTCTATATTGATGTTGAACAAAAATAACTTAAACGGGAATCCTATTGACAGAGGTTTTAAACTGGCCAATTGTTGACAGACAGACAGACGGACAGTCGGACAGACAGACAAGTGAGTGATTGCAATAGCTCACCATGTGAGCTAAAAAGTAAGTCATTAGAGGTTTGAAATGCAAAAATCTCTCAAAATCTCACGGAACGAGAATAAGCGAGATTCCAAAGCTATATAGAACTCCTATTTTAGTGCGCCACCGATTTGAACTTAAAATGTCAGTGAACAAATATATTTATGAGGCATTGATATAGAAATCGTATTTTATCCAGGTGAATGAATAAATTACTTTGTGTTATTCCATTGGACTTGAGGATAAAGACATTGGAGATACTTATGAAGCTCTTTAAACTGTACATTTTCTATTATGACGTATTTAAAATGACATGAAGTAATTGAATAGAGAATTAACGTAGTATTAATTGATGGGAAATCAATCAGGACAATAGAGCAATTTGCGAAAATACCAAAATTAGAGTATAATAGGAATTGATATGAAATACTAACTCCATATCAAATGTTTGTTCGTATATAATCGTTAAAATCAATTTATTGTAATAATAAAATGACTGAGCAAATAACAAAAGGTTAGTCAACCTACAACATTCATACGATCCTGGTTGGTGGTTTGAAGACTATAGTTATCATGTTGTCATGGTTAGTGTATTTACACAGATGTTCAATTATATATCTACCATGTTAGAGATCAACAAATGATTAAAAAGCAAAAGATACGTCCTGTATAATTCAAATGAAAATGTTCTTCAGGATTACAATTACATTTTGTTTAGCGGGACTTTTACGTGCTGAAACTTGTAGGAGGAGCAATTTATTAAGATATGAAAATGTGAATTGTGGAGGAGGTATCCGTTGTCCAAATACATTCAAATGTATCAAAGGAGAGTGTTGTAAATATAAGGATTTTCCAGACTGTGAACCTGAAATGAATCCTAAGACCAACGCACCTTGGGCATGTAGAGGAGGAGGAAGTAAGACGTGTAGCCCTGGTTATGTGTGCGAGGAACATGACCAAAATGTATACACTGCTTGCTGTCTCAATGTCACTTGTGTTGATTCAAGTGGATTTTCACACAAATTTTACGACAAGCCATGGATAAGTAATGAAGACAAGTGTAACAAATGCAGCTGCCTCAAAAATGGAGAGGTGAAATGTACAGATAAGAGAGGTAATAAACGATATCACACCATTTTTATAACAAAACTCATTTTGAAAACACGCAAGAATATTGCCAATGAAATGAACTTGGACGTTCTATTTGTGGCCTAACTATGAATTTCTAAATGTAAAACGGAACGCTCTAATTGTCTTGTATTCGAACTTGCACAAGAAACTATAAAATAGTATAAATAAGGTTCAACTTTATTTTATTAGATCATGATAAAATGTCAATGAAAACAAACAATGCAGCATATAATGAAAAATGGTAAAATTCGAATTTCGCATTTCGAGCGCGCAATTTTGTCATAGTACATGAATATCACACAATACATAATATTTATTACTAACACATATAAAGTGGATGTGAATTCTCTTTTTTTATTACTAATAAATCACTAAGCAGATGCTAAATGCTATAAAACTGAAATTGTCATGATGCATATATAACATGTTTGTTTGATGATTTTTATCAGTATTTTATTATAAATTTTAATTGATAACCTTGACGTATAAGAACAATTAAGTTTTGTATGTGTAAAATATTAGAACGGTCACCTTCTTATTGAGATCTACACAAGATAGATGTTTGTACGCATAATCTTTTCAGGTTGCAAAAAGTGCAGAACACCTTATGGGTTGAAGACAAGCCCATACCAATACTGGAAAGACAATTGTACACAGTGCACGTGTAAGTCAAAGCTGTATACTTCGTGCACAACGGCTTGTGAACGTGGATTGAAAGGTAACATTTTTTCAAGGTGTCCAATTGTTCACCTCTGGATGACAGACCAGCTTAATCTATCTAATAATCGACACCAATTGTTGTATGTATACAAACGACGGTGTTCTCTTCAAATAATATTGTTGCTGTTCAATATAAACTCTCGTTTCATCGAGGACGTGGACTGATATTCACCGAGTAGTGTGAACAAAAAGTCTTAGTTGAATTTTGATTTTAGTGAAGGCAAAATTAAGTTATATCTCATCAATGACGAACAAGGGTTCGATTTTTTGTAACAAAACACTGATTTATAGATCACAACAGGATCTTAAGAGGTTCTGGACAAATCATTTGATTCTGGACTTGTCATATTTTTTTTTCAACGAAATCACATCCAAGGGTTGAATTTTTAATAGCTATTTAGAGATTGAGTCCTGCCTAGTATTGATTTCAATAAAAAAGTTAAAATAGAACCCTATTTGAGAGTCAATCTAATACTTACATTACATTGATAAATTAAGGCAAATCCTGAAATATTTTTAAAGTGCATTTTTTATGAAATATTATCCAGCAAGTATTTAAATGAAACGGTCTTAAATACAAATCATAACATGATGATATTTTTCATGAAACATTTTTCAATGAAATTCAATTGAAGGGTCAAGATAAAACGAGCTAATTTAGGTGAAAACCCTTACATGATGATGTGTTTTCATAACTTCTTTCATAAAATTCCATCAAGGGGTGAAGATAAAATGATCGAATTTAAGTGATTTAAGGATCACGAGAATATGTTTTCTTTGATATTTTCTATGAAATCCCATCCAATGGTCAAGGTAACATTTTGATTTTGATTTTGATTTGGTCACGTGTTCGAAAGATCCATATAAGGCCCATAGAACCATATAGGAACGTCATTTTGAATGTCATGTGATAGATCCATATAAGGCTTTTAGAACCATTTATGGAAAGATGAGGGGAAGCCCCTGACACCTGTTTCACGATTTTTATGCACTTCATTATTGTACCGAAGTTTGCCGATTCGATTCGTCGTATTTCGGAATCCTGGTGACAATTTTATACTCCATTGGAGTATTTTTGACCTACTTCTTATGACGGAAATTCCCGAACCTTGTTCGGATTAATTCGGATTTTCTGACCTACTTTATCTACCGAGATTTCACGAGTTAACATTCGTCTCATTCCGGAATCCTGGTGACAATTTTATACTCCATTGGAGTATTTTTGATCTACTTTTTCTGGATTTTGCCCTACTTATTATATCTTGACAACAAGCAAATCAAAAAGTTCGACATGAAAGGGTCTCGATCAACTAACCTAGACAATGGAAGCCAGGCACGCTAACCATGAGGCCAACGAGCTATCGATATGAAAGAACAAAAGTATTATATATTTATACCGAGCGCCAATTTAAAATGATCCTCACTTTTGTCTCCACTTAAATACGACTCGTCATTTTAGTTTGGAAACATTAATCTCTGATAATTTAAGGTTTTCCACTCCTGAAGGGCCTCTAGATCTATGAAATTCAATAATCCACTCAGTAAAAATACGATTTCTCTGCAACCTGATGTCCAATCAAGATCATTCAAATATATATGTGTTCCTGACACGTTTGGGCGTCCGGGAATAAAATTGCTTGTGAAAACTATTTACAAAAGTGTTCCAGAGACCCTTATCTACTTGGCTAAGGTTTTATTTGAAGATACATTGCCTTATTAAGCAGGTAGAGGGGCATACAGAACACAGAAGCAAATGCTATGTCGAAAATTTTCTATATTTCAATTTGAACCTGTGTTTACATGTCACGTAGGCCAGTGTTTTATATGGGGATTATATGTACTTTCCTTGTTTACATGAACGTAAATCATTACATGAAATCTGCATTCTTCTGGGTTTAAGGTACAGCTGGAAAGTAACATTTTGGTAAAAAATTGCTATACCTGCACATGTTATTTTCTGGTACAAAATAAAGTATGAAGCCATGTGTCAATTTCCTTGCTTTTTTCAGGAAAGTATCATTACATTGTCTTCTTTTAAAATATCTGGTAGGCGTTCAATGGGAACTCCAGGAAATTCTGATATTTCACACTTTCTATTTTTCCAAATTTTCTTTCAAAGTTTCCAGACAACACAGGAGCTACCATTGACCTGTTTCCAGATATTCTAAAAGAAGATAGTGTAATGATACTTTCCTGAAAAAAGCAAGGAAATACACATATGCCTTCATACTTAATTTTGTACCAGAAAATAACATGTGCAGCTATAGCAATTTTTTACCAAAATGTTACTTTCCAGTTGAACCTTAATCTGGGTTTGTATTGTCTTATTGGGGCTTTTCGACTTTAAAACAAACCCTACCTAAATGGATTGTGTCTCGGGAACGTTTTTGTAAATAAAAAATTCTGAAAGAATATCACATATTTTTGTCTTCCCGATTTCAGTCATGAATTACGTCAATTTCTCGTGCAAACATTGGGTAGACGTTGTCGTAACCGGATGCCCGCGAACGTGTCAGGAACATATAGATACTCGAATGATGTTGATTGAACATCAGGGTGCAGAGAAATCGTAATTTTACTGAGTGGCTTCACGAAAAAATAAGCAGCACTTTAGGCCACCTAAATACAACTCGTCAGTTGTATCCAGTTGGAATCCCAGCGTAATGTTTTTAATTATATGGTTGTGCTTTGATTTTACGCTGAGAACATTTATAACTACGTCAACTTTATATTAAAACATTTATTATCTTTTCAGTTGTATTAAAATGTAAAATATGATATATATGTCAGCTTATTGCTTTCTGGAGAACAATCAAGGTTTAAATTTGGTACAATGAATCGGACACTCATGTAAATCGACATGGTTATAACATTGAACTCAATGCAGTAAATTAGTTATTTCTATGAATCACAGCGGGATTGGTTTCATTTTATATGATTGCCAACTCTGGCGTTTTTTTGTAAATGCTTTTGACCGCTGTAAATGTGAAACTGATACAGTATTATTCAATTGTTTTATGTCTTGGTCACATTTGCTCCGATTTTCACTACGGCGCCCGGCCGATTGAGTATTGTTAAGAAATGTATTCAATTTTGAACAAAATACTCGCAGCAAATGTGATCCAGGCATTACGCAGCGGTATTTCGAACATACTATTGTTGCTTAACCACGACCTAGCCAATTTTAAAATCATACTCCTTATTTAAATCCAAGTAAACGATCAATGTCTAGGTATTTGGCGTTTGATGATACTATGGCCCTTGGCGAATTATGATTAGATGAACCGAGGTCAACATTAATGTTTCTTGTACAAGGTCATCCCAAGGTCAAAGATAAATATTTAGGTATTTTACGTTTCAAGACCTTTGGACAAATTCGATTCAACGATGTATTAAAGTTAAAATGTATACAGAGATAAAATAGGTTATCTCCTATCGTTTCCTTGTGTATACGTTTATGTCTCTGCGTAATAACGCAGATGCGAGCAGGTAGTTACCAATCTCACCAGAAGCTGCTCGTTCGGGTCAGATAGCATGGCGGGCATGGTAGAAAGTTCCCTTTAACTTAAAGTTCATCTGTTTTCGTGGTTCAATTTCCATATCACCCTTAAAATGTATCTAATAGCAATGCAAATTAAAATATGTCCAGTGAACGAAAATGCAATACAAGAATAGATATTTCACTTTTTGTGATTTTGTAACAATGGGGTTATTTTTTGTATATGTAACATGGTCATTTTCACATTTTATATTATTACTGTTCATATTAATCAATCCCTATTCATCTCAATATAACAGGTCCCTAAGTAGGTTGTTTGCAGTTTTACTCTTTTAATACCATGTTCACTTTTCACCTTTTATTGAAACCAGTTATTCAACTATGCAAACTGTGTCAGTTTTATATATCTATTGTTCCCCTATATGGTCTTTCTCATTCACATGTAGCTGAGTTTGCATTGGGTGTTGGCTTGTCAGTAGTTGTTGTAAGAGTTCATGTTGTACATTACAGAGCATTGTATTTTAAACATTGAAGTTTGAAATATACTATCTTATATATATTTTAATTTGAAGTTCGAGTTATTTTATTGCCACCCACGGGCCTTCCACACGCCTATTTACATATAACGCTTTGAAACAACTTTAAAAAGTGAGCAATGTCAGTGTTGTGATAATAGAGAATTTTCGTTATAAGTTGTTTCAAACTTATACGTATACTTATAGTTTAAAGGGTCTTGTCGAACTAAAATCAATTCAAATTGATTTTCATAATCTGTACCAAGTGGGGCATAACTATTCCCGATATAGTCAAGATCCATCATCAACTAGGGACTGTGAATACAATGTCCTTTGCTAGTGTCAATTATGAACACGATAAACTAAATGCTAGTTGACGGGTCCTTGTAGTGTACGATAAACAAGACCCTTTAAAGTGAATCACTACACGAACGAGTCGATCATTTCAAAGTTCTCATGAAATTATAAGGTCAATTTTTAAGTTTTTACGTATAAAAGGGCCTTTATACGCAGATCATAAACTTACAGAGTTGGATCTCCGCATAGTATATGTGTGGACCTACTGACCAGAATGGCTTATTAAAATTAATCGGCTGAATAGGCATAGTATCCAATCAAATAGCTCGACTCATTCATTAGCTGAACTAATTCTCCCTTCGTTATTTCTACAAGGTGATTCAAAACGATCATCTACAAAAAATATATTTGAGAGTAGATAAATCTGTAAAACCCGTGTGCTATATCAGCCTATTTGATTCTAGAAAACACATATGACACAACTAAACATGCTTTACATCAAGGGGGTACGGATGGTATGCCATTGGCCCTTTTTATTACCGTCCTAGGAGATATTTCCCGACGAATTAGGAAATTATGAAACACCTTGTTTATTGGGTTTATAAGTATAAGTATACGTATAAGTTTTTAAAAAACTTATAAGGAAAATTCTCTAATAACGCCCCTCATACCTATTTATTACAGGTCGTGTAGACCATTGTTGCCTGATTTATAGCAAAAACATTGACTTTTGCACGTTGATGATGATGATGATGATGATGCGCCTTTTATAATAGATCTCATATCTTAGAAGCGTATCAGTTCAAAAAATACTAGAAGACCTTACATATTTTGCCATGCACTCCGCCTATTCATTTGGCAATTCAGTTGTAAATTTTATCTTGAAAAAAATAAATCTTCCAAATTTGTTGAATTTTCTTGCAGAAATCGCCTACCCCCCCCCCCCCTCCATCCATTTTGTATGATCACAAGGCGTGATTTAAGCTGCTGATATTCTTCTTTAAACGAGTCGGATTTTCAAAATCTATAAGTTGGACTCCCTTTATAGAAGCTTTGAACTGAATTTGCACTGCTTAATGCTGAAATTTTATTGTTTATCCATACATTTTAAGAAAAAATGTATAAAAAAAGATGTTAAAGCCAAATGTTGCCCTAAAAATTCAGAAAATGTAAAAAATTTCGAATTTTCTATGTACAGGCCTTGTTGCCCCTTTAAGAAGCTTAATATGTAAATTATCTAATCAAACACTTCGTCCACCATTTTGAAACACTAATCAATCCAATCTGTGCTAGCGATTCATAGGGCGAGCCAGTGGGATATTTCCAGGGTTCGTACACACCTGGAAATGTCAGGGAAATTGACTTGATTTTCCAAGTGCTGGAAATGTCAGGTAATTTTAAAATTAGGTCAAAAGGGCCAAAGATGACCGGGAATTTTGAAACGGTAGACATGTCAGGGAAATGTCAGGGAAATTTGTATCAGTGTTGAAAAATTATGTTCCAGAGATTAATGTTTGCAAACTGTTTTGAAACAAACTAACGTCTTGTTTTCAACCTACACCTTGCTCCTTTCTGTCGTATTTAATAAAACAAAAATAGTATATCACGGAGGGATACGAACCACTCACCTGGGACTTGGTTATTCACTAGCGCCATAGGCGTTCTACTATTCTGGATACAACTGACGAGTCGTATTTAAGTGGAGACAAAAGTGAGGATCATTTTAAATTGGCGCTCGGTATAAATATATAATACTTTTGTTCTTTCATATCGATAGCTCGTTGGCCTCATGGTTAGCGTGCCTGGCTTCCATTGTCTAGGTTAGTTGATCGAGACCCGTTCATGTCGAACTTTTTGATTTGCTTGTTGTCAAGATATAATAAGTAGGGCAAAATCCAGAAAAATAGATCAAAAATACTCCAATGGAGTATAAAATTGTCACCAGGATTCCGGAATGAGACGAATGTTAACTCGTGAAATCTCGGTAGATAAAGTAGGTCAGAAAATCCGAATTAATCCGAACAAGGTTCGGGAATTTCCGTCATAAAAAGTAGGTCAAAAATACTCCAATGGAGTATAAAATTGTCACCAGGATTCCGAAATACGACGAATCGAATCGGCAAACTTCGGTACAATAATGAAGTGCATAAAAATCGTGAAACAGGTGTCAGGGACTTCCCCTCATCTTTCCATAAATGGTTCTAAAAGCCTTATATGGATCTATCACATGACATTCAAAATGACGTTCCTATATGGTTCTATGGGCCTTATATGGATCTTTCGAACACGTGACCAAATCAAAATCAAAATTTTACCTTGACCATTGGATGGGATTTCATAGAAAATATCAAAGAAAACATATTCTCGTGATCCTTAAATCACTTAAATTCGATCATTTTATCTTCACCCCTTGATGGAATTTTATGAAAGAAGTTATGAAAACACATCATCATGTAAGGGTTTTCACCTAAATTAGCTCGTTTTATCTTGACCCTTCAATTGAATTTCATTGAAAAATGTTTCATGAAAAATATCATCATGTTATGATTTGTATTTAAATAAGACCGTTTCATTTAAATACTTGCTGGATAATATTTCATAAAAATGCACTTTAAAAATATTTCAGGATTTGCCTTAATTTATCAATGTAATGTAAGTATTAGATTGACTCTCAAATAGGGTTCTATTTTAACTTTTTTATTGAAATTAATACTAGGCAGGACTCACTCTCTAAATAGCTAATAAAAATTCAACCCTTGGATGTGATTTCGTTGAAAAAAATATATGACAAGTCCAGAATCAAATGATTTGTCCAGAACCTCTTAAGATCCTGTTATCACATAAAATTGATTTACGCTGCATGGTAAAACATTTTTGAATACCATGATGGTATCATGAAAACACATGTGTCTATTTGAAATCTGGAGATTCGGGTAAGATCTGGGTGACAAAACTGCAGCAACTACTTTCTCAAATCATAAATGTACAACTTCAAGCAAAACATTCATCCCATTAAATTGAGAGTTACCTAGAATCTGAAATGTAGAAAGTGTGAAAACTGTCCAGAATCGCATATAATTATTAGAAAAAGTGGGAGCCGTAAAGCTGATTGCTGTGTAGCGATAAAATAAATATGGATATCGAGCTACATATTTATTTTTATTCAAACAAAATCTCTAATAATATTGTAACTATCACACCACGTATTCCTCATTGTAGATAAGCTGACTGACTACACAGCATGTGACGCAGATATGTGTGGTAAACAGGTAGCCGTGCAACAATGCCATAGTGCAGAAGGGAAGGATGGAAATCCTTGCATTGGACATAAAATTGCAATAAAAAGCTGCAATGAAGTTGGAACCAAATGTACTGGAAGACCTGGTAAACGATTGAAAGAAAGTACGCCTATTATCATAGGAGGCCTAGAAGTGAATCCTCCTCATAATTTCCCGTGGATGGTGCTTATAGACTCACAAGGCTGCGGGGCATCACTTATCTCACCTAGACATATTCTTACTGCAGCTCATTGTATGACAAATAAGAAAATAAAAACTGTAACTCTGAAAACTGGCAAACATGACAAGACAAAGAAAGAAGAGGGTGAACAATTCAGAGAAGTGAACAAATCCAGCGTAATAATACATGAGAATTACAATGCTACGTCTCATGATAATGATATTGCTATCATCATTGTTCATCCACCAATTAAACTAGATTATCATACACAGCCGGTGTTGCTGCCGACTGAACGTTCATTTACATACAAAACTGTTTATAGAAAACAGTGCCAGGTAACGGGCTGGGGCAGAACAGCTATAAATGACTGGTGGGGATCAAGCGTTCTTCTACAAGTAGTTCTCAAGAAAGAGGCGTGCAGACTTAATGAGACTGACTTACAGTATGTAAACGATAATATGTTCTGTGCAAGTAAAGACGGAAAGTAAGTAGGCCTAGAACTACTATTTAATTTGCAAAGGGATGTATCAAGTGTTCATACCAGTACATAATGAATGTAATGATACTAATGAAGGAGTAATAAAAATTGGGCAGTTACATTTTGGGTAATAGTATATGAAAGTCCGTCTAGCCTAAGTGGGTTCACTAGACAGACAGGCAGGACAATCAAATACAAAAGCAGAGAAAAGCTATGACATCACCGCACAAGATACATGTACTTTGTACACGGTGAAACGCAAACCACAGCCCAATATATTGATGTTCAATTATCTTAATCATAGTCAAAGCAGAAAATCTCAAAAAATTCTGAAAATTTTACACAATCGTGAAATTCAATTGGCCTTTGATTTAGTAAGCTTAATTTTGATTATTTCAGGGATTCATGTTTCGGGGATTCTGGAGGACCGTTCATGTGTCGACATCCAAAAACGCGGTGTTGGACTCAATATGGGATTGTTAGTTGGGGGCCATTAAACTCGTGTGGAGAAATGTCTGGCGTTTACACCAAAGTAAGTAACTACATTGACTGGATCAACAATATAATATCTACTGATGGAGGATGGGGCGACTGGACGAATTACACTGATTGTGCAAATGGTATGAGAAGCAAAGCAAGAATCTGTACAAACCCAGAGCCAATAGGAAATGGTACATGTCAGGGAGAGGGTAACGTTTTTAAGGATGAGGAAAGTGGACTGTATGTGAATATCTACACAGAAAAGTGTGAAAAAATGTGATAAAACTGGAACAGATAAATATGTATAGCAAAATTAGCTGATCTGATCTGAATTTACTTGTAAAAGCTACTTGTTATGGAATAAATTAAAGTTTATGGTCATCCGTACATTTTCAAAATTAAGAAGCGTTGAGGTAGTTACTAATTATAGAGTTGAGTTTGCTGATAGCAAATGGAAGAAAAGACTAATTTGAGCAAGATTGATTATTATGCATACTTTCCCCTATTGTCTGCTCATTGAATGATTTAGTCTGAGATATCGCTTTGTCTCAACATTGATTTCGATCCCAAGATCTCCCGTGATAGATGAATGATAAACTTAATGTAATAGCTAAAATTTCATTTTATCATCCATATTTTCTAGTTTCGGAACCTGAACTGAAAAATTATTTGATACAAAAGTTAAATTATTCTAAGACTGATTTGCATTGAAATCACAATTTTTTACTTGGCGCATTTCCAATAAATCTCAAGGGTCTGCATCGGGGCAGAAAGCTTAGCAGTAAATCAGCTATCATGGCTTTTCACGAGTTTGGAGATGAAATAATTATAAATGCCAAGCTGGTTTTACCTAATATTGACAATGTTTCCCAACTTATATTGCATGCCTTAAAGTGTGCGCCTGACCCGGCTACGTATAGCACAGAGTTTATACTGGTGGATTAGACTAGTTCATTTTTTATATGTGTGTGAAAGCTTTCTCTTATTTGCGTTTTTTTTGTTTAGTACGGTTTTGTTATAATTGCCGAGGTCATATAACCGGGATAAAACAATGATTATCGTTGACTGCCCACACACAAAACATACGTTGAGTGAACAGTGTTATTACAAACAACAGGCTTTAGAATACAAAGCGTAGTGTGATAATAAGCTGCACACTACCACTGCTGCATGTACATTGTACATATTACTAATGTACTAGGGCTCCCAAAGAGTGGATAGGGAGGTTGTGTTTGTCACTTTTAAATTTTACATTTCAAAATTGTCATTTCACATGTCATAATTTGTTGGTTTCATTCGTTTAGCCAATCAAAACATTGTAAAACAATAAATTGTCTGTTACGTACAATCAATTTTGTTCAGTTTTCAAAATACTTCAAAATACTTCAGTGAGATGAAGGCTCGGAATTGTCACATGCAATAACTTATTGTCGTATTCATTATTTTATCTTCTCGATCAGGGGCGGATCTAGGAACCAACAAGGGGGGGCCCAAATTCCAGGTCAGATAAAAAAATGTCCGCGCTTGCGCGAAAAAAAATTTGGGCCCCTAAAATCCAAAAGTGGGCCCAAATTTTGAAAATTTGAGGCCCATTTTCTTCAAAATTTGGCCTGAAATTAAAAAACAAGGCCTTAAAAGGCCCAATTTTTTTTTCTGGGCCCCCCTAATCCGCCAGTGTCGATAGTAGCATTTAGTTGCACATTTGATGCCAGGTCACCTTGTCGCGTACCTCTTGGGGAACCCCACATTTATGTGTGTACTCATGGAAGTAAATTCCCCGGTGTAGCCGAGAGCCACAAACTTTTCAACAGGTTCGAAATGACCAATTTCTCTCATATATACTCTAAATATTTTATTATTTAGCACCTACAAAGTATTGCTAATAACCCTATGTAATTTCAATAAGGAAACTTATCTGGCTACATATAAATTCAATATCAACACTAGCTGTTCTCTCAACACGTCCTGGCTTACCTTGTGGTGACAAACCCTGGATTTTCGCTATTTATAGTTTATCAACACCTGGACGCATGCGCATTTTATACTTTATCGGGCACTTTAAATGATAATGTAAATTCTGCCGATTTCACAATTTTCGTTTTGCGACATTCATATCACTTTAGAATGAGATATACACTACGTTTGGCAACCCTACCCCTATCCCTTCCCCAGTAGGTTATTGTTGAAATTCCGATGTTAAACCAATTGGAACTGAACAATTGGTCACAAGTCATATGTATATATCCATCTATCCTAGTTCTCGCAAAAAAATGTAAGTCAGGTAAAAAATTGAAACTGCAAACTTTGTTCAACAAAAGGATATGTTTCTTCACGGTCAACAAAGTTATAGGTCTCCAAAATCAACAGTATTTTTCAAGATACCCCTCCCATTGATATAATACAGGAGGCGAAAAATTATTTTCAGAAATGACTAAAGCTATGTAACTTTAATGTTCACAAAGTAAACTTAAGACTTTTGTTGCAAAAAGGTTAGACAATTCAATTTTCTAAATACAAATATTTTTGGTGGAGCATTTACTAAATAGATAACCAGAAATCTGATTTGCCCTGATCTCACCATTTCCCATTGGTTAACATGGGAATGACGATTTTTAAAAAATCATCAAAGGATATGTATCGATATGGTGAACTGAATTCAACAATGCTTTTCTCTTAAACCAATTATTGAAAACATTCTGTAAAAGACATGGTCCTTTATGTAATGTTGACTGATTGGCAACAATTAAATGCAAAATATATCTATATATATATATAACTGTTTTTGTTAACATTTTTTGTTTTTTAGTGCAATTGTTTTTGTTCCTTTCTACCAATTCTTGAGAATGAAATAAAATGTCTTTCCGAACCTTGTTGGAACAAAATAGTATATAACATTTTCTTAGACCTCTCAATATTATAGTTATACAAAGGAAATTTTGGTTGATTTAACAAAAAGTATGCAAAAAATTAAAACAAAACCCCCCAAAATAGATAAAAATTAAGATAAACCTTTTATTTCATTAACAAGATACCAAACTTTCCTTTGTACAATTACAATATTGAGAGTCCTAAACACGTTGTGTTTATGTCGTTTTGTTCCAATGAGGTTCGGATAGATGTTTCATTTCAATCCGAACATATGATACCAAGAACAAAAGAAGTGTCTGATGTGTTTTCTAAAACAATATAGAGAGATGTATATATAAATATTTCAAATGATAATGATACCATCCAAAAGACGACCATTAAATTGACGATGTGTAAAATATTCAGAATGTTTTGATGACTGGTTTAAGAGAAACGCGTGTTCAAAAGGTTCACCATATCGATACCACACCTTTGTCATCAATTTTCTGACCTATTGTAAGTGAGAAAAAATGGAAAAATTAATAGTCAGGTTACATTTCCACCTTTATCATAAGTATTTTTCATCGCTGGTTATTTAAATAAAAATTCAAACATAAAGGGGCTTTAACACGTAGTCCAATGAGGGAGTGAG
The DNA here is from genome assembly GCA_903813345.2 of Owenia fusiformis. Classification (NCBI taxonomy): domain Eukaryota; kingdom Metazoa; phylum Annelida; class Polychaeta; order Sabellida; family Oweniidae; genus Owenia; species Owenia fusiformis. The sequence continues at coordinate 19,404,738 of CAIIXF020000008.1, read as the reverse complement.
TGTTGCCAAACCTATGGAGGGAAGTGTACGTCCTCGCGCATCCTGTATGCTAAATTTTGCAGATTCAGCAATTTTCATTTCTCATAGAAAGTATATTTCAGTGCACTGTTTGGTAACATTTATATCCTTTTAAATGAGATTCACGGCCTCGGATCAGTTATCATGTCTGTCATGTATGTTGTATTTACACAGATGTTGAGCTATGTACAATATATTTCAACCACAACATATAATAGATGCAAATATTAAATTCCATTTATTAATATTGTATTTCAACAATGAGAATGTTCAACAGGGTCACAATCACATTATGTGTAACAGTATTGTTACATGTACAACAGCTAGATGGTGAAAACTGCAATGGGACTACTTTCTTTAAATATAAAAGTATTGAATGTAAACGAGAACAGGGGCAGGGATGCCCTAATACATTCAAATGCATTAAAGGAGAGTGCTGTGAGTATAAAGATGTCCCAAGATGTGAACCTGAAATGAATACTGGCACAGACGCACCATGGCCATGTAAAGGAGCGGGAAGTAAGCCATGTAGTCCTGATCACATGTGCGTTACAGCTGATGCCAATGTATATTCGTTGTGCTGTCTTAATATCACTTGTATCGATATAAGTGGAATTTCACACAAATTTTACGACAAACCGTGGATAAGTAATGAAGACAAGTGTAACAAATGCAACTGCCTCAAAAATGGGAAAGTCAAATGCTCAAATAAGAAAGGTAGTTCTGTTATATTGTCAAGATTGTAGCATACCGCCCGTTTATTTTAGAATTTTAAGATTTGCACAGTATTTATTGTTTGTAATTATGACGACTGAAATCTTCTTTTAAACGATTGCATTTCTTTTAGCCTGCAGAAAGTGTTTAACACCCCATGGTGTAAAGAAAATCCCATTTCAATACTGGAAAGACAAATGTACACGGTGCACATGTAAATCAAAAAGGTTTACTTCTTGTACAACTGCGTGTGAACGTGGCTTGAAAGGTAACACGATGCTGGCACTGTTTATACAGTTACACCCTCAATATGTTGGGTCATTTACATTAAGGAATCATAACTGATTGATTGTGTCTTCTGACATTAATGCATTTTCATCTTAAAACGAATGGGGAGAGAGCAAAATCAGAATTTAAAACGAGAAATACTAAATGAATATAGACCCACTAAATAAGCCAGAACACCTATTGAAATAGAAATATATAAGCACAAATGCCAAAGGTAAGGGTGACTAAAAACTTTAAAGAAACCCAACAAGAAAAGCAAACTGTAAGTGTAAATCTGTCATAAGAAAAGTAGACCCTATATATCCCAAAACCATAATCTAACGTGAAAAGAAACAATGTCTAACATCCCCCTCCCCCCTCCAATCGAGAAATATCTACCCAATGGCACAATTTTAATTAGTGGCGTATAGAATCGTTCTGTTGTTTGTGTAAGATATGTGATATATTTGTGTATCATCATGATTTCATTTTAACATCAGAATTACCATCATCATATTTGGTCTATAGATAACCTAACTGACTACACAACATGTAACACGAAAGGCTGTGGTAAGCAGGTAGCAGTACAACAATGCCACGGTGCAGTCGGAGCAGATGGATACCCTTGTCTTGAAAATAGAATCTCAATCAAAACTTGTGACGAAGATAGATGTACTGGTAGACCGGGTAAACGAATAACTGAATCAACGGGCATTATCATTGGAGGGGAGGAGGTAAATCCTCCTCATAACTTTCCATGGATGGTGTTGATTGACTCTGAAGGGTGTGGAGCGGCGCTTATCTCACCGAAGCATGTTCTTACTGCAGCCCACTGTGTGGAAAATATGGCAAGAATAACTCTAAAGACAGGAAAGCATGACAAGACTAAGATAGAAGAAGGTGAACAATCCAGAGTTGTTAAGAAAAATAAGCTGATTATACATGAGGATTACAGAGGTGTAGATAATGATATTGCCATCATCATTGTTGATCCTCCGATTGAATTTGACAAACATACACAGCCAGTGTTGTTGCCGACAGACCATGTGTTTAACAACAAGACTATCAATAGGAAACAGTGCCAGGTAGCAGGTTGGGGTAGAACAGAAATAAAAGACTGGAGGGGCTCAAACGTTCTTCTACAAGTAAACCTTAAAATAGAAGCATGTCGACTAAGTGAGACTGACCTAATGGAAGTCACTGATAATATGTTCTGCGCAAGTAAAGATGGAAAGTAAGTCAACCACATGTACTACTAAAATATCATCAAAAAAGTAATTAATTTTAATAATCAATTACTTAATAATGACCAAAACACATACATTTTGACATCTGGTCTTTGTAGCAAAATTCATTTTCACCATATTTTCTTGCACCATACTTAGGCATTTTTTCTTTCTCGGATATGTAAAATGTCACATAAAGTAGTTGAGTTAAATGTTAATTAAAAATATCCTGTAAAATAAAGATTCTGACAATGCAACTTTGTGTTTTATACCAGCATATTTTTGTTACGTTCAGTAGATGGCACTATCCCGGGTATAAAAAAAACAATAAACTATGTGACCAATCCAATCAACAGTTTGTAAGATATTTGGGAATATTGCACCATGAATAAATTTCAATGGGCCATACTTTTTATACAGCCCACCTTCCCACTAAAAGCTATTTGGAAATATTTTAAGGAGGTGCGCGAACTTAAGATGAACACAATTGAGACATATTTTTAATACTTCTTCAGAATGGAACTTGACATAACTTAACATCATGATTAGTGTATCATCTGAGCCACCATGGAAAGCAAATCATACTGAGCTCAGTGAGAAAAGGGCCAAAACATAATTTATGTGCATCAAAACATCGATAAAATCAATACAAGATGGTCCATTGTCCTACTTAAAATCATATTAAATAAAATTATCATGATTTAGCTCTTTGTTCTCTCCTTTACCCTATATGATCTTAATCATTCAAGGGATTCGTGTTTTGGTGATTCTGGAGGACCCTTCATGTGTAGAGATTCAAAAACGAAAAGATGGACTCAGTATGGGATTGTTAGTTGGGGGCCATCATACTCGTGTGGAATAATGTCTGGCGTCTACACAAAAGTAAGTAACTACATTGACTGGATCAACAATGTTATATCTACTGATGGAGAATGGGGAGACTGGACAAATTACACTGATTGTGCAAATGGTATGAAAAGCAGGGCCAGAATCTGTACAAACCCAGAGCCAATAGGAAATGGTACGTGTAAAGGAATTGGTAAAGTACAAAAAGATAAGGAGACTGGATTGTATGTGGATATCGAGACAATGAAGTGCAAAGACGCTGGGGAACATTGGGAGGATTGGTCAACGTGGTCTAACTGCTCCGTTGTCTGTAAAGCAGGGACGAAATTCAGAACCAGGAAATGTATCAAGCAGGTCTCTGGCAATAATTGTCCTGGAGCACAAGGAAAGGCAACAAAAGATCCACAAACTGGAGATATAGTTGACACACAGATTAGAATCTGCGGTAAGAGATGCTGATAGAATTGGAAATAACTGTAGGTTTTACTTATGATGAGATAAAGTAAATTTTGCAAATATAACTATTGCAATAAATTATTGTAGATGTAATTTTATAAAATGTTATTAACAGACTGAATGACTGACTCACAGAAGTCCAGACGGTTGGATAGGTCATGACAATAGCTTCTAGGCTGACGTTTTTAAGTTCATGTTGATATCATGCTGAATTTGTATTGTATGTTTCTGCATTTCGTTGAAAGGTTAATCACATTCACCACAATAAGTGTTCAAATACTAATTGAATAAATATGTGAATGAGTCAGAATTTGTATAAAGAGAATCAAGAATGATATGCGGTAAAACAATTCTCTGGTTAATAATAAAGTATAAACATGCATCTTCAATTAATACTCGGAAAAGAGAGATCCTTCATGAATGATACCCGTTGACTTCACTAATTGACGTTTTCCAGTTGCAGTATTCATAATTTAGCATCTGATATTAAGTGTATATGACTAGTTTGCAAACGGAGTTTGTTTCTTTTTCCTTTTTTTCCTTTTCTGTCACCCTTTGGGAACTCTGAGGGCAGATTTGTATTGATCCATTTGACATTCCGTATATAACTCCCATATTCAATGAGTTAAATCATTATGCTCAAAAATGAGAAGAAATGTAGAAACAGAAATGTAGCACAGATTTCGAAGCTGTTCATAAGGCTAAATATTAACATTCATCGTTACTTCTAATAAAAATTTAACACTCCGCAGTGATTAAAGTGTGCGCCTGACCCGGCTACGTATAGCACAGAGTTTATACTGGCGGATTAGACTAGTTCATTTTTTATATGTGTGTGAAAGCTTTCTCTTATTTGCGTTTTTTCGTTTAGTACGGTTTTGTTATAATTGCCGAGGTCATATAACCGGGATAAAACAATGATTATCGTTGACTGCCCACACACAAAACATACGTTGAGTGAACAGTGTTATTACAAACAACAGGCTTTAGAATACAAAGCGTGGTGTGATAATAAGCTGTACACTACCACTGCTGCATGTAAATATTACTAATTTACTAGGGCTCCCAAAGAGTGGATAGGGAGGTTGTGTTTGTCACTTTTAAATTTTACATTTCAAAATTGTCATTTTACATGTCATAATTTGTTGGTTTCATTCGTTTAGCCAATCAAAACATTGCAAAACAATAAATTGTATGTTACGTACAATCAATTTTGTTCAGTTTTGATTAGTTGTCAGAATAAAGTTACGTTCATCTGAATCCATGTATCAAAACAAAAATCCTATTTTCACTTCAAAATACTTCAGTGAGATGAAGGCTCGGAATTGTCACATGCAATAACTTATTGTCGTATTCGTTATTTTATCTTCTCGATAGTAGCATTTAGTCGCACATTTGATGCCAGGTCACCTTGTCGCGTACCTCTTGGGGAACCCCACATTTATGTGTGTACTCATGGAAGTAAATTCCCCGGTGTAGCCGAGAGCCACAAACTTTTCAACAGGTTCGAAATGACCAATTTCTCTCATATATACTCTAAATATTTTATTATTTAGCACCTACAAAGTATTGCTAATAACCATATGTAATTTCAATAAGGAAACTTATCTGGCTACATATAAATTCAATATCAACACTAGCTGTTCACTCATCCTAGTATTCCGTGATTCCGCGTCGCCGCAGAAAAACCGCAGAAATTTGCATTTTCATTTTTTTTGCAGAATTTTTGTTTTAGCACGGAATTTCGCGGAAAACATGATTTTTCCAGTCAACCATCTCATCTCATATTTGTCACTCACCTTAACACCCAAAGACTCCGCTCGTTTGTTGTCAGATACTTGTGTTTTGTCAGATTTTCAAGAGGAAATCTGAAATCTGTTTTAAATATTCTCGAACTTCCGCCTTTGCACTTAGAGGTAAGACTGCGTCAAACATAATCACGAAATTTGAAACTGATGACTGTCCCTCGTAATTGTTTTGCAATAATATGTTTAATATTGTATTATTTTGTATTCTAACGCAATAAATCATGCTTCTTCTTGCGTTTTACTTCGTCATATATAAATAAACGACATCTGAATTCCCTGCATATTGATCTGGAATTTCGTGATACTTCGAATTTCGTGATAGTTCACAAGTGAGCATTTGGTAAGTTTTGTCGCTAATTGATTAAAATTGCATCTGATGCTATTACTGCAGTTGTCCATTATCGCTGAATAAAGCAGCATGAGTGGAGTTCAAGAATTTTGAATTATTCATTTTTTGGAGAAAATTATTGATTTTAGCTTTATGTTAGTCTCAGATTTTAGCAAGAATTTAACTTTTTGCACATACTTGAACCACAAAATTTCACTTTTCCCCGTGCAGAATTTGGCGCAGAATCTTAGATTTCATGCAGAATTTGGTGCAGAATTTGGCTTTTTCATGCAGAATTTCTGCGCAGAATTTGCATTTTTCTCATGCAGAAAACTAACACGTCCTGGCTTACCTTGTGGTGACAAACCCTGGATTTTCGCTATTTATAGTTTATCAACACCTGGACGCATGCGCATTTTATAGTTTATCGGGCACTTTAATAATACTGATAAATTAACTATATCATCAACTATACGTATATCAAACCCAGTTCACATTAACATTAAAATATGTTTGGGACATTTTGTGAAATGAATAGACAAGGCATTAAAATGTAAGATGCCACCACCTGGCATTTGTTACAAACTCTGAACCGCCGTCATAAGAGTTGGCGACTTTAACAATATGGCACCACTCCTGTGGTTGCGACATTTTTTATACCTAATGTCCTTTTTAGAATCACTTTACAGATCGTGTGGGCCATTGTTGCTTGATTTATAGCAAAACATCGACTTGTGAGCGTTGGTGGCCTTGCACCTTTTTAAAAGATCTCATATCTTAGAAGCGTATTGGTTCAAAAGATCCTAAAAGACCTAACATATTTGAATATACCGTGCCCCTATCCATTAGGCCTGCTCCCCCTCCGTCCCATTTTCCCGATCACTGGGCCTGAAAACGAGGCTTATGGAGGTGCCGTTAGATATGAGCATGGATGTGGACCTTCGGTAGAAATTGAAACTGAACAGTTAAAATCAGCCATTATAGCTTAAGACTAAACAAAATATTTGGACAAGTGATGGATTTACTGTTTCATTATACACAGGATCATAGACCTATAACAGTATGTGGTTTGTTATAAACCACCAGAACCCTCCGTTTACATCATCCTATAATGCTACTGGATACAGAATGTACAGTAAAGTATTCCTCGATAATTTAGCCTTGGCCTTTCTGACAGACCTGGGTCTAGTTTTATCATTTTACAAGATTTACAATTGCCACAAAATTTTCTGACAATATAGAATTATACTACGTTGATTAAAATTCTGAAATTCCAGGACTTGAACATATTATAACAATCCATAGGATGGATATGAACATGATCATAACATACTGTATGTATGAGTAGACAATGGTAATGCTTGTAGCTACAATGGAGCCGAATCAAATCATAATTACCATTTGTAATTAAAGAATTATACTATGTAGACAAATTCTGAAATTCCTAGACTTGAACATATCATTTTGGTTCTATTAAGAACTTAGACGTATTGTACTGTGAACACTTTAAGAAGAAAAAATTATTAAACATATTTATCATGAAATCGTTGTATCAAAAGAAATAATCTCAATTAAAAAATATTTTAAAGTTGCATAATATTTTTATGCTTTATGAGCATTTTTGGCTGTTATTGCCTCTATCAAGTTACACTACAAACAAATAATCAAACAAAATATAACTGGAAGATTATACAATGTACAGGGTGGTCAAGAAAAATGGAACTCCTTGCACCATTTTCCTCATATCTTTGTCATTTTAAAAAATAACTCCCTGATATTTTACACATTTGTACATCATTCAATTTCCTACCAGCCCACTATATTTCATGACCATCAGATTGATAATCACAATGTCACAGCACTTTAAAGAACATGCCCTAGTGGCCACTATTGCGCTTTCGAAACCTGTGGGGATATGGCAGAGATAGAGAGTATGAGAATGACCTCAGGACAATCGCAAACCTCAAAAGTGAGATCATCTGTGTCAGTCAGGCCATGCCTACTGAGAAATACATTCGGGTCATTGACAACTGTGCAGGTTTGCCTACAGCCCAATAATGGCCAAATCTGAAGCATGTTATTCAAAGTGCTGTAAAATTGTGACTATCAGTCTGATTGTCATGAAATATGGTAGGGTGGTAGGAAATATCAGGGAGTAATTTTGTAAAATGACAAAGATATGAGAAAAATGCAGGGTTTCCATTTTTGGACCACCCTGTACATGTATACATAATTTGTTCCTATTTGCAGAGCAGTGCTTGTGGAATTTGCATACATATGTCTGTAGTAGTATAGTTCCTATGTCTTCATGATCCAATTCATCATAGTCTGTAACTGTTTAATATGATGACTCATAATGACTAGTAAGAATCTACATCATTTTCTATAAATTAACATTCAGTGTACTAGGTTTGTTGTCATCATCCCATTGCTGCCCGTCCAACTTTGTTCATCACTTTAGCATAAGCCTTATTTTGTTCTAGAAGTTCATATACTTGTTTTTCAGCTAATTTTTGTCTCTGTTCTGTGTGATATAATGCCTCCATCAGTTCAGAATTTTCACTATATAAGTCTTTTACTAAGAGATCAGATTTGGCACTGTGTTGTAACTGCAATAAAGATGAAACATATTGTTTAACATGAAGATAAAAAAGGCATCAAAAAAATTAAACAATTACATATTTCGTATTTCTTCGTGGTAAGCCAATTCAACCAAATATACCATATCCATTCACTTTTTTTTTTTTTTTAAATCATTTTATTTAGCCTAGGGTTTGCAGTTTACACTATTACATCCCCTAGGGGTCTACATGTAAAATTTTGAGATGTCATGCAATAGGTTAGACAGTTTTGTATGGTTATAAGAATCTCTGAGTGTCTCTGATGAATGTCTGGACATGATTAAATAGAGTGCAGTTGTCAATGAATGAAGAATCTTTGTTTCCATGGATAATATGATTGAGAAGATTAAGTCTATTGGTTACGGCTATGTTCCCTAATTCCCTGAAAAGAGTTGTTCTTTGGGCAACATAGAGGGGACAGTCAAGAAAATAATGAAGTGGTGTCTCTTGTGCGAAACCACAAGCACAATGTTTGAAGTCTATGAGGTTGTAAGAGAAACGTTGATGGTTTAAAGCACTGAGACCCATTCGGATTCTCCCATGATTAATTGCAGATTTGCTGGCTTTTAATGAGTAAAGTTTATTTTTGCGTTTGCAAATAGAATGTTTAAGTTTATATTTAAATAGAGGGAGATAACCAATGTTCCTAAACTGTTGTTCAAGGTTGTTCCATATTCTAATGGCATTTGGAAGAAACGACTTGTAATTAATGTTAAGTCTGCAGAAGGGTATATTGAAAGAATTTTGGTTTCTTAAGCTATATCTGGTCTGCTTTTGGGAGAGAGGCGTTAAGAGGTCAGTCAAATAAAGCGGGGCATTTTGATAAACCATTTTATGGAAAATGGTGGTAATATGTAATTGTCTTCTGGTTTTGAGTGAGTCCCAGCTTAGTTCATTCAAAATGTCATTATATTTAGTATGTCTATAGGCATGTGAACATAATATAGCAGCTTCTCTTTGGATGTTTTCTAATGATTTACTTTGGAATAAATGACAATTATTATAAAGGACGTCACCATATTCAAGTACTGATCGAACCATTGAAAAGTATAATGTTTCTAGTTCATTTTGATTTAAGTTGTATTTAAATGAGCTCCTTTTAAGGAGGCCAAGTCTCATATTTGCTTTCTTAACAATATTGTTAATATGAAGGTGCCAGCTCATATTTGATTGAATTGTAAGTCCTAGATGGGTATGGTGATCAACTGTTTGAATTACAGAGTTGTTTAACTTTATATCAGGATAATTAAATTTATTTTGTTTAAGTGAGATTATCAGAAGTTTTGACTTGGCAGCATTAAAAGTAACTTTTCATCTTTCTGCCCATTGTTCTATTTGGTCTATATCATGTTGCATTTTAACTGAGCTAAGTATAGGGTCGTTTACCACTTCAAGTAGGGAGGTATCATCAGCGAAAAGGTTTATGTCGGTATCTTTATTTTCAACAATGTCATTGATGTAAAACAGAAATAGTAGAGGTCCGAGTATTGAGCCTTGAGAGACACCTGCTTCAATGTAGCGCCAGTCAGAATGAACAGCGTTTATGACAACTCTCTGTTTGCGGTCAGAAAGATAGCTTTTCAACCATTTTAGAAGTTGACCAGAAATTCCATATGATTCTAACTTGTAAATTAAACCAGTATGCCAAACCTTATCAAATGCCTTGGAAATATCTAAAAAGATTATCATAATTTCATTTCGATCATCCAAGCCTTTGTAAATTTTGTTAACTAAGTTTATCAGTTGATTTATTGCTGAGTCGTTTGGTTTAAAACCAGAATTTCTGGGAGTTAAGATATTGTTTATTTTACAAAAGTTATATAATACATTGAATACTAAACGTTCAAAGACTTTGGATATACAGGACAAAAGAGAGATTGGTCTATAGTTTAATTTAGATTGTTTATCTTCTTTTTTGAAAATAGGTGAGACATGTGCCTCTTTCCATGCTGATGGAAATATACCAGTTTGTAAAGAGTTATTGAAGATACCACAAAGGCTAGGTGATAAACCAAGGGCACATTCTTTCAAAATCCGATTGGAAACATTATCTGGTCCACTTGCCTTTGATACGTTAAGATGGATCAATATATCATAAACTTGAAAATCTTCAAATTGTATAAAACTAAGGTGTGAATCAGTTTTGTATATCATGTTAGGAAGTACAGGGTCATTTAGGTTTGAAGGAAGAATTGTTTGATCTGCAAAAAAATTATTTAATATGTTGGCCTTTTCTTTTGAATCAGTAATAGTTTCATTATTTTCAATTAGAGAGGGGATGCCTTGTGAAACTTTTGGACCATACATCATTTTCAAAATTTTAAAGTACATTTTGGAAGTAGTAGTTCTATCTGCCAGTTTTAGTTTCAAGTTTTCTATGCTATTTTTTTGCTCTGAGAAATTAAGAAATTAACTTCAGTTCGCTTTCTCTTGAAATTGTAAAAGTCTGCAATATTTTTTGATTTTTTCCATTTGGAATGAAGTTTGTTCCTTTTGTTAATTTGTTGTTTAATTTGTTTGGTTATCCAAGGTTTATCTTTACTAGAAATAGTTATTATTTTCTTATTTATGAAGCTATCAATGACTGTCCAAAATAATTCATACCAGTTAGATACAACTATGTTTGTATGTTCAGTTTCAAAGTAAATTATTTCCCATGGTGCACTTAATAGATGATCATTGAGGTTAATAAAATCTGTGTTATTAGGAGGCCCCCCGACAGGGGGCCTCCTATAGATTTTATAGATATTATTATTAGACTCCAGATTGAAAATCTGGAGTCTATTGCTTTTGCCAGTTTTCCTATTATTAGACTCAAGATTGAAAATCTGGAGTCTATTGCTTTTGCCAGTTTTCTTATTAGACTCCAGATTGAAAATCTGGAGTCTATTGTTTTCGTCAGTTTTCTTATTATTATTATTATTAGACTCCAGATTGAAAATCTGGAGTCTATTGCTTTTGCCAGTTTTCTTATTAGACTCCAGATGTCAATCTGGAGTCTATTGTTTTTGCCAGTATTCTTATTATTATTTATTTATTATTCTTTATTATTCTTTCCCAGTTTTCTCGTTAACTAGAAGATATTGAGTCAAGTCTTATATATGGTTTATTTAGGTCCTAGATCTAGTTTCTCGGAAATTGGGTCAAATTTTTATCTAGGTCAAAGGTCAAGAACTAGGTCAAATCCAGTACTTTGTCACTTTTTTCGATTTTCTCGGTCGTCCTTCAATATTTTCGATCCGGGTTTTTTTCATTGTGTTCCTTATAAAAAAGTAGGAAACCTAGGGTCGATTTAGTTTTTTGATATCTCAAACCGATTTCGAGATATCAGTGTCCGAAAACGAGGTCCAAAAAAAAGTTCTCCGAATCAAATGTCCAGGATATTAGTCTTATAGAAAACTTTCTCAGAATTCCGAATCTGAAAACGAAATTTGGATCTGACTTCCGGTTCGGAAGTTATGGCGTTTTGAAAACTCAAAAATCGCTAAATTTGGTGCCCATGTTAAGTCAATGGGAAAAAATATTTTTTTGAAGTGAAAAATACGGAATATAGACTGAGTTCAGCTTCATATAATCAAAGCCTTTAAAAGAAGGGGACCTCAAAAGCCATCTAGCTTCACAATTTGGACATCGAAATGCCTAGGTCAAAATCTAGGTCAAATTCATAGGTTTTCCTTATTTTTTCGATTCTGACACTACACTTTAATTATATTCTTCGAAATTGTGTATACATGTAGCCAAGAATATGCTAATAGTGTTAGCCTTTTGCCGTCAGAAAGTATTTTGACCCACTTTTGAGATATGGTGTCCGAAAAGTAGGTCAAAATAAAAAGTTCTCCAAATTTGACGTTTGAGTTATGAATTAAGTATAGAATTTTCTCAGGAATCCGAATCTGCAAACCAAATTTCGATCCGACTTCCAGTTTGGAAGTTATGGCGTGTCCGAAAAGTAGGTCAAAATAAAAAATCTCCAAATTTAACGTATGAGTTATGAATTAGGGGTAGAATTTTGTCAGGAATCCGAATCTGCAAACCAAATTTCTATCCGACTTCCGGTTCGGAAGTGATAGCGTTTTGAAATTTCGAGAAAAATCGATCTGATGGTATCCTGATAGAAAGTCAAGAGTAGAGAAGAAAATATTGAAAAATTCATCCATCCTTCCTATCTCATCCTACCCTATCCTTCCTATCTATCCTTCCTTCATATCTTTTCCTTCCTATCCTTCCTATCCTATCCTATCCTTTCTTCCTATTCTATTCTATCCTATCCTTCTTTCTTATTCTATCCTATCGTTCTTTCCTATTCTATCCTATCCTACCTTCCTATTTTATTTATCCATCTCTTTCTAGATGACTCAGCTTATTCTGGATGACTCGGCTTATTCTGGATGACTCGGCTAAAAAAAGTCTAGATCTGGAGTCTGAAATTGAACTTCGTTCAATTTCCAAAATCTAGTTATTCTTTCTTTCTTTCTTTCCGAACACTTTTTCTCAGCAACTAGAAGAACTTACTTTAACCTATTTACATGGCTAACATAGCCCATCGACCTAGTTTCTGGGAAATTAGGTCAATTTTTTATCTAGGTCAAAGGTCAAGAACTAGGTCAAATTTAGTTCAAATCAGCATTCTGTCAATTATCTTCGTTGTTGTTTGACGTAACTCCTTCATCTTTTTTTTAACATGTAGCTAAGAAAAAAACAAATCGAGAGTGTGCCATCCGTTTTTTGATTACTCTTACCGATTTTGAGATATGGCATCCAGAAAGTAGGTCAAACTAAAAAATTCTCCAAATTTAACATATGAGCTATGAAATAAGGGTAGAATTTTCTCAGGAATCCAAATCTGCAAACGAAATTCCGATCCGACTTCCCGTTCGGAAGTTATGGCGTTTTGAAAGCTCAAAATCGCTAAATTTGGTGCCCCATGTTAAGTCAATGGGAAAAAAGACTTTTTTGAAGTGTAAAATACGAGATATAGACTGAGTGCAGTTTAAGATAATGAATTCCTATAAAAGAAGGGGACCTCAAAAGCTACTTAGTTTCAATATTTGGACACCAAAATGCCTAGGTCAAAATCTAGGTCAAATTCATAGTTTTTCCTTATTTTTGCGATTCTGACACTACACTTTGATGATCTGCTTCAAAATTTTGTATACAGGTAGAAAAGAGTGTGCTAATAGTGCAAGCCTTTTGCCGTCAGAAAGTATTCCGACCCACTTTTGAGATATGGCGTCCTAAAAGTAGGTCAAAATAAAAAAATCTCCAAATTTAATGTATGAGTTATGAAATAAGGGTAGAATTTTCCCAGGAATCTAAATCTGCAAACCAAATTTCGATTTGATTTCCGGTTCGGAAGTTATGATGTTTCGAATTTTAAAAAAGTCGATATGATGATATCCCTCTGTTAAATCTATGGAGCTCAAGAAAATTATGAATTGTAAATATACGAGATAAAGACTGGATACAAATAAAATAAATGAAAGTCTGCAATAGACGAGGCCCTCTGAAGCTCCATTAATATAAAATTTGGACACTGAAAAGCCAAGGTTAAGAACTGGGTCAAATCTTACATTTCTAACATTCTGTCAATTATCTTGGTCACTATTCGTCATAATTCCCTTATCTTTTTTTCATCACATAGCTTAAAAACAGCCCTTTCATTAGTGTCACTGTTTTATTTTGATTACTCTTACCGATTTTGAGATATGGCGTCCAGAAAATAGGTCAACACAAAAAGTTCTCAGAATTCAATATATGAATTATGATTTAAGTGTAGAATTTTCTCAGGATTCCGAATCTGCAAACCAAATTTTAATCTGACTACCGGTTCGGAAGTTATGGCGTTGTGAAAGCTCAAAAATCGCTAAATTTGGTGCCCCATGTTATGTCAATGAGAAAAAAAGATTTTTTGAAGTGTAAAATACCAGATATAGACTGAGTACAGCTTAACATTCTGAAAGCCTATAAAAGAAGGGGACCTCGAAGGCTATCTAGCTTTAAAATTTGGACACCAAAATGCCTAGGTCAAAATCTAGGTCAAATTCATAGTTTTTCCTTATTTTTGTGATTCTGACATTACACTTAAATGATTTGCTTCGAAATTTTGTATACAGGTAGCAAAGAGTGTGCTTATAGTGATAGCTTTTTGCCGTCAGAAAGTATTTTGACCCACTTTTGAGATATGGTGTCCGTAAAGTAGGTCAAAATAAAAAGTTCTCATAATTTAACTTATAAGTTATGAATTAAGGGTAGGATTTACTCAGGAATCTGATACTGCAAACCAAATTACAATCCGACTTTCGGTCAAAAATTCCTACTAACCTACCTACCTACATACCTACTCAGCTACCTACTTAGCTACCTACTTCTCAGCTACCTACTCAGCTACTTACTCAGCTACCTACTCAGCTACTTACTCAGCTACCTACTCAGCTGCTTACTCAGCTTCCTTCTCAGCTACTTACTCAATAACTTAATCATCTACTTACTCAGCTTGCTACTCAGTTACTTACTCAGCTACCTACTCAAGTAAATCAATCTGGAGTCTTAAATTGAACTTTGTTCAATTTACCAATCTAGTTATTATTATTATTCCAGGCACGTTTTCTCAATAACCATAGGGTCTTCAGTAAAGTCAATCGGTTGGTCAATTTAGGTTTAGAATCTAGTTCCTCGGAAATTGGATCAAATTTTTATCTAGGTCAGAGGTCAAGAACTAGGTCAAATCCAGTACTTTGTCACTTTTTTCGATTTTCTCGGTCGTCCTTCAATATTTTCGATCCGGGTTTTTTTCATTGTGTTCCTTATAAAAAAGTAGGAAACCTAGGGTCGATTTAGTTTTTTGATATCTCAAACCGATTTCGAGATATCAGTGTCCGAAAACGAGGTCCAAAACAAAGTTCTCCAAATCAAATGTTCAGGATATTAGTCTTATAGGAAATTTTCTCAGGATTCCGAATCTAAAAACGAAATTTGGATCTGACTTCCAGTTCGGAAGTTATGGCGTTTTGAAACTCAAAAATCGCTAAATTTGGTGCCCATGTTAAGTCAATGGGAAAAAATATTTTTTTGAAGTGAAAAATACGGAATATAGACTGAGTTCAGCTTCATATAATCAAAGCCTTTAAAAGAAGGGGACCTCAAAAGCCATCTAGCTTCACAATTTGGACACCGAAATGCCTAGGTCAAAATCTAGGTCAAATTCATAGGTTTTCCTTATTTTTTCGATTCTGACACTACACTTTAATTATATTCTTCGAAATTCTGTATACATGTAGCCAAGAATATGCTAATAGTGTTAGCCTTTTGCCGTCAGAAAGTATTTTGACCCACTTTTGAGATATGGTGTCCGAAAAGTAGGTCAAAATAAAAAGTTCTCCAAATTGAATATATGAGTTATGAATTAAGGGTAGAATTCTGTCAGGAATCTGAATCTGCAAACCAAATTTCAATTCGACTTCCGGTTCGGAAGTTATGGCGTGTCCGAAAAGTAGGTCAAAATAAAAAATCTCCAAATTTAACGTATGAGTTATGAATTAGGGGTAGAATTTTGTCAGGAATCAAAATCTGAAAACCAAATTTCGATCCGACTTCCGGTTCGGAAGTGATAGCGTTTTGAAATTTCGAGAAAAATCGATCTGATGGTATCCTGATAGAAAGTCAAGAGTAGAGAAGAAAATATTGAAAAATTCATCCATCCTTCCTATCTCATCCTACCCTATCCTTCCTATCTATCCTTCCTTCATATCTTTTCCTTCCTATCCTATCCTATCCTATCCTATCCTTTCTTCCTATTCTATTCTATCCTATCCTTCTTTCTTATTCTATCCTATCGTTCTTTCCTATTCTATCCTATCCTACCTTCCTATTTTATTTATCCATCTCTTTCTAGATGACTCAGCTTATTCTGGATGACTCGGCTTATTCTGGATGACTCGGCTAAAAAAAAGTCTAGATCTGGAGTCTGAAATTGAACTTCGTTCAATTTCCAAAATCTAGTTATTAGAATGCCGGTTTCGAAGAAACGGCATTCTATAGTTTTCGCCTTTTTCTTATTATTATTATTATTATTCCGTGCAAGATTTCTCCGCACACACCGACATGTCAGCTAATTAGCATATACCATCAACCTTGACATGTTCCTGGGCTACAGGGAAATGCCTTCATTTTTTTAATTAGCCCCTCCCTAATTAGCCAAGGTCAAATCGCAAATTTTTACATTTTTGCACGTACAAGGAGTAACCATTTTTATTTTTACCCAAAATTTGCATATGCCATCCCTCACAATTGCCATTTCACATATATTCCGGGTTTAAAAATTGGGTGCCCCAAATTTGAAAAATGGGGCACCCCAGTGGGGCAAAATTTGAAAACTGTGTATCCGATCCCAATTCTGAGCAGATATAAAGAATAGAAGCCCCTGATTCCAAATATGCTTTCGGTTTTGGAATCCGACCTCTGAGTGACCTTGAAAAGGTCAACAAGTTCAAAAATCAAAATCGCTCAAATTGATTCCAAATTGGTACCATTGTATTACACTGTACTCGGATAGAGTAAATTAGGTCACCATTTTGACCTTGACCTTTGACATTGACCTTCAAATGACCTCAAAGTTGAAAACTAGGATTTTCATTCCAATTCTTTGCAAGTATGAAGTATGGATGTCCCTGATTCTAAATATGCTCGTGGTTTTGGAATTTGACCTCCGGGTGACCTTGAAAAGGTCAAAAAGGTCAAAATTGCTAAAATTGCTCAAATTGATTCGAAATTGGTACCATTGTATTACACTGTACTAAACTAGAGTAAATTAGGTCAACATTTTGACCTTGACCTTTGACCTTCACCGTAAAATGACGTAAAACTTATTTCTTGTTTTACCTGTTCAAGGAGCCACTGTAGTTATTTTTTGCATGCCTTACTCTTCCCATTTAACATATCTCTAGGGTTTATAATTTGGGTGATTTTCATTTTCATTCCAATTCTTTCCTAATCTATATAGGGGGCACGCGACAGCGCTTTAAAGCGCGTCTGGGAGGATAAGGGTACGGGTTTTTAAATTGAGTGCCAAAATTTCAAAAATATGGCAAAATATGATATCAAATATGCTTTCGGTTTTGGAATTCGACCTCTGCGTGACCTTGAAAAAGGTCAATTGTGCACCGAATTTGCTGCTGCGGCGAGGAACAGCATTCTACGAAATCGCCCCCGTGGCGATTTTAAATGTCTAGTTATTATTATTCTTTCTTTCTTTCCGAACACTTTTTCTCAGCAACTAGAAGGACTTGCTTAGATCTGCTAACATAGTCAACTAGGTAATGAAACCTAGTTTCTGGGAAATTAGGTCAAATGTTTATCTAGGTCAAAGGTCAAGAACTAGGTCAAATCTTGGGTTTTCACTATTTTACAAGTTTTTTCAGTCGTCCTTCGGTATTTTTGCTCCGGGTTTTTTTCATCATGTTCCTTAGAAAAAAAGCTAATTCCGAAAGGCAAATCGTTTTTTGATTACTCTTACCGATTTTGAAAAATGACGTCCGAAAAGTAGGTCAGAACATAAAAAGTTCTCCAAATTCAACGTGTAAATTATCAAATAATTGTAGAATTATCTCAGGAATCCGGATCTGCAAACAAAATTTCGATCCGACTTCCGGTTTGGAAGTTATAGCGTTTTGAAATCTCAAAATCGCTAAATTTGGTGCCCCATGTTAAGTCAATGGGGAAAAAGACTTCTTCTAAGTGTAAAATACGAGATATAGACTGAGTACAGCTTAACATAATGAAAGCCTATACAAGAAGGGGACCTCAAAGGCTATCTAGCCTTAAAATTTGGACAGCAAAATGCCTAGGTCAAAATCTAGGTCAAATTTATAGTATTTTCTTATTTTTGCGATTCTGACACTACACTTTAATAATTTGCTTCAAAATTTTGTATACAGGTAGCCAAGAGTGTGCAAATAGTGTAAGCCTTCTGCCGTCAGAAAGTATTTTGACCTACTTTTGAGATATGGTGTCCGAAAAGTAGGTCAAAATAAAAAAGTTCTCTCAATTTAACGTATGAGCTATGAATTAATGGTAGAATTTTCCAAGGAATCCGAATCTGCAAACCAAATTTCAATCAGACTTCCGGTTTGGAAGTAATGGGGTGTCCGAAAAGTAGGTCAAAATAAAAAGTTTCCAATGTTAACATATGAGTTATGAATTAAAGGAAGAATTTTCTCTGGAATCCAAATCTGCAAACCAAATTTCGATCCGACTTCCGGTTTGGAAGTTATGGCGTTTTGAAATTTCGAGAAAAATCGATCTGATGGTATCCTGATGGAAAGTCAAGGAAAAAATATTTTTTTGAAGTGTAAAATACGAGATATAGACTGAGTACAGCTTAAGATAATGAATTCCTATAAAAGAAGGGGACCTCAAAAGCTACCTAGTTTCAATATTTGGACACCAAAATGCCTAGGTCAAAATCTAGGTCAAATTCATAGTTTTTCCTTATTTTTACGATTCTGGCACTACACTTTTAGGATTTGCTTCAAAATTTTGTATACAGGTAGAAAAGAGTGTGCTAATAGTGATAGCCTTTTGCCGTCAGAAAGTATTTTGACCCATTTTTGAGATATGGCGTCCTAAAAGTGGGTCAAAATCAAAAAATCTCCAGATTTAATGTATGAGTTATGAAATAAGGGTAGAATTTTCCCAGGAATCTGGATCTGCAAACCAAATTTCAATCCGACTTTCGGTCAAAAATTCCTACTTACCTACCTACATACCTACTCGGCTACCTACTTAGCTACCTACTTCTCGGCTACCTACTCAGCTACTTACTCAGCTACCAACTCAGCTTCCTTCTCAGCTACCTACTCAGCTACTCACTCAATTACTTAATCATCTACTTACTCAGCTTGCTACTCAGTTACTTACTCAGCTACCTACTCAAGTAAATCAATCTGGAGTCTTAAATTGAACTTTGTTCAATTTACCAATCTAGTTCTTTCTTTCTTTCTTTCCGAACACTTTTTCTCAGCAACTAGAAGGACGTACTTAAATCTGCTAACATAGTCAACTAGGTAATGAAACCTAGTTTCTGGGAAATTAGGTCAAATGTTTATCTAGGTCAAAGGTCAAGAACTAGGTCAAATCGTGGGTTTTCACTATTTTACAAGTTTTCTCAGTCGTCCTCCGGTATTTTTGCTCCGGGTTTTTTTCATCATGTTCCTTTGAAAAAAAGCTAATTCCGTAAGGCAAATCGTTTTTTGATTACTCTTACCGATTTTGAGAAATGACGTCCGAAAAGTAGGTCAGATCATAAAAAGTTCTCCAAATTCAACGTGTGAATTATCAAATAATCCAAATCTGCAAACAAAATTTCGATCCGACTTCCGGTTCAGAAGTTACAGCATTTTGAAATCTCAAAATCGCTAAATTTGGTACCCTATGTTAAGTCAATGGGGAAAAAGACTTCTTCGAAGTGTAAAATACGAGATATAGACTGAGTACAGCTTAACATAATGAAAACCTATAAAAGAAGGGGACCTCGAAGGCTATCTAGCTTTAAAATTTGGACAGCAAAATGCCTAGGTCAAAATCTAGGTCAAATTTATAGTATTTTCTTATTTTTGCGATTCTGACACTACACTTAAATAATTTGCTTCAAAATTTTGTATACAGGTAGCAAAGAGTGTGCTAATAGTGATAGCCTTTTGCCGTCAGAAAGTATTTTGACCCACTTTTGAGATATGGTGTCCGAAATATAGGTCAAAATGAAAAGTTCTCCAAATTTAGCATATGAGTTATGAATTAAGGGTAGAATTTTCTCAGGAATCCGAGTCTGCAAACCAAATTTCGATCCGACTTCCGATTCGAAAGTTATGTCGTTTTGAAATTTCGAGAAAAATCGATCTGATGGTATCCTGATAGAAAGTCAAGAGTAGAGAAGAAAATATTGAAAAATGCATCCATCCTTCCTTTGTGATCCTATCGTATCCTTCTTATCTACCTTTCCTTCATATGAAGCCATGAAATAAGGGGAGAATTTTCTCAGGAATCCGAATCTGGAAACAAAATTTCGATCCGACTTCCCGGTCGGAAGTTATGGCATTTTGAAAGCTCAAAAATTGCTAAATTTGGTGCCCCATGTTATGTCAATAGGGAAAAAGTTTTTTTTGAAGTGTAAAATACCAGAAATAGACTGAGTACAGCTCAACATAATGAAAGCCTATAAAAGAAGGGGAACTCAAAGGTGACCTAGCTTTAAAATGTGGACAACAAAATGCCAAGGTCAAAATCTAGGTCAAATTCATAGTTTTTCCTTATTTTTACGATTCTGACATTACACTTTAATAATTTGCTTCAAAATGTTGTATACAGGTAGCAAAGAGTGTGCTAATAGTGTAAGCCTTTTGCCGTCAGAAAGTATTTTGACCCACTTTTAAGATATGGTGTCCAGAATGTAGGTCAATATAAAAAGTTCTCCAAATTTAACTTATGAGTTATGAATTAAGGGTAGAATTTTCTCAGGAATCCAAATCTGCAAATCAACTTTCAATCCGACTCCCGGTTTAGATTCTACGCCATTTTAAATTCAAATTTGCCAATATCCACAATGCAGATCCATCAAATATAACTTCAAAAATTCCTACTTACCTACATACCTCCTCGGCTACCTACTTAGCTACCTACTTCTCAGCTACCTACTCAGCTACTTACTCAATTACTTAATCATCTACATACTCAGCTTTCTACTCAGTTACTTACTCAGCTCTTTACTCAAGAAAATCAATCTGGAGTCTTAAATTGAACTTTGTTCAATTTACCAATCTAGTTATTATTATTCTTTATTCTTCCTAAACCCTTTTCTCCTACTTCCAACTACCTTTCAACCATCTCCTACATGCACCTTCCAGGGACCTTGGCTGAACTTGGGGGGAAAGAACTTTTTATCTAGGTCAAGGTCAAAGGTCAAAATCTAGGTCAAATCAAAGTTTTTTTTAAGTTTCTCAGATTTCGTCCTCATACTTTATTATTTCTTGCGATGAATTAAAATGTAACTAGATATAAGCATTCTCTACAAATTGCTCACTATATGTACGCGTTAATTTTTTACCGTTTTTGAGATATTTGACGGCAAAAAACGGCAAAAATCGGTCATTTTTCAACTTGCTTCAAATGAACCAGAATTTTTTTTTAAAATCATCTACAAGATCTCAGGAACTCAAATATGTCCTTACTTTTGACCTCCGACCTTTGGTTGACCTTCGGTGACCTTCGAAAGGTAAAAAAAACTGATTTTTACAATTGATTTTCTGGATTCAAATTTAGGTATATTTGATCACAAAGGACCCACTGAGGTCTAAAAAAGTAAAATTTGCAAGGTCAAAGGTCAAGGTCATCAAACCAAATCACAAACTGTGTTTTCCAAGTTTCTAAGTTTTGGTGACTACAAATCAATATTTTTTCATGAAAGTCAGGATATATATTCCTCTATAGGTTCTACACATATTAGCAATTGACTATTTATTAAAATTGTGTACCAGTTTTGAGATATTGGAACTCAAAAACTGAAAAAAGGTCAAATTTCGAAACTTTGCAAGACTAAATTTCAACTTGCTCTAAATTGACCAGACTTTTTTTTAAAAAGCATCTACAAGATCTCAGGAATCCAAATCTGACCTTAGTTTTGACCTTTGACCTTTGGTTGACCTTCAGTGACCTTCGGAAGGTAAAAAAAGTTGATTTTTCAAATTGACCAAACTTTTTTTAAAAATCATCTACAAGTTGCTTGGTGTTAATATATGACCCTAGATTTGAGATTTGACCTTTGGCTGACCTTGAAATTGCCAAAAACGCCTACAGGGCCTCCTTAAGATTGCTTGCAATCTTAAACCTCTAGTTATAATCAAAAATGGTACGTTGATATTTTACTGTGGCATTATGCTTAAGATTAAGTTCCCCATAAATGTAACTGTGATCTAGGTTTACTAGTGGAGGCTCAACCCCTTCTTGTGAAACAAAGGCAGGAGAGTCAGTAATCAGTAAGTCAAGAATAGCATCACATCGTGTAGGTTTAGTTATCAACTGAAATAAGTTAAAGCCATGAATAAGATTAACAAGCTTATTTCCCACTTCGCTATCATTGTGTGTTGAGTCCCATATAGTACATGTATCATTAAAATCGCCTAACAGTATCAAACAATCTGGTTGTAAGTTGAGCACACGTGTAAGAGAAATGGTCAAATTATCAATAAAGTTGTCAACATGTTGAACATTCATACCAGGTGGCCTCTAACAAGTTCCTATGATCACAGTTTTTGGTCCAATTTTGAGTTTAAGCCAAATTAATTCTAGGTCATTGTGTTCACAATTAAACAGCCTGGTAGTTGGAATTGATTCTTTAACATAAAAGGCTACACCGCCACCTGGCTTATTTTTTCTATCTTTACGAATAAGTCTTTGATAATTTTGAATGTAAATATCATCATCATCTGGTTTAATGTTATCATTGAGCCATGTTTCACTGAGAGCAATGACATCAAACTGCTTGCTGACACACAGAGTAGAAGTGATTTCATCAATTTTCTGGTGGTGGCTTTTTAGGGATCTGGTGTTAATATGACAGAAAGAAAAATTGGTTGGGAAAATCTTCATGGGTCCTGGGTTTGGGTGTACACCACCTATAATTAACAAGATGTGCAAAACTATATTAAGATATGCAATTGCTATGAATTTACAAGGCCTTGGCTGATTTGGAATTCTAAAATATTTGTTTTTAAAAGTAAATATTGATGTTCTTGTAATAAGGTGCCATGTCCCAATTGTTGCCCTATATTGAGTAATGTCAATGCTCATGGTGGTTCAAAATAGTTGGGAATGGGAACACAGACAGGAGAATCTATCCAAAGACATGTTGGATCCTGGGGATTGAATGAATAAAGTGATTGCAAAGAACAGACATGCACCAGAGACACTCTATACCTTTCTAACTCAAATTTTATGATTTTCAGAATGAGACATGTTGTGAATAATAATATAATATACAAGTATGACATGTATGTACATGTGTTAATCATTTATGCAATATGGTTAATATACATGGAATGCTGTTACAGAAATATAAGTGGTTGAGTCTCATTGATTAAGTAAGGGTGAAACTGTATAATATGTATTGTACACACAGATAAGTAAGTGCCTTTCCCATTTCAAGTCATTGAGATTGTACAGTATGAATCATGGATGATCATGGATTAATAACCTTGAAGGACCTCTTATATGTTTAACCCACATTTTGGATTAAAAAAACAACAAAAAACAACAAACAAAAAAATACAATGTAAAGATCTAAAGGAACAATGTTATTGACTGTTACTATAGCATCTAAGGAATCAACCAAAGTAGGTATAAAAAGTACAGAAAAAATTTAATATTTTAACACTCAGTATACAGATAGATGTCACTCATGGAGTACTCCTCAAAAGGAGTTTTACAAGTAAGTAGATATGGTTTGCTTATCCAGTATGTGCATTCACTATGGAGATGTTTTTCATTCAGAATAAGTTTGCAAACACCTCAATTAGAGAGTTTTGTAGGTGTTGAGAATTAGAGCACTTGTGGTCTGAGGCAAATGATGGTTACTAAGTAGTATTTAAATGTATTAAGTGTTCAGTGATATTGTATAATCACTATAGCGTATAGTATTTGCATTATGCAGTCAAGGATAGTTGTATTCATAAGTTAGAGTTTACTACAGTCTAGGTTATTAAAACCGTAAAACTATTGATCACGATTGATCTGGAGCAAAGAAGAACAATTGAAAAACTCAGTAAGCAGTCTACCTTATGTTGAATGTACTAGGCAGATCAAAATGTAAAACAAAAATAAAGTACTGTTTACTACATCTGTAGTCTTGGGGACCTGTCATTATAAAATAAAGGTCTAAAGTGAAAGTAATTAGTGGTTCATGTTGCCTATTATATTGATAGTAATACTTGGACTCTCATCAATGTATTATCATAAATATACTACTCTGTTGCCATTCATGTTTTCTGATGAATTAATTAAGTTTCTATACCTGCTTCCTGAGCCTCTCCATCTGCTCGTTGAGCAACTGTCTTGTATTATTAAGCTTCCTAGAAACCTCTGCCTTGTCCTGTTGGAGGTCTTCAAAAGCTTTTCTATGGTCATCATGAGCATCTACAAAATCAATTCATTTTTAATTCATACATTAAAGGTATACGTAAGTGATGTTCGCAATTGCTTGTGATGAATCTTTATTCTAAGATGTTTGCGGCTTGTTTTCTTGACTGATTTATATAGGCTCTTTTACATGACATCTATGCATGGATCTTTTACAAGATGTCTATGTATGGCTCTTTTGCAAGATGTCTATGCATGGCTCTTTTCCAAGATGTTTATGTATGGCTCTTTTGCAAGATTTCTATGCATGGCTCTTTTCCAAGATGTTTATGCATGGCTTTTTTGCATGATGTCTATGGATGGCTCTCATGACTGATTTTGAAGTGTCCTTTTGGACTGAAACATTTTGATACAAATAGTAGCACTCCACATTTACTTTGGTTGATAGAGAGGGCATGTTGAACATACTCTATTATGTACACATTAATTGTATCTGCTGTATATTCAATGACATGAACATGTTCTAGTAGTCATCCTGCTTACTTGATAAAAGTTTGTTTGTCTCAGCAAGGCGAACTTGGCATATCTCTTCTACTTCTTTTCGCTTCTTCTGTTCCTCAAGTAAGGCTATGTTGAGATTGTTATAGCGCGTCATATCAACTCGTCCCTCAGTCTCCTCCCTCAGGCACTGCACCTCACGCATATGTTGTGATTCAGCCATAGACATACTTGCATTCACTTTGGCAAGCTGAAAAAGCATAGATTAATACGACTGAATGATATAACATCTCACACATATGTTGTGACTCAGCCATAGACATACTTGCATTCACTTTAGCAAGCTGAAAAAGCATACATTAATACGACTGAATGATATAACATCTCACACATATGTTGTGACTCAGCCATAGAGAGAAGTGCATTCACTTTGGCAAGCTGAAAAAGTATAGATTAATACGACTGAATGATATAACATCTCACACATATGTTGTGACTCAGCCATAGACAGACTTGCATTCACTTTGGCAGCTCAAAAAGTATAGATTGAAACGACTGAATGATATAACACCCAGGGGTCACACGGTTTGAGATTTCACGGTTCGGTTCGGTGATTGTATTTTACAGTTCGGTTCGGTTCTGATTGCGGTTCTCACGGGCCTCGTGAAATGAGCAAAAATATATGAAATTGATCCGAAAATCAGAAAACATACTAAGTGTGTCACAGTGTTTTATTGTATTCAGTATTGTAAGTATCCAGTTTCACACAATGTTTGTTTGTTTGTTCAGTCTTTTTTCCCTCCCTCCCTCCCAAAATATCTGTGTGTTCACTGTGTTGATCTTCTTGTTTGATGTTCTAGTTTTTTCAACACATAAAATAACTTGTCAACTGTTGGCAAAATTAGCACAATACTTCACTAAACTGAATAAATGTTTTCTTTAGAAATATAACTTAAGTTCAACACTTTGTCAGGACTCAACATGGATCAAAGGCGAACGTAATACACAGAACGTGACTCGTTCGCAAATTCAATGCATTCGGCGTTCGGCTTTTTACAGTATACTGTTCTATCAACCAATAGGATTGCGCGAAATGTTTAGCGTAGGTCACTTCCGGGTCAATATGCCGGTGAAATTTATCAACATTTTCCTTTTGTTTTTGTTATCTGCAGTCTATATCAGAAGATCGTCGTAAATATCAGGTATGGTTCGCATTATTGCATGATGATTAACGATTCCAGACGATGTTTAGTTAATTGGTATTACACGAAAGCTTGAAATGGAGTTTAATTCCGAGGTTTACATTTTTATTTTTCTGTAAGTGAAACTGAAAATGTCACGGTTCTTCAAGAACCGCGGTTTTCAAGATTGTGTGCGAGCTAACCGTCGTGGAGGTATGAACCGCGGTAACCGCAAGCCACGGTTAACCGTGTGACCCCTAATAACACCTCACACATATGTTGTGACTCAGCCATAGACAGACTTGCATTCACTTTGGCAAGCTGAAAAAGTATAGATTAATACAACTGAATGATATAACACCTCACACATATGTTGTGACTCAGCCATAGACAGACTTGCATTCACTTTGGCAAGCTGAAAAAGCATAGATTAATACGACTGAATGATATAAGACCTCACACATATGTTGTGACTCAGCCATAGACAGACTTGCATTCACTTTGGCGAGCTGAAAAAGTATAGATTAATACAACTGAATGATATAACACCTCAGACATATGTTGTGACTCAGCCATAGACAAACTTGCATTCACTTTGGCAAGCTGAAAAAGCATATATTAATATGACTGAATGATACAACACCTCACACATATGTTGCGAACCATACAGTAGACAGATTTGGATTCACTTAGACAAGATGAAGAAGTACAGATGAATCTAACTGATATAATATAATAGCAGGATTATCATGTCTCTTGTGCTACATCTAATATATTTTTCATACAAAATGTAACATAGTATTAATAAAATATAATGTTTAAAAATATAGATGGTATATTGGTTTGGCTTTTAAATTTGCATTACTATTGCTCCTGAATAAACAGTGGTGCATATTAACAAGTTTACACAGAAGAAACTTATTAGTTAAAAATAAACTATTTTAAATGTAAACAGAATTGCCAAGGCCAACATTGCATGTTGTTGTAGAATAGTCAGGAAAGACAAAAATACCATTATTCTAACACGAAAAAAATAGTAAGCCTAATTATTAAGGTCAGAAACCATAAACTATCCTAAACTTACATTGTCTTTTGCACTTGACAGCTGGTCTTCTAAGGCTGCCTTCTCCTGTTCCCAGCCATCTAGCTTTGTCTAGAAAAATATACATATATTGTTCATAATATAAAAATAAATAAATAATTTATAAATATTAGGCCATGTACAATGTTAAGATGCATTCACTTGGTACTGAGAAACCCATATTACTTCAGGGTTTATATATTATGTAATGCGAACATTTATTATGTAATGTGAACATTTATTTAAAAACCATGCAATATGAATTCAATAAAACAAATTCTGTATCAAGCTATATGCTTAAACTTCGTGAAAATTATCTATATAAATGATTTACATGTATTTATAGTGTCCTATAGGTCGTTGTCGGCCTGGGGTGTTTTAATTGTATTTTATATGTTTTATGACTCACGACACTTTAATAAAATAAATAAATAAATAAATAAATAAATAAATAAATAAATCAAATAACTATATGACAGTGTATGCTTGTTAATTCATTTGCAATGCACACCACACCACAATTTATTTAAAGTTGTGCAGGTAGCAAAAATTAATTGATTCATACTTTTGCAAACTCTGTAAAACTGAAGTGACTTCATTTAATCATTTACCTGTTTATAAATCAGTAATCATCTCATGATTTATTTCAACTGAATCCAGTAATATGATCTATTTTTACCACCTTGCCGGGCCTGTTCTAGGGGTATTAGTCTAATTTAGAAGGCTTTTATTTTACTATATTGACCTGATTAATATGTGACTCATAGTTGCAGGCCGTAGTGGCGGACCAAAATTGATATTTCAGCCAGCCAATGTTCCCCGGGAAATGAGATATCATTTAGTGCATATAATTTTGGTTCAGTGGCAGTGCCTTCTTGCTACAAACTTCACCCCTGGGCATAAACGGTGGTAATAATACTAATAATGTCATTTCCTTGGGGAAAATAGTAAAATATTGGACCTTTGCTATTACGTTCCTAGAGTTGCATTTGTACGGAAGTCAATGGGAAAGTTAGCGGGCTATATCAACTGATATTGCCCAATTACCCGGATATAGCCCAATACCTTGTTTTGATATTAGATTTCTTTAATAACCATGACAAAATCATGACGTTGTGTCTGATTTTGATCAAATTCCTCTCGCGCACAGATGTGTGACATCATTGATCCCACGTAGCCATGGGAATAAAGGTATGTAATACATCAGTTATGTCACTATGACATGAAATATGCCTTTATTCTTGTCCAAATATAGAGCCTCCCAAGGTTGGCCTATATTGGGAAAACTCAGTCACGTCTCAAGTCATAGTGTCATAATCTCTAATTATTGCCCTTTGAAATTACACTAAGTGTACTATTAATATGCAAGATAAACCAATAGGATTGCGTGACCAGCAAAATTTTCAACATGCCATAAAAATTACCTGTAAATATTGAACCTTTAGAGATTCATTCAGTGATTCATTCAGTTCAGACTTAGTTGCATTCAGAGACCTCTGCAGTGCTTGTTTGTCATTTAAAGCTTGTTCATACTGGTGCTAATAAGTAATAAGAAATACAAGCGTGCAATATTAATACAACACAACATTAATTCGTCTGATGCAAAAAAAACATTTCATTCTAAATAACATGCAGATATTAAATGTATGTCATTGAATTCTATTATAATGAGAGTTCAAAAGAAAACAAGAGAAAGAGAAGACAGAGATAGGATGCCAAGATACTTTCTAATATTTATGAAAAGCCATCTCAAAATTAATAAGGTAAAATGTGGTCTTTGTTCAGTTTGTTTGCTGTAATACACACAATAATTTTAAAATAACAAAAATGTAATACTTTTTGACATTTGTGCTTAATAAACATATTATCTACAGAACCATAGATGTCCTTGGTACTTCCATCAAGTGTACACATAAACTTGACATATGAAAGTCAAATAATAAAAACCATCATATGAAAAATCTACCTTTGCATGCAAATAACATGTCTCAGCGTGCTAAGCACCATTTGTTTAAACTCAATATAAAATATTCAATAACTTTTTATTCAACTAATAATATAGATTAAATGTTATTATAAAAGAGGCTTTGATTTATGAACCTTTTTCCATTATATTACAATGATCAACAAGCATACAATAATTTATTTTGAAATAAGATTTAAACCAGGATACTGGAGCAACATTTAAATGCGAAACATTAAAATAAACATTTTAAAATATCATCAGATCCTATGATATCCTGTATAAATACATTTATAAAAACTGAAATGATAAAAGGTGGCCACAAAGGAGATATAAGATAAAAAATGAATTATCCACTGACATTGAATAGAAGGATCATCATGGAATCGTATGTAGTTTATTTACACAGGTGTTTATGTGATATTTCTACAATGTGGGATAACTATAATAGATCTTACTAATAAAAAAGGAAGTACTTCTTGAAGGTGTTCTCGGAGAAAGGGAGGATGATTTACCGAATCATAATTATTTTGTGCTTAATAGGATTGGCACGAGGAGCAAAACAAAAAGGGCAAACTTGCAAAGGAAGTAAATTACTCAAATTTAGAAATGCCATTTGCAAAAGCACTGAAGATTGTCACAATACATTTAAATGCATTAAAGGGGAGTGCTGTCAATATAAGGATGTTCCAGCATGTAGCCTAGAAAAGAATCCCAACACAAAAGCACCTTGGCCATGTAAAGGAGGAGGAAGTAAAGTGTGCAGTCCTGGCTATGTGTGCTTTGAACATGAAGACAATATTTTTTCTGTTTGCTGTCTTAACATCACTTGTGTTGATGAAAGTGGAATTGCACACAAATGGTATGATGATCCTTGGATAAGTAATGAAGACAAGTGTAATAAATGTATCTGTAAAAAGGATGGAACAATTAAATGCACGGATAAAAAAGGTATTCATTATTTTTTGTTGTTCCATTTCCCATGAATTTAAACACAGCATATGTGGCAATAACAATATTTGTACATCTACTAAAATATATTCTTAATTCTTAATATATTGGCATATATGCATGTTATTAATATATGTCTGATAATTTACGTGGCATGAAAGGGGTTATCCATATCCTTACTTCTAGACCAAGATGCTCATTGGCTGAAATAAAGTTCCAGTGCTGATGAGCATATTTACAAAAATTGGTGAAGATATTTGAGATTCAAGATGCTCAATTTGCCACACATTTGCCACATTTATAAAGAAATGAACACATTGTAGTAAAAATCTTTAGTTTTCCTTAAATCAAGTCAAGTATGCATATGGAACATTTTGGAAAATAGACACGACAGAGAATGACATGAACCCAAAATATTTTAAAATTGAGAATATTTTGTTAGCTTGCTCCCTTTAAGTACAATATCTTTAATTAAAAAAGAAGCCATAAAGAGTACAAAAACAAAACAAAAAAAATGTTTCTCATCATGGCATAATTACTCTCTTTCAGCCTGTAAAAAGTGCAAAACACCAAATGGAGTAAAGAAACTTCCGTACCAATATTGGGCAGACCGCTGCACCCAGTGCACATGTAAATCGAAACTGTATATTCCATGCACAAATCCATGTGAACGCGGTGTTAAAGGTAACCTTCAAAATCTTAATTAGTGTTTAAAACATTTGTGTGTTTGTTTAGTTCCCCTTGTTAGTGTTTCAACTATAAATACAATATGTAAGCAAAATAGCCTCTTTGCACACAGACATAGAAACCTCAATGGCAGCAAAACCATACTCAAACATACACATTATTGGTGTACACTAGGATAATTATATGTGTTATACAGGCCTATTATACACAAAAGTATAAAGCACATATAAAAAGTGAGACAAAATTTTGTAGCTATTATTCTGATTTTTAGACACATTTTCTGACTACACACCATGTGACATAAATAGTTGCGGTAAACAGGTAGCAATACAACAATGTCATAGCGCAGTCGGAGAAGATGGAGAACCCTGTCTTGGACATAACATTGACATTAGGACCTGTAATGAAGATAAGTGTTCTGGTTGCCCAGGAGGAAGATTAGCAGAGGGAGCAGAGATTATTATTGGAGGAATTGAGGTGAAACCTAAGAATAATTTCCCATGGATGGTGCTGATTGAATCTGAAGGTTGTGGAGGATCACTTATCTCACCAAGACATGTCCTGACTGCTGCGCATTGTGTGGAAAATGAAGACAAAATAACCCTAAAGACAGGAAAGCATGATAGAACCATCATGGAAAAAACAGAACAGTCTAGAACAGTGAGAAATATTAGGAACATCATTGTGCACCCTAGTTTTGATGGTATTAATCATGATATTGCTATCATAATCATAACTCCTCCAATTGAATTAAACAGCCACACTCAACCAGTGCTGCTGCCGACAAGTCCTATATTCAATATGAAGACTACAAAAGATCGACAATGCGAGGTAGCAGGTTGGGGAAGAACATCATTAGATAATCTACGTAACTCTGAAGTTCTTCTTCATGTAATTCTCAAACAAGAAGAAAAATGTAATCTTATTAAAGCTGACAGAAAGGCTATCACCAAAGACATGTTCTGTGCAAGTGAAGACGGAAAGTAAGTGAAATTGTTAACTTTTCAGGAAAAAGCCCTTCAGACAACAGTTGGAAATTCAAATTATTGACAATAATTTCATTTATGGCACTGTGAGAGTTGGTTAAGGTCTAGGTATGAACAAGCCCTGAGAAGACCATTCCCCGGCTGTCCCAGGTAAATGTTTCTGGTAAGTTACACTGAACGAAACATCAAGCTTCAGATCTCGGGAGTACGAGATGAGACTTCAGACGAGATATCGATAGGACTGTAGTTGGAGGGTTTTCTCTCAAGGTCCTTACAAAATCCATAGACATCAATGTAAGTTATACATTTCGATTCTTTTCCCTCACCTCCTTCCCCAGCTTACACCACCAGTTGGAGATTTATTTTCGCCCAAGAAGATGAGTTGGAGATGGTATTATAATATATCCAATTGAGCTAATTAACAGTTATGTCAAATTGTAAACTCTTGTAGCTAATTAACTTAAATTAGCCATTAATTTCCTAGGTATTGTGTTTTGTGTTAATTGGCTCAATATTTATTTATATTAATTTCATATTAATAATTTTATATGTACGACTCTCACGGCCATATTTATACTCTACATGAACATAAATAGTATTTTATCATGTTAAAATAGTATAATGTGAATTCTATACCAATTGTCAGGTTACGTTCAGATAAACACAACACTTGGTTACAAGAAAAGCAATAGGCTTGTGGCCGCAGTTTATTGCAACGTGCTGTAATTGCTATAACAAGAACATAATATGTAGATGAAATACAATGTTAACTTGATAAATGGCGAATATAAGTAAAAACTTACTAGAACTTAATAGCGTTTTCTGGTTGAGTCAATTGATTCTCAGAGTTATTAACACCATTAAAACCTCAAAATTTTGAGGACCTCCTATTGTGAGGCCCAAAAGGTATGCAACAACTCTTCAACCTATCGACTTTGAGAAAGTGATATTCCTTCAAAAATGATAGCTTTTTCATGGAGTTTATCATGCGGCGCCAAAAGCCAGAATGATAATAATAAACCTAACAGCCTTATTTACCAAACAGCTATTCACCATACAGCTATATCAGTGAAAATCGCGTTCGATTTCAACGACACATACATGAACTACACCCCACAAAAAACTATAGAAATTATTTATATTCTAAATTCGTAAACTCAACCGAATATAAATTACAAGTATTAACATAGGGTGTAGTACTTGTGTAACAAAGGTATAAAATAATATACATACAAAAAAACATTTAAAAAAATTCCTCAAATTAAAGTAAAACAGATTTGATCATTGACCAAACATAATAAGTAAATTACAGTAATTTCTTCTAGCTTATGTCTTTATCTCATTTAGTAAACCACTTACAACCTCAGTTATAGCGAAGGACAATTTCGAAAATAAATCAAGAACACGTTAATCTTATATAACTTTTTATCTTAGGGATTCATGTTTTGGGGACTCAGGAGGACCTTTTATGTGCCGAGATGAAAAAACTTCAAAATGGACTCAGTATGGAGTTGTAAGTTGGGGTCCAGTAGACTCTTGTGGAGAAAAGTCAGGGGTATACACAAAGGTGCCAAACTACCTCGACTGGATAAATGATATTATATCTACTGATGGGGGATGGAGTGAATGGACTCCATTCACTGACTGTGCAAATGGTATGAAAAGTAGGGCTAGAATCTGTACAAATCCAGAGCCAATAGGAAATGGTACATGTAAGGGAACTGGTGAAGTGAGCAAAGATGAGAAGACTGGGTTGTATATGGACATCGAAAAGGTGAATTGTTAGGAAACATGAGCATTTTATTGTATAGTTTGCTCCCAGAAAATAAATGAATCTTTAAATGATTTTTGATAGAATTTATTAGAATTACTCTTTTAAGTCACCCAAGTATCTTCTGTCTAACTTAACTAGGGCGAACGTGCACACACAACGCATCACAAAATTCTTTTTTTTTTCAAATTTACATTATAACCATTTTAAAAAAATTAAGTTAAAGTTAGAAACTTCAGAATTTTCTATGCTAATGGTTGCAATGAACTTAAACTTGAGTGGTATCATGTTACTGTACTCCGGGTATTGTTCGCGTGCGATTTAATTTCGCTTTGTTCGCGAATGGAGTAAAATCGCGAACATTTATCGTCGCGAAATTTGTCTTTTAAATCCCCGGGGATTTGACCCCTGTGAAAAACGTTTCATCCAGTGTTGTTGGGCGATAATTCAAAAAAGGCTAAAATGTCAACATTTTGAATTGGCTTATTAGGCCAACAAAGGCAAGAACTGTTGACGACAATGATATCCTACAAATTGAAGTTGAAAAAGTCATTCAAGAATATTCAAATAAATGCCCTAAATGTGGGAAATACAAACATTATTCGGATTCTGAACGTGCTAAAATAGCCAGATACGCATTGATTCACGGTTATCAGAAAAAATTCAACTTGTGCAATCCGCGAAATGTCATCAACTCAAATCCGCGAAATTAAATAGCCGCGAAATTGCAATTTTGAAAAATCGCGAAATTTTATAGCGTCGAAATTTACCCGGAGTACAGTATTCTGTAATAATAAATTGCCACAGGTATTTCAAGATCTAATGAACTTGTGTTACGCAATGTCAAAGCAAAGACAGTTCTAGAGTGACAGGGCTGAGTGGAAATGAGTGACAGGGCTGAGTGGAAATGAGTGACAGGGCTGAGTGGAAATTATTAAAAAGAGATGCTGAGTAGAATAACTACTTTGTCGATCTTTTCGCCAACCATAACAAATATTCTAAATCAAATTGGTACTCACTAGAAAATGTGGCATTAATAATAATGATTACCTTATAATGGTCAGCCACTTGTGACTGAGATTTCGCTTCCATTATTTCTTCACGCAAATTGTTCACTGTACGTTCTAAGTCTTTCTTTTCATGCAATAGCTTCTCTGCTTCCATCTAGAATACAACATGCAAAGCATCATGCAACACACAATTGTTCAGGGCAACTACCAATGCTTATGTAAACTGAGGTACCCGTCTGAACTCCCTTCTGGTGATTTTCATTAGCTATATTACAGTTCCTGCTATATAAACTGATGATTTAGATAATGGAACTATGAAATTTTGTATTCAATTTTCCCCATTATTGCCTGCTCTTGTGTTTTTGAATCACAAATACCTAAGGTGGCTGGAAACAGTTGCAGCTATTCATCTGGATTCCATATTTCAGACCCACCCACTAGACCATCTTTTTTCTTTTTTCCTGTTTATGTTTTAACATATGATGTTTAAAAAACTATTCTCTCCCCCTAACATAAGATAATTTTCCAGAAATTTACATTGAAGGAAAAGGATGAATTCAAATCGGATGGCCTTATGTTTGTGAATATTTAGACTCAAAAAGTCATTTTTTCATTTTGGTAGTTTCACTGAACATATAGTACACATAAAAGTGCTACAATAAAAGGTGACATGCTTCATAAATTGGTAATCCAGTATTTTCATATTTGTTCAGTATGAATAAAACAATATTTTCTAGCAATGCAATTCTAGGTAAATACCACCATCTATTAATCAAACTGAATTAATATTTATCAATAATTATGATAACAACTTTCACTTCTGAGAAAGGTTAATAATAAGGTTGGCCTATTCAAATAGTCAAGCAGTATTATATGCAAATAAATCAGTTTAAAATACAAAAAATATTTACACAGTTGTAGTAAAGCAAAACAGAACTATTACTGAAGGACAAAGAATTGATTAGTGATAGAAATATTCATTCTTCATGAGAAATGCTGGGTTAGGTTCAAAGTTTCACAACATATTTAAAAATACATTTGCTGAGAATATGTGCAAGACATTCATTGTGTTATTGCCCCCACTCCAAACTTGGGTTTTTATGTTAGAAAAGATTCTGTCAAAATATAAATGTATTATGTCTTATTCATTGAAGCAATTCAACAATTTATGAAGTTTAGACATCCAAGGCTACTCCAGAGAATCAACTATCACATCAAATGATAATACCGGTAAATGTTATATCAATGTACAAAAGTTTGATTTCAACTTATTCATGAAATAAGGCTTCCAAACATGTACATAATCACTGCTGGAACATTGTATTTTAAAGGATTTCCTTTGATTATACATGGGATAAATGGGGTACTCTGTGATGCGGAATGACATACACATCTTACATACCCTGTAGTAATCAGCTTGTCTGGCCTTGGGAGAGAATTCAATCATTTTCTCATTGAGCCTTTGCAGTGAATCTTCTAATGTTGCTTTTTCAAGCTTTACAACATTCATCGTGTATAACTCTTCATCTTTCTCCAAAAGTTTCTGCTCTAATTCATGCAAACTATCTTCTAGTAGAGATTTTTCATCAGCGAATTTATTCTGATTTTCTGATTCTTGTTTAATCTTTTCGTCATGTAGTTCATCGAGGGTTTCTTTCAGAATTTGTTTTTCAGCTACAAGTCTTTGGATTTCATCGGATTCAATTAATGTCATATCGGCCATTTTGATTCTCATTTCAGCCATCTTGCTATCAACTTCTTCGAGAGACTGTCTCAGTTTATCATTTTCTCGATTCAATTGTAACATTCTCTCCGAATCAGATTTTTGAAATTCTATGATTTTATTATTGGCCTCTTGAAGTGATAATTCTAGAGTCTGTTTTTCTTTTGAGAGATTTGATACTTCAGTTTCAAACCCAATCTAAAGTTAGAAAAGCAAACATCGAAGAACTAGTGTTATTCTACAGTGACTGTATGTGTAGCACACATTCCAAGAGTTTTCCTCAGAACATAAACCATAAAGGAATAGCTGATGGATTGCTCTTGATGCATGCACTTTTTAAGAAGTCGACGATGAAGAAACCATTGTATTTTCTAAATAAATAAATGGTTATAAAATTTGTACTTTTGATTTTCAAATCATTCAGAATGTAAATGATGTTGGATATCAAAATATTGTAAATTTTCATCAAAACACAATAATTCATTATCTAATCATAATACACATCACAAATTTGCTATAATTTCTTCATCGCTGACATAAGAACAAACTTGCATGCAATTTAGTGTTGGGAATTCCAAATGTCAGAGTTCCATAAACACTGGCCACATTGAAAAAGACAAGCCAGTTAAAGCCTAGGTATTCAGTAAATGTGGTGTATATATGGACCTAACATTTGAAAAAATCCCATATGTTTTAATTGCAATACAAAACAATAAAACAAATTAACACATTATTATTAGTCAATTGAAACTCAAGACATACTTTGACAAGTCGATTTTACTATTTCATATGACAAATGCTTTTCATTATCTGTTGGTTTAGAAATGAAATGGAATCAATCATAAGAAAATCTCTTTAATCAATGCATGTCTTAAGAGTAAACAGTGCTACACACAACAATGAATGCTAAACTGATGGGCAGATGAGTGTAAACAGTTGAAAACAAACTCACTATTGTAAACTGTTAGTTAATCAAATAGTAATTTGTTCTATTCACTGAAGCAAAAACTCCTTAAGGTTAGCAGAACTGTCAAAGCCTAGATTTCCTAGGTGCATTCATTTTCACATATTGGCCACAGTTAATAAATTGTTTGTCATGATTCCATGATATTCCATGATTTTCAATTGATGAGGTAATGATTTTGTTGATTTTGAAACATGGGTTGGAAATGCCTTTGATTGATACAATCTTTCAATGTTTCAAAGTTGAGAAAAGAACAGAGACGTCACATGTGTCGAACATTGGGGATATTTATTTATTTGATTATTTTATTTGTCTATAAGACATCAGTATAACTAGAAATAAACAGACGAGAAGTTGGTGGTGAATATGATGTTGCTGTTAGTGAAAATATTTGCTTTTATAGTATTGTACTTTAATTGACATTAAAGCAGATATATGTCAGAGGTGCACAATATCAACAGACAGTTAAGCAACCACAAGCTTATGTCTCAGTCACATTTGATCTACCGCAACCATACGGTGGCAGTTGCTTCCCTAACTGACAGAAATATACAGCATAAAAATAGGGATAAGCAGAACAATGTAGAATTTCTACATCAATTTTGTGAAGCCAATGTTGCCATATGTCTGCAGAAAAGCAATATGACTGAGGCTTAAGTGAACACAAAGACTAAGAACAACTTGGAATACATCTCATTTGACATAAGATCAATGAGTGGTCAAATAGCATGTTTGATGAATCCATGCTTTGTTTAATTGCATTGACCAACCATGAGCTATTACTGTGACATGAACTAGTGGACTACCTAAAGTAGACAAAACAGTATCTCTTGCCAATGCGATCATCAATAGTGACCAAAGTTCCACCTACCTTTTGCTTGTTGGTTGCTTGTAAGCCCTCCTGTTTTACTACGTGTATAGATTCATTTTTCTCCACTTGTAGTTGTTCGATCTGCTCCTCTAGGTTCTCCCGTGTTGTATTGTTCTCCTCCAAGGCACGTTTTAACCTGCTGTTCAGAGCTTCAATCGTGTCATCAGCCTGGTTAGAAAATCATAAATTACTGTTATTCTCATTGGGCATGGGTTTTGACAATACTTTCAACAATACAGTATTTAATTCATCATGGGTTCGATCCCCACTGGGGTGGACTGACTTTTTCACATCAGCCAATTAACCAATTCATTTCATTGCTTTTTGCATTTCAGTAGGGTAAACAAGTTTCTGAGTTATTTTTGTATCATAACAAGGGAGGTTATATTGACTGGAGACTTTACTAGCTGTATCGGTACAATATCAAGCTTTATCGTTAATACTACAATTGTTTATCAACAACAATTAAATAGTTACTTTTCGCTTGGCATCTTTAACATTAGCAAGGTTTCTGTTTAGCTCTTCCACCTTCTGTTTGTACCCATCTCCCCCCTCCAACTGCTGCTGAAGTTCAAGTATTTCCTCCTCTAACATGCGACTCTTGTCCTCCAACATATGCCTTTCCTCATCAAATGCACTCTTCAATCTTTCCATTTGGTCAAACATCTCATCCTGATGGTAAATATCAAAAAAATGAATTCCTGATAAAATTGAAGTGGATGGTAATCAAGTATACGAAATGAGAAAGATGCAATTCTGGAAGTTGGAGTTCTCAAACAGGAGATCCATTTTTTATTTGAGTGAATTCTCACCTCCATTTTCTCCCTCATCTCATGCTCATAGCTGTCCTGGTCGTGTACATAGTTCTGGTCCATGTCATCTATGAATCTCTTATACTGTGCTTCTATCTCTAACTTCTCTGCAGTGTACTCTTGACCTAGAAAGAGATGTGTTTCATACAAACATACACGTATACAAAGAAATACTAAATACATTGCAAATCACATTTATGCGGGCCAGTAATATCCTAAACAAAATACATATACATTAAAACCTTGTATTTGTGAACACCTCCCTCTACA
This sequence comes from Owenia fusiformis, assembly GCA_903813345.2. Classification (NCBI taxonomy): domain Eukaryota; kingdom Metazoa; phylum Annelida; class Polychaeta; order Sabellida; family Oweniidae; genus Owenia; species Owenia fusiformis. The sequence continues at coordinate 19,365,564 of CAIIXF020000008.1, read as the reverse complement.
GTAAAATTTGAAATGTTTGGAACTACTTTGAATTTAAAAAATAAGCAATCAAATGACTATATTGCAACAGTATATGAAAAAATGGAAACATATGTACAAGTCCTAACTTTGTATATTTCAGATAGTTATGTATAATGTGCAGCTGTGGCCTTTTGTAATTTAGGGAGTTTCAGCCAAGTTAATTTTTCGAAAATAACATGGCAGAGAAGCATCAAAATATAAGAGGCCACAGATATGATAGATCAACTACAAAACAAACTAAAATATACAAAAATTAGGACATGTATAAATGTTTCTATTTTTACATATTCTGTTTCAATATGGTCTTTTAATTGCTTATTTTTAGATTCAAAGTAGTTCCAAACATTTAAAATTTTACTGTAGTGAACACAGTTCTCTAGTGGTCATCTTCCTCCGCACATACTCCTCTGTCTTCTGTATAAATTTCCCACTCTGTAAAGAACAACTACCTACAGAGAACACTGTGGCTCCTTATGGCCACAATGGCTCCATAAGTGTTCACTGTACATAGGTTTTACTGAACACAGTTCTAATGTCATATGAGCCTGGCCATCACAAAAATTAATTGTGCTACAGAGCCAAAAATGTGCCCAGGATTAAGAGGAAAGTGTGCTAAATTCAAATCAGACATTTTGGTCTATATATGCAAGGAAATATTGTTAAGACATAAGCCATGGCTCAATTGAAAGGTTTCTTTGTGCTTTTTAAGATAAACAAAAAATCAGAATATTGAAAAAATCTGTGATAAGACCCCTTTTCCTGTGGCCTGGCTCATATACAGCTACATTATAATGGATAACTTAGTATTTATTGTCTCCTTACATATTCTTGCCACCTCCTCTTCATGTTTAGCAACCAGAGCAGCTTGTTCACTGGCCAACCACTCAGCCTTTTGTTTCTCCAGTATGGAGTAGAAGTCTTCCTTCAGCTGACCCTTCAGTGATGCTTCACCCTTGAACCAGAGTGTGAATTATTGTATTGTAAATTAAAATTACCAGTATGTAAAAAAACACTTTTCAATTTGTAAAACTGATAAGATTTGCCCAAGTTTGGATCTAGGAAGTTTTAAAACATTATTCTTCGGAAATGTGCACAGTTGTAACTCTACAGACCTTTCATGAGATATTTTTAAAAATTAGATATTTACATATTATTGCACTTTTTATTGCATATTATTGCTTTATTGTAAATCTCTTACTATTAATTATAATGGGGCTTAGATTTGTTCCATTCTCAGGTTACTTTTCAAGCCTTCTCATTTTTTATGATAATCTTTATCTTATTTTGAACAATTAAAACTTACAATATCGACATGTAAAAGACCAGGTTGTTCAATAAGTTCATGCAAAAAAATTTTCATTTTCTACTTTAAAATTTTTTATGAAACTTTCACAGAAAGTACAAAAAAAATTATGCATCAGGACACAAAAAATACATAAATTGCTTTGTTATGACTGAAAAAGTAATGGTTACTATGGTAACTTGTGTTTTGGTCGTGCGAAGCAATTTTTCTTTGCTCTGAACTCTGATCAATACATTTCTGCTTGCAAATCAGAGCTTAGAGAAAATTGAGCATGTAAAAATAATCAACAAAGCAGACTGCAAACATTTAAATCCTGGGGAGACCTCAGAACTTATTGAACAACCTGGTATATATAACAATGAACATCTTTATTTCAACCATGAGAGCCACCTATTGACTCACCAGGCACCAACCGCTAGGGCCGCTGCAGCTACTGCCCCACTGGACAGTCTAAACTGTGGGGACATTAAACTTTCATTTGACTTAACATATGATATATTGTTTCATAATTTCATAAACATAATTTGAAGTGCATAAAATAATTTATCCTTCTTACTGGTTTATTTCATCTATCATCTGAGAATTGAAAAATAAAAATAAGAAAATTGGAGATTGAAGAAAATATTATATGGCACTTATGTTTCACATGATTTCAGTGAATCAGTAAATAAAATTAGTTTCATGTTTCTAGCCATAGAGGAATGATTAAGACACACAGCAAGCACATACTATGGTTATGTTGTATCTTTGAGTACAGAAAAACCTGTATAAATGGAACATCTTAATTTGTACCTCTAAAAGTGTTTCACTTTGGAGGTGTTCCACTTGTAGGGATTCATTTACGTTTAGAGAGTTGAAGTGTTCCAATAACACACGTGTTCCACTTTACAGGTTTCAAATTACATATTTCAAATATACAATAAAGAACATGATTTCCTACCTTACTAAACATTGAATCATAATCCTTCATTTCCATCCTATGTTTCTCTTCCAGTTCCCCAACCTCTTGCTGGTATCGTTCCTTGATTGCGTTACGTTCTTTTTCAAACTCAGCCTCCAAGTCATTATGCAACTTCTCAAGACGCTCCTCATACTCAGCACTTTGACGAGTTGATTCCTCAGATTCAATTCTGTATAATATTACAATAAAATGTTTATAACTGTGATTGTGACAAAATTTTAATTTGGCATTGTATAGACTTTAATTTGTATGCTTAACATATTTGTCAATATAATGGAATATCAGAATCTTTATTTTTGATTATGATGCAATCTTTTATTTACAAGCTATATGTAGGATAATAACTATGACTGTGACAAAACTTTGAAATGGCCTTGTACAGACAATGCATTGGATAATTCTGCCATTATTGTGTCAATATAGATGGAATACATGCATTGACTTCAATGATATCATTTGCATCAATGCAATATTCTAATTTTATTTTCCTATATAAATGAACAGATCATTTATCTGACATCAAGTCACTTCATACTATTTCATCAAATTATATGTATTAACGTTAGATTAAAGGTTTTTATTATATTTTTTTTTATTATTATTTTATTAAAGGAATATTCCTTGCCAAACCATTTCTCTCCTCATATGGTAGCTATAACCATATATATGCTTGCCATGTTTAGCAAAACACGCAAAAATGTTTTGATATGGTCAAATTTGATCACTTAGAAATGCAGGGCTTGCATTAACGGCGTCCCTGACATGTTAAGGACTCAAAAATAATTTGGAGGACGCAAAAATTGAAAATATTTCCGTTTTTTGGACGCAAAATTTTTTTAGGTCAATACTACAATGTGTTTACAACGATATCTAACAAAAACAAATAATTATGATCTCTCACCTTTATTTGAATCGTAAATAAGGCTCAACATGTTGAATATTTACAAATAATCATGATTCTCTCAGATTTTTTTGACTTTCTTTATTTTTAGATTTGAAACCATGACACGCCACAGTTTTTCCTATTCAGAAACAAATATTAGGTTATTCATGAAATAAAATGTATTCATTGTCGAATGAACGAACATGCATTTATTCAGTCCGTACTTAACGTTTACTTCCGTTTTAAATTCGCGGCAAGAAATCAAAAACTGAAAGGTGTTTTGGTAAAAAATGCTTTTAAAATAAAGTTATACCTCAAAACAGGCTAGAAATAGGGGACACACTTTTTTTTCAAAGGACACACTTTTTTTAAAAAAATTGCGTCCGTGGGACTCACAAATTTTCTAACCTAATGCAAGCGCTGGAAATGTGATGCTCAATTCCAGTAAGCTGCAATCTTTTAAATTTCACACAGGAAGTGATGTCATCGACTCTCAACTTTGCATATAGCATTAGGTGAGGAGCTATTAAGAATTACAAAACCAGCTAAATATTCTTTTTCAACTTTGTATCTTATTTAATCCTTCTGAAATCTCTTCTTTTATTCTAAGTTGACAAGCCCTGAAAATATTTTTGCACAGAAAGTAATGATCACTTGTCTAGAAGTGATTTTGTGCTACTTTCCTATACTGTTATGGGCAAGGTCATAGAAGTTGAGAGTTGATGACATCACTTCCTGCAAGAAATCTTAAAAGATGGCAGCTCACTGTAAATAAGCACTAGATTTTTAAATGATCAATATTGACCATATTAAAACATTTTCCCATGTTTTGCTAAATATGGAAACTATATATATGATTATAGCTACCATATCAAGAGAGAAAGGGTCTGTCAAGGAATATTCCTTTAAAGGCATTTATTATCAAATAATCAAATTAACATTAGATTACCTACAATCATACCTCTATTTTCAAACATAATATTGCTAGTCTAACATGTTTTAAGCATGTTTTTAATGAAAAATAGTAGTTATTTAGTTAGTTAATTGTTAATAAAGCAACATGGTGTATGTCAGTGTACAGTCAAACCTGTTCATACAAACATATGGAAGATCTGAAGACTGTCTTTGTCTGAAAGGTGTTAACAATGGACAGGTTCCACTGCACATACCAGCTAACCAGTCACTTTGATCATGCAAATAATCCAAACTATTTCTCTCTTCAATTACAAAGAGAACATGTTGAAATATCTCCAGTAGTTGGGTAAAAAATTGTCCCCTCTAAGGATCTAAATCTGAGCACTGTTAAATTGAAAGCACCCACAATTTAAGCTGACAGAAAATCAAATTTTCATTTTACGATTTTACAATCTTTTTACAACTGTAAGAATATGAACATGTTCCATAAAATGGAATGAGCTTGACTACTGACTAGTATTAGTGTTTTCCTATTTAATTGCAGACCTGTTATGTGTTAGTACATGTGGAGAGCCAGGTGATCCTTTCTCTTGACTGGACACACTTTTCTTCATTTCTTCATACTGGAGCTGAAGTTCCTCAGAAAAATCACTTTGCAATCTAAGAAATGACAGCACATAAGCTTATCTAATAGAGGCAATTAAGTACAAGGCATTAACATGATAAAATGTCACCACGTTGTTGCTCACAATATTATAAGTTCAATCTTATTCAGATTTGAATTTCTTAGAACTTGTAGATGATTTTGAAAAAATAAATTGGTCAATTTGAAGCTAGTTGTAAAAGGACCTTTTTGACCCTGAGAAGGTCATTGAAGGTGGAATCTCAAATCTAAAGTCAGATTTGAACTTGTGAGAACTTGTAGATGATTTTGAAAAAAATTGGTTAATTTGAAGCAAGATGAAAAAATACCTTTTTGACCTTGAGAATGTCATTGAAGGTCAAATCTTTTTTGACCTTGAGAATGTCATTGAAGGTCAAATCTATAGTCAGATTTGAACTGTTGAGAACTTGTAGATGATTTTGAAAAAAAGATTGGTCAATTTGAAGCGAGTTGAAAAAAGACCTTTTTGATCTTTCTTGACCTTGAGAAGGTCATTGTAGGTCAAATCTCAAATCTATTCAAATTTGAACTTCTGATAACTTGTAGATGATTTTGAAAAGAAATTGGTCAATTTGAAGCACATTGAAAAGACCTTTTTGACCTTGAAAAGGTCATTAAAGGTCAAATCTTAAATATAAAGTTAGATTTGAACTTCTGGAAACATGTAGATGATTTTGAAAAAAAGTGAAGTCAGTCTAAACAGTATTTGTTAAGTTATTGGAAGTTGTAAGAATTTGTTACAGAGATGTTAAAAACAGAGACCATAACAATATGTCACGACTTTTTGGTGGTGACATAATAAAGTACCAGAAATTCATTAAAGATTATGTACAATATTTGTCCAATTATATTTTTCTCTCCACATTTTTTGCACATTTTCCTTCATGAAATCTGTGAAGTACAGTATATGTTAGTAACTAAGAGGTATGAGAGGGGGGCTTAAATGACACACAAATTCACAAAAGCGTTTGCACACAACAATTCAACACTGCAAAATGAAAAGAAAAAGATTCTTTAACTAAAAATAGATGTCATCAGTATGTTATCTATCAGAATTTAAAGCTGTATGAGTAATATGAGTGCAGAAAGTAACACAAGACATCTATCATTACATCTAGATTGGGGAATATCCCAGAATTCATAGATGAACCTACATGTAGAGGTCAATCTTTACATGAAGATTGGTTCATCTATGAATTCTGGGTTATTTCCTACTCTTTATATAGCCATACACTAATGTATATAGTAGCCAAGCACAATCGATTAATGCTTGTGTGACATAAATAGAGATCTCTTATGGAAAATGGTCTCCCTTTAATAGGTGTGCCATTAATTTGACACTTTCAGTGAAACAAATTCTTCAAAGATTTATGCAGTGACTTGGTTCTGGTCTACTCATTGCTGTAACATATCAAAAAGGGTGACATGGGTCCATTCATAATATATGTTAGGTGAACCATTCTTCATGGGAACTGTAATTCAATGTCACATCAATATTCTGAATTTAAAGTTTACCTTTGAGTCAATTGAACCTTTTCCAAAGCAAACTTCTGTTCCAACTCATCCTGAATGGCTGATTTTTCCCTGTGAATTTGTTCCTCATGAGCAAGGCTCAACTTTTCCTGCAACAAATATTATGTTTTTAATACAGAATAAGATATGTACATGTGCTTTTAATGTTAACCTCTTTATTCAGACACTCCTCTCCATATGAATGGAAAAGGCAATAACATGCAAAATGTCACCTCCTGCCATTTTTAACAGAAGCCGGTGCTAAACACCAGCTACTTAACACCAAACACCAACTACTGTCCATAAAAATCCTTATTTTCCCAAATATTTGGCATTTATAATGTAGAATCAGGATTTCCATTCTTTTGTAAGAAGTGTACACTTACCTTTTCAGCAGCAAAAGTATTCTCCAGCGCCATCTTTTCTTCTGCATGGGATTTTTCTAATTCCATGACCTCTTGTTTGAATGCCTCTTCAATGTCTCGTTTCTCAGAATCAAACATCTTCTGTAAATCTTCAACTTTCTTGTCATGTTCTTTTTGCTGGGTTTCTAGTTGAGATTTCACTTTCTCTATCACAGATACTGTAACATAAAGAAAGATTATTTAAAGGAAAAAAATGTTTATTAGAAACTTGCAAGTACATTTTTGTTTTCACTCACAGCAATCAAGATAATTTCATCAGATTTGAACCTTTGGTCTATTTTTCAATAACATGTGATTTGGACGAGTAAACTCATCAGCAGACATGAATTTAATGTAAACTTTGTTATGGTACTACTGAAAATAGTTAAGTAATTGTTATAAAAGCAGAGCCGTTGAGGGGTCACTCTTGGCTGTTAATTATGTAATGCTATTTGATGATGTGTATAAATTAAGTAATATTTATACTGTCTGTAACACAAAAAGCAATTTATATTTGCAAGAATATTAAATCCATGGCTCTTGGCAATTTATCATTTCAAAATTTGTTAGTTGTTCAAAATCAGCAACAACCGATTTTGAATTCAATGATCAGTGAATTAGTGCAGTCAGAATGTGGGTTTCGGCGTGCGTTCAGAGGGATTTTATGGGACATAATTTTTCATGTTACTACTATGATTATACATATTTGTATGGATTATTAGATCTTAGTTTTTCAGCTTTTAGATTTTGTGGCCATTTTACCCCCCATGGGCTAAAATTTGGACCCCTACTATATAATTGGGCAAGAACTCAAAAAAAACTCAGTGGAATGTTTCCAAATTACTAAGTTATATTGGTATAGGCTAATTGAATATATGATCAAAATTTCATGTCACATGGTTAATTGGTTGCCATGGAAATGGATAAAACATGCCCTTCTGGTGTCAATTTTCAGGCCAATTTTTCAGGACTGACAGAGTCATTTCATGCATATTTTGTCACCAATGTGTTAGGATAGGTTAAAATGTCAATAGAAAACTTCTATAATATATAAGCAACAATTGTATGTTAAGATCAGTCCACAAAACCTCAGATTTTGGCCTTGTATTGGTCCATGACTTATACAGGGGTCTATTCATAGACTCGAGCTCCCACATTGGATGGATGCTATAACTTTTGAAATAATGGAGATACAGGTCTCATTTTTTCAGATCTTCATAAATGGTTAGTTTTAAGTATTCTATTTTACTTTGGGAGCTGACATGTGATTGGTTGCCATGGTAACCAGGGTTTTAGGGAAATTCCGACCCCCACATTGGATGGATGCTCTAACTTTGGAAATAAGGGAGATACATGTCTCATTATTTCAGATCTTAGACAATGATTGATTATAAATATTAAATTAGACTTTGGGGGCTGAAATTTGATTGGTTACCATGGTAACTAGAGTTTTATTGAAATTTGGACCTCCTCAATTGATAAATGCTTTTATGTTTGAATTCAAGCAGATACAGATATCATCATTTCAGATCTTAAAAATTAATTAGATTTGTGTATTGAATTAGACTTTGTAGCTTAGCATTTACTTGATTGCCATGGTAACCATGTTTCATCGTCATGGTACCCCTAATTTTTTTATTTCAGTCTTACCTTCATTTGAGAATGGTCAATTCACAACATGTTATACCAAAATGCTCAAAATTATCATTTTGCTCTTTATTTCAGCAATTTATCCTGTATGTCTGACAGTGTAGCCTCATTCCATTCTACTAGTTCTCACACATATTCAGACTCCCAACTTGTTTTTACTCATCATTATCTTTTCATCTTCCACAATTGCCTCTTAATTAAAAATATCAACAATTTCTATTGGAAAGAAGGATTCTTTTGACCATTCTTGTGTTAAAGATTCGTCAGGGAATTCACAGTTCATTCATGCAGTGTTGGGCATAATGGTAGAGCTGGGTTTAGGCTGGTGGGAATGTGTCCATACATAGGTTTGATAATTTACTCTCTTCAAATGTGAAAGAAAATGTCAACACCTTCATAAGTGAGGGCAGCATTGTTCTGTTTTTTTCTGTATCTCATGGGAAACAGCTCATCTATTAGTGGCAGTTATTTTTCTATTTCTGCTGTTTTGTTGTATTTCTGCACTGGAGGAATCTGATCCAGTAAACGCATTGAAGGCTAATATAGCTTCACACAGGACTTGGTCCTAGGTTTTCAGCTACAGGGGTTGGGTTGAGCTTCTGACATCTAATGGGACAGAGTTCACATCAGTTGAGGTTCTTAAGGTTATTTTCTTCATAATAGGAATCAATATAGAAATTCCTGACACAATAAAATCCAAAGTTGAATTGTTCACCAGTAAAAGTACAGCAGAATAACAAAAATATATTTGTAACTTACATCAATAGATAACAATATGAGCTGTTTCACATAAGATATTCTCCAAAACAGAACAGTCCTGCCCTCACTTATGGAGGTGTTGACATTTCAACTTTTCTCATCTTTCAAGATTGGTCCTTGACTGCTTTCATAGCAGCTAATATAATGCAATGAATTAAATGATGAACTCTTCCATCTTGTAATGATTGCTCATTATAACATTTGAAGAGGATGGATGATAAAACTTATATTTGGAAGTGGAAACATTACCCCCCGTTTCCCAGGAGTTCACTGTATATAAACCTTGAGGGGATCCTCAGCTCAGGTGAGTTACTTTTGACATTTGATATGGCAATGGACCCAAATTTTAGGATCTGGTATGAGAATGCTCTCCAAATTATGAAAGGTATAGCAATGGTCGGATTTGGGAATGGTTGTGAAAAATATGTTGCCCCTCACTTGTTGCACATGTATGGCATTGATCTAGTATATCCTTAATGTGAGGTTGTTTTTGGTTGTTTTCCTCAATGATCTGCCTTCTTCTCGAAATTTTGAATGGCCATGTTTTCATATCTAGTTATTTGGTATGGCACTGGTCATATATTTGGGCATTTGGTATGGCTTTTGGGCATTATTTTGGTTGATATCGGAACACATTCAAATTTGACAGATTGGATGGGAACATATTGATACCTGAGGGTTCAGCCTTGGACCCCAGCCAATTTTATATACAGTGAAACCACAGGGACCAGTCTTAACCCATTCTGCCAAGTCCAATACTGCATGAATGGACTATATCCCCTGAGGATCCTTATCTCCAGAATGGTCAAAACAATCCTTCATTCCAACAGAAACTGATGTTAAGAGGAAATTGTGCTAAATGAAAACAGTAATGATGAGTTCAAATGAACAAATTAGGAGTCAGAACTTTTGTAAGAACTAGTCGTATGGAATAAGGCAATATTGTCAGACATACATGTATTGTTTACTAGTATTTGATATTTTATGAGCCAAACAATGTTTGCATCTCTAGTATTATTGAGTCATGAGCATGTAAATCATATAAAATAGAAAAAAAAAATTAAGAATAAAATGGTAACTTTGAGCAATTTGGTATTTTATGTCATGTATTGACCTATCTAGAATAAAGGTGAATCTGAAAACGAAAACAGCAGTTACCATGACAATGAAACATGGTTACCATGGCAGACAAATAAATCCTAGCTTCCAAAGTCTAATACAATACACACATATTATTATTATCTTACATCCGAAAAGATTATCTTATCTGGCTGTATTTAAGAGTTATAGTGTTCATCAATTGTGGAGGTCTGAATTTCAACAAAACCCTGATTTCCATGGTAACCAATCAATCATTGTCAAAAATCTGAAAAAATGAGACATGAATCTCCCTTATTTCAAAAGTTATAACATCCATCCAATGTCGGGTCAGGATTTCCTTAAAACCCTGGTTACCATGGCAACCAATCATATACCAGCTCCAAATGTATATTAAAATACTTAAAACCAACCATTTATGAAGATCTGAAGAAATGAGACCTGTATCTCCCTTATTTCAAAAGTTATAGCATCCATCCAATGTGGGGGTCGGAATTTCCCTAAAACCCTGGTTACCATGGCAACCAATCACATGTCAGCTCCCAAAGTAAAATAAAATACTTAAAACTAACCATTTATGAAGATCTGAAAAAATGAGACCTGTATCCCCATTATTTCAAAAGTTATAGCATCCATCCAATGTGGGAGCTCGAGTCTATGAAATAGACCCCTGTATAAGTCATGGACCAATACAAGGCCAAAATCTGAGGTTTTGTGGACTGATCTTTACATACAATTGTTGCTTATATATTATAGAAGTTTTCTATTGACATTTTAACCCTTCCTAACACATTGGTGACAAAATATGCATGAAATGACTCTGTCAGTCCTGAAAAATTGGCCTGAAAATTGACACCCGAAGGGCATGTTTTATCCATTTCCATGGCAACCAGTTAACCATGTGACATGAAATTTTGATCATATATTCAATTAGCCTATACCAATATAACTTAGTAATTTGGAAACATTCCACTGAGTATTTTTTGAGTTCTTGCCCAATTATATAGTAGGGGTCCAAATTTTAGCCCATGGGGGGTAAAATGGCCACAAAATCTAAAAGCTGAAAAACTAAGATCTAATAATTCATACAAATATGTATAATCATAGAAGTAACATGAAAAATTATGTCCCATAAAATCCCTCTGAACGCACGCCGAAACCCACATTCTGACTGCACTAAATGCAATGTTTAGTATATGTAGGAAATACCTTCATCATCACTGGCCATGTCGCCAGCTCCGCCATGTTTCACTCCAACCTTAGGGAGCTTCCTGCGTGTCCTCGTAGGTGTACCAAGTCCTGCTGTGGGATCATCATCCTCTGACGTACCTGCAAAACATTATATTATATTAACAACATATAGTCCCCGATCTGATTTCCAAAAGGGCTCTAGAAAAGGGGTTTTGTTGTCCGGTACTTTCCCACATAAAATGATTGTACCGTTTGAAAGAACAGACTTCCCTCTTAAAGAAAACACCTCTTCTATTGATGTAAACAGGGGCAAAAGGCACCAAAACGGGGTTAGACAAGGTGGCATTCTGAAGTCTCACTTTCTTGTCATCACGATTCCAGGTAAACCATTAGACGGATTTACTTCAAATTTTCACACATGTAACATGGTAAGAAGTTCTAGAGCTGATTAACTTTGCGGCGGCCATCTTGCATTCTGGCGGCCATCTTGGAATTTTTTTGCGATAAATATTGTCATCGCGATTCCACAAAAACCACGTAACAGATGTACTTCAAATGTTCACACATGTTACATGGTAAAAAGTCCAAGACCTCATTATTTTTTCGGTGGCCATCTTGCATTCTGGCAGCCATCTTGGAAGTTTAAAGATAAATCTTGTCATCACAATTTCAGGAAAACCAAACGGATTTACTTCAAATTTTCACACATATTACATGGTAAGAAGTTCTAGAGCTAATTAACCTTTCGGTGGCCATCTTGCATTCTGGCGGCCATCTTGGAAGTTTTTTTGGATAAATCTTGTCATTGTGATTCCAGGAAAACCACTTTACTGATTTTCTTGAAACTTTTACACATGTTACAAGGAAGGTTACATGCTACCTTTTATATTGATATAAACAGGGGCAAAAGGCAGTTAAGTGGGGTTACACAAGGTGGTATTCTAAGGAGAATGTTATCTATTTTTCTGTATTTTAAACCACATTATTTGACATAAATGCATATTTGGTGTATGATATCATGTTTTATATTGATAGAAACATGGGCAAGAGGCGTTACAATGGGGTAACACATGGTGATATTCTAAAATACATATCTTTACTCTGCTTCTGTACTTTATACCACTTAAATGCATTTTGTGTATGTCATCGATTGATTTTTAGAATAAATAACTACATTTCATCAAAAAGAAAAAAGATTATTGAAAACGTCAAACATGTCTTTGAAATCCATTATTGCACAGCGATTATTGAGAGCGAAATGTATGCTAAATTGGCCTTGATCTGAGTATATAACGGAATTAAAGCTCTTTTAAACGAAAATGTAAATGTGTGGAAAACCTTTCACTGTGCATCATGTCAACGAAATGTTCTTCATGCAGTTGAATTATCTTCTGGACAGGTGATCACACAGAAGGAGAGACCTGCGTATCATATCCTTACTAAATATAAACAAAAATGACAAATGAGAAAGGAAAAAATTGTAAAGCAACCTAGTGGGAAAAGCAAACTGTAAAGTGTAAAACTGGCAAACAAAAATCAAACCTGAATATCCCAAGACAAGAATCTAATATGGGAATAAACAGCATCCACACCGTTCAATGACCAATTCCTCATCAACGACCAAAACTCCGAGGGACATTCCATTCATACTGAAGTCATTAAAATACATGTTGAAGAAAAATTGAAAATAATGATATCCAATACTCTTAAGATCAAAAATAGTTGTAGATACTATAGTACTCATAAAAGCTGCAGATAACGTTTCTTCATCAGGAAAGCAAGCTGTCTCTTAGTCAGATATTAACTAACGAGCTGGTTCAGAGCACCAGCATGTCATACTATGTGAATGGGCTCTGTATCCACAATGTTGCGAGTTCGAGACACATGTGCTCTTTGCGTTTAATAATCAACAAAAATCACTTAAACCTGCACTAAAACTGTGTGTCAGATCGATATAAGTATAGGGTTTGGAAACTAATTGTACCAACAAAAAGAACTTGAAAAACACTGCTACAATATCAACGTAAGCTTTCAATAGTAGTGACGATGCAGAAACATGCAAAATGTCACCACACCTTGTTAAGTATACAGTACACATTAACTACTGAACAGTGTCAAGATAAACGTTCGAAGCAATTACAATATGTCACCCAATCACTAGTGGTGGTGACATAAAAATAATGTATAGAAAAATCTACTCGTGATTGATAGAAGAACTGATTGTTTACTCTAAGTTTTCAACTAAATATATTTCTAATAAGCAATGTTTTATCGAAAAGAAAAAATACTTTCATGTTATATAAAATCAAATAAATTAATTATATTTTTTTTCGTTATGTTAGTTACACCAGTAATAATAAACCTGTTTATAAAGTGGTGTTAACTAGACTATATAATTTAACAGACATAAAAGTAATAATAAACCTGTTTATAAAGTGGTCTTAACAAGAATATAGAATTTAACAGTCATAAAACCTAAAGAAATATACCAGGAAGGGACCATTGTGAATGTAAATGTATAAAGTGTGAAAATTTGAAGCAAATCTGTAAAGTGGTTTTTCTGGAATCGTGATGACAAGATTTATCTACAAACTTCCAAGATGGCCGCCAGAATGCAAGATGGCTATCGGAAAGTTAATAAGCTCTATAACTTCTTACCATGTAACATGTGTGAAAATTTGAAGTAAAACTGTTACGTGGTTTTCATGGAATCGTGATGACAAGATTTATCTAAAAACTTCCAAGATGGCCGACGGAATGCAACATGGCCACCGAACACGTAAGTAAAACTATGAAGTGGTTTTTCTGGAATCGCGATTACAAGATTTATCTATAAACCTTCCAAAATGGCTGCCAGAATGCAAGATGGCCACTGAAAAGTTAATCAGCTCTAGAACTTCATACCATGTAACATGTGTGAAAATTTGAAGTTAATCTGTTAGGTTGTTTTCCTGGAATCACGATGACAAGATTTATCCCAAAATTTCCAAGATGGCCGCCAGAATGCAAGATGGCTGCCGAAAAGTTATTCACCTCTATATTTTCTTACCATGTAACATGTGTGGAAATTTGAAGTAAATCCGTTTGGATTTCCTGAAATCGTGATGACAAGATTTATCTTAAAACTTCCAAGATGGCTGCCAGAATGCAAGATGGCTACCGAAAAAATAATGAGGTCTAGGACTTTTTACCATGTAACATGTGTGAACATTTGAAGTACATCTGTTATGTGGTTTTTGTGGAATCGCGATGACAATATTTATCTGAAAAAAATTCCAAGATGGCCGCCAGAATGCAAGATGGCCGCCGCAAAGTTAATCAGCTCTAGAACTTCTTACCATGTAACATGTGTGAAAATTTGAAGTAAATCCGTCTGATGGTTTACCTGGAATCGTGATGAAAAGAAAGTGAGACTTCAGAATGCCACCTTGTCTAACCCCGTTTTGGTGCCTTTTGCCCCTGTTTACATCAATAGAAAAGGTGTTTTCTTTAAGAGGAAAGTCTGTTCTTTCAAACGATACAATCATTTTATGTGGGAAAGTACCGGACAACAAAACTTTTTTTCAGAGGGTCCAGATCAGGGACTAATAGGGTCACTAATAGATATACAGTAAAACCTGTATATTTCAACAGCTTTCTTATCTGAACACCTCTCAATGTGAACTATTTTTGACAGTCTAATTTCTTATTTGCCTTGATAAATAGATTTCTATGTTTAAAAACAATCAAAATGTGAAAATCGCAATCTTATCAGTTTCGGCCTGTAACAGTGGCATTCGGTAGACAGATTTTATTTTAAATTTCAGTATCATCAGGGTTGTTTAGTGATAGTGTCTGTCCAGATGATCACAGCATATATTATTTCATATAATATATATGATCTATATATAATCTCTACATTGTTTACAAGCCACTAAAGATATGTAAAAAAAATACAATCAAACAAAAAATAAAAATTCTATAAAATAATATGTGCATTAGAAACTATACAAGTGCCAGACAATAACAATGCAAAAAATAAGCTAAAAATAAAATAAAATAAAATAATATACAAAGGGCTGGTCATTACAAGAAGCTTTCATATGGTTAAGAACTCCAAAGTGACTACAGTAAAACCTGTCTTCGTGAACAACACTCTAGTGAACACCTGTCTCCAGTGGACACCATTCCTATCCTCTACTGACTAATGTATAGGTTCCCCTCTCTGTACTAGTGAACACCTACCAATACTGAACATTTTTTATTGGCAAAAAAGGTTCAATATACAGGTACACAGGTTTAACTGTACTATGATTCTTAATTGCATCAACAGTTATTACAACAATTAATTGATACAGAAAATTCATGATAGCTTCTGGTATTTGATCCCTAGGTAACCCATGGTTAGTAATCTAATACATGTATGATAAACATTTACACATCACAGTTAACCTCAGAATCCATAAAATCTCAAAAGACTTATTGCACATTAAACTGTATTAAGCATTATGACTCTAAAATTGAAACTTCAAAACAATGACAATCACAATTCAATGATTCATATTGCCTGTCATAGTATTGCAGAGCAGACAGGAAAATTCTGAATCATGATCCATTAGAGTAACGTGTTAACACTTTAATTTATAAACAAGGTGTCAATATCTTATGAATTCTTGAGATATTAACGACAATTTCCCACTCCATACAACACTTTTTACAGAATTACCACTTTTAGAGAACTGAAGCACGAAGCAAAGCCTCCTCACCAATTGAAGCTTTCAAATATGCCAAGCACTTAAACGTAGAAATACAAAAATGATAGTCAAGCGACTTCATACTGGCATACTAATTTAATAACCAAACCAAAATCATATAATCTATAGTTACTATGGTACCGTGGGTACTGGGCTCACATGGTGAAGCTCAAAAAGTGAGAAATTTTTCTTCAACAAAAATGGCAGCCATTTTAAATAGGCAAGCTTTTGAACCAGGAGTCATCATATAGGGGGTTTTCTCTATTAATGATGAACAAAAATAACATGAATTCTATAGACAAAGGTTTCAAAGCATGCCACTATTGTTGACAGAGAGACAGACAACGGACAAGTGAGTGATTCCAATAGCCCACCATGTGAGCTAAAAACAGCATGCTAATCTTAATCTCGTAAATGTTAAAGAAACACAATATAAAATAATAAGTGCTCCTATCCCAAATAATTAAGTTGTATATGAAGAAATCAAAGAAAATTATTAAACTTGATAAAATAGTAGAAATAAAATGAATACCTGATGAAGATAATCCACTTCCTCTTCTTTTGAGTAATGCCGGTTTTTGATAATCCGACAGCACGGAACCCGATCCTCGTTTTATCTCCTGGGTCCGCCTGCGACCACGCTTCTTAGCTGTTGATAGCTGTTGTTTTACAGCCTCATTTTCAAGTGTCAATTCATCATTGCGATCCTTTAGTTCTTTGTTTTCACTCTCGAGTGTTTTTGATTTTTGTTGTATGAATCTATAATGTTCATCATTGGCAATATCCCGGCTAGATTCCATATCTGTAAGTCTTCGATGTAAATCTTCAGCAGTCTCAAGTTCCTTAGCTTGTCGTATCATTACACGATCATATTCTGTCATTTTGTCACTAAGAACTTTGAGATCTTTAGTTAGACGCTCACCCTCCTGAAAGATAAATAGAAACATTATGTTTAGGGTTCTTACCAGTTAATGATTGCTTGAATGAGAGGCCGTCGTTAAATATGAAGTGAAACCTGTCTTAGTGAAAACCTCTCTCTAGTGAACAGCTGTGTTTCGTGAACACCACTTCAAGACACATTTTACATTGACTCCTGTATAAAATCCATTCCCTGTAGTGATCACCTACCTAGAGTGAACACTTTTTATGGCTCATAGGTGTTTACTATATACAGGTTTTACTGTATTATATCCTGTCCCATCTTACATGTTTTTATAATACCCATACCTTTTCAGAGTACAGCAGCTTCTCCTTGAGTACAATTTCAGATTCTTTCAGTCGCTCAATGTCTTTCTCTAGCTTCTGGCGCTGCTTAGCTGATTGAGACATCATAATGTCTCTCTCATCCTCCATCTCGTTTTGAAGAGATCTGATTTGCTCTTGGTATTTCTGTTCCACAGACCTGAAATATTACGTATTAAACCATCAAAACATATTTCTCTTACCAGCATTTCTTGGTCCAGGTAGAAACTAAGAAACTGAATTCAATCTTAAATGATTTTTAGTCAAATAGATATTGAACACATGAATAGGTTTTCCCTATGAAATATGTCAATCTTTGCTCAATTTCAATGTTAAATATTTTAGGTAGGTTGGTAGGCAAATATAGTGCAAAAGCGACTCTTAGTGTCCTATTTGTCTCAATGATTAAGCATGGTGTTGTATACAAGGTGTTCAGGAAAGATAATAATGTCATAACTTTTCTATTTCTTCCTGGGTTTCAATGGAACTTTCAAGGATTATTGTCTTAACATATTAAATAACTGGAGATACAGCCTCGAGCGATTTGGTTGGTTGATTCTGTAGTTGTCGTATCAAACAGCACATTTAAACAAGGTAGTGATGTTGGACTTGCAGGAAAATAAAGCATCTAAATTGTAGTTCACAAAGACTTCAGGGGTAGCCTTGCCCAAGTCAGTCTCTCTATTAATTCAAGATCAGGAAAAGTAAAAAAAAAATACCGACTTGGGCAAGGCTAAGACAGGGGTAGTGGGACAATTTAACCAATAATACCTCTAATTCTACATGCCTATTCTTTATTTATATTGATATAAATGAAACATAAATTCGTTCACATGTCCAATAAACAAAATGCATGAGATATATGATAAATGTATACAATTAAATATATTCCCCATTCTGTATATAGCTCTTTAACTTGCACCAAACATTTCATTCAAAAAGTGCAAATTTGTATAAAAGCTATAGAATGACATGCAAACAAATAATAGAATTCCAATAACACATAACCAGAAATCTGAAAATAAAACATCAAAATGCATTGGGAAAAATAAACCATCAAAAATGCATTGGGAAAAATAAAAAATAAAAAATGCATTGGGTATTTGTTTATTTGAGTAAGCATTAAGCATTGTGGCAGTATATAAGCATATGAGGGGTCTTTGAGTCCAAACAAATCCATTCCTGAGATTCCAGCACCTAGTCAAAGTTTCGGTCTGTACCACCATGCCTTAACAGTATACTTACAAGTAAGTTTCTTTGATTTCGGTCAATTTCTCACTAAAATTGTTTGAAATGAAAATGTCAGCAAAGAAATTGTGTTGAAGTTATTCACAACAGGAAATACCAACTCAGTACAATACGAATTCAGTACAATACAAATTCAGTACAATATGAATTCAGTACAATATGAATTCAGTCAGTATGAACTCATTACAATATGAGTTCAGTACTAGTACAAGTGTTATACAACTACTATGGAAAATAGAACTAAAAGTGAAGACTGTTCCAAAATAGATTAAAATCCATTACTTTGGATCACCCTTTATGCAAGAAAGTTGGTTATAGTATGTTTGATGTTATCCAGTGAATACAGAAAGTGATATCAGTGAGAAAGTAATGGCATTAGAACTTAAAGAAGAGAATGGTTTTACAATATTTATCGTACAAAACACATATGATGTGGAGGCTAGAGAGTGCATGAATATATCAACAGATGTAAAGAAACATAATAATTTATGTAAAAATGAAGGATAAATTGATAGAATGCATTGGTTGGACTAGTTTGACCAATCCTGTATATATTGATGATGTCGATATATTCAGGCACTCTGTCCAGGTTATTGACAGTAGTATAGAGTTTTCATAGAACTGATTACCAATCAACTAATTTTTTTTTTGAATCTGATTAGCTAAAACATGAATCAGGTGACCACTAGTTATGCTCCACCAATAAAATTACACATCTATTTAATATGAACTGTAGTATTAGGTTATCAGTTTTTTAACAGATTCAAGATTCAAGATTTTATTGTGTTTCAAACCAAACACTTGGTTTCCTCACAAAATCAATTACAAGACATTTACATATAATTATACAGTTAAAAAAAAAACGACATGCATTGTTTCACAAATACCATCATACAATCTTTCCTTTTTCAAATAGCTCCCGACGCTGATTAAAAAGTTTATTTATAAAATGTATCAATTCGTTAACAATTTCAAAATCATCAGAAGTCATCAAAAAGTTATATTTTTCTTTATCCGACATATTATCAAATGTGTCAATAAAACTTAGTTTATTAAAAAATTCAAATCTACATTTTTTATAGCCATCACACACAAGAAGAAAATGCTTTTCATCCTCTACTTCCCCCTTATTGCAAATCTGACAAATTCTTTCATTTAATTCAAGTCGATGCTGTTTAGTGCCATCTTTTTTCTTTTTCTCGTGTCTCCCTGTTTCAATTCTTAAATTATGGTTTGCTAATCTAAACCTGGCCATTTTAAAAATTAACATTTTGTTCACGCTTAATGTTAAATATCTTTCCAGATTGTAATCAATTTTCATATAATTTCCAAGTTTTCTATTTTCCCTTATAGCTCTATCATTAAGTTCTATATATTTTCTTTGCATTTCAAGTTTAATTGCTTTTAGTAATCGTTTTATTCCAAACGTACTCCCATTTTCAAAGACATGTTGAAAATGAAAGTACTTTAATATGCATTCCATATGTTTGACATATATGTTATTTTTATCCCGAAATGATATATTTATTAAGCTTTCTGCGTTTGTTTGATGCACACATTTCAACCAATATTTTATGGAATATATAAGTGAGTCTATAGCTAATGGAAATCTTCCTAAATCTTTTTTAACGGCATAACTTGAAGTATATTTGTTAACCCCTAAAAGGAATTTGCAAAATTTATTGTGTATTTTTTCAGGAATAAAGTCTTCATAAGAACTCTCTAGTTTAAGGTCCCCTTGACTAATCCTTCTGTCAACTTTCAAGTGAAGCATTGACCAAAATTCACTTCCGTATAATAATATAGGCTTAACACACATGTCAAAGATTTTTGTGTGCAATTCTACATTGATAGTTGAAAACTTAAAATTTTGTCTCATCATAAAAATAACTTTCATCGCCTTCTTACTTAATTCTGATATGCCATGTTTCAAACTCCCAGAGCTTTTTAAAACAAATCCCAAATATTTATATTCATTTACTTTTTCTATATTTATACTTCCAAATTTAAAATGACTGTGTTTTATTATTTTTCCTGATTTATTAAAAATCACAACTTTCGTTTTTTCAATATTAATGTTTAATTTCCATTTTGAACAATATGTTTTTAGTTTATCAAGACAGTATTGTAGTCCCTCATTTGTTTCTGATATCAAGACCAGATCATCCGCATATAAGAGTACATTTATTAACGTTTCATCATTACTACCGATTTTGACAGGCTTACATTGGTCATCAAAAATATCTATTATGTCATTTATATATAAGTTGAAACATAAAGGACTGATTAAGCAGCCTTGTTTTAATCCTAATTTAGAGTGTATTGGACTTGTTAACCCGTTTTTAAGTTTTACTCTGTATATGACACTTGAGTACATGTTATCGATTATATCATATATTTTGCCTCCCATGCCTAGATTTTTTAATTTCTGCAATAAAAGTGGCCTGGGTATGCTATCATAGGCTTTTCTGAAATCTACAAAGCATGTATATAAATATTTCCCTACCGTCACGTGTTTATCAATTAGCTGTTTCAATATCAATAAGTGATCTGCAGTTCGGCTCTACTAATTTTTAAAGAACAGTGTTATTATACAGGAAAAAGATGTAATGAGATAGTATTACGTATTAAAAAAATATTATACACAGCACATATAGCAGTCCTGCAATAAGCCCCTCTGAATCCTTCCATAAATCTCTATTGCCCCAGCTTGGGTTTCCCATGTACAAGAAAAACAATAGGAGGGGTACACGACTTGTAGGTACATCATTTTCTTGTAGGCACATCAGTTTCATACTCACAAAGGTACAGTGAATGACAACCCTTTTCTAGACTATATAACATTCCCCTTATGAGACCCACATCCCCAATAATCTGTTGGGTCAAATAAGGTGGGTTCAATGACCATTTTTGTGACACTTCTACATTCTCTCAAGTGGGAATACCCTGCAATACTGTGTAAATGTCCACCTTCTGAGAAGACAAATCTGGTATAAAACAGAAAATGTGCTATATAAAAAGGATAAACTTATGATGGTCTTACAATAACTCCTTTTCCTTAGCACGTTCCATATTGGCTGTGCGTTCATCTCCCTCTTTTACAAGGATTCCTACTCTATTGTTAGCATCAGTGAGATCTCTGGACAGCTTGCCCTTCTCAGCCTTCAGTGTGTGAACACTTTCCCTGCAGAGAGACATGTTATAGTCATAGATACGGTATAGTGCAAAATGGAATAACAAAGTATTATTGAGCAGGCCTGTAGCCAGGATTTTCCAAGGGGGGTTCACTTTTTGAAAAATTCCAGGGGGGGTTCACTTGTGACAATTTTGGTTCAAAAATGGCAAATATCACTTAAAAAGTGCTCAGAATGGTGAAAACTGCATGATTTTGAAAGACTTTTTGGCCAGGGGGGTTTGCTTGAACCCATCGACCCCCCCCCCCTGGCTACGGGCCTGTTAAGTACACCAGAGATTCTTACCCTTTACATACTTATACAGAGAAGTGCAAACAAATTACATTATTTTCAAGAAAAAATGGCAGAGAAAAACCAGGGCCCCAAAATAAAAGAGGATAACAGCACAGTTTATGCCTTGTATTATGGATGTATTATAATCATTACTGAAAAACACCCACTTGAAAATTCTTAAATTCTTACTTGAGATATTTTAGTTCATTCTGGTAGGTTGCCATAGCAGCCTGATAGATGGCATTCTGTTCATCTACTTGGAGTAGCTCCTGCTCTAACACATAAGACAGTTCTTGGAGATTCACCTGAAATATTGGGCAAAATAATTCAAGCCAAATATGGGCCCCTTCTACAATGATTTATATAGATACCTATAACAACTTAATCAGGACCAATATGGGAAATACATATAGAATAATATTATTAACTTGAACTGCAATTGTACATGACAACATAACGTCATCTGGAATTTTATCCATCAGAAACTCCTTGTTCAAAATGTAGATTATTTTAGGTGGTGTTTGGATGTCTTAAAGGCCGGTTTTAAAGTTGCTAGCAACTCCCATTAAAATATCAGGTTACATCCACACTTTAACATGGCACAGAAAGTCAGAATTAGTAGGTTTAATTAACAACATTGCTTAATACTTGATTTTGATTGGCTAAGCTTGAGGACTTTTAAATTTGAAAAATGTTATTACTGTTTTTAAATGCCCTATCACAACTTAACAAAATGATGAAGTCAAAATCTAACTGCAGGATATGAATATCAAAACATTGAAAGATACACATAACAAAATTGGAAGCAATACATTTTCTCAATCAATATGAAATTAGAGAAAATTGACCAGGTTTGTGAAAATATCAAAAATACAGTTATTTTGGCTGTTCCATTAGTCTGCCTTCTATTTATACCCCATGTCCCTCTTTAAGTAAATAGGGCTCCAAAAAGGCTAAAACTAACAACCATCAATTCTTCTGCAATTCCATTTTGCAAACTATTGCAACAATGCCTCTGTTATTTCCTTACTTTTAGTGTCAAGTCAAACTCCAAGGCTTGTAGAATCTCTGCACCATTAGGAATACCAAGATTTTCCCATAAGTCGATAATTGCATCTGGTTTTGCATACCTGAAGATAAAACAATAAAATAATTACTATGTACATCTGTTGTTAGGATTAAATGTAAAATTGTATTTCGTGTACATGATAATCTCAAAAAATTCAGAAAAACAGATGAATTTTAATTAGGTATTTTTATGACTGTATAATATGAGATGCACCTAAATCCATATTCTTCTCAAATCCACCCCAGATCAACCCTTCCAATATTTGATCACCACTGCTGGAGGACTTATAATGCCCATGTCCCACTTGAAGATGTTAGTTTGTACAACTGTACTGTAAATTTATTTATATGAATAAAAAATTTTTTTATATAATTCTCATATATCCTCTTGATCCACTAAAATTTATATCCAACTGCATCACAAGTACACATGTTTTAAACAGAACACAGTCACTAACCCAGTGAGTTCTGGATCCAGGCTGGAGAATATACCAGCACCTTCCCCAACAGACAGAATAGATGGCGTCTGAGTCCTTTCATCAAGGTTCATGCTCATCTGAAGGCTGACCTTGGGCTTCCTGGTGGAGGATAGAGGGCGCACTGGAGTTGAGGGCATTGTAGGGCCGCCATGTTGGAAAAGACCATGGAGAAATTCATGGAAACTCACTTTTCCATCCTGGTCAACATCAAGCTTGTCAAATAAATGCTGGATTTCCTGGAGAGAAGAATAAATGAAAATCAAGTGAAATCAAATATGTAACACAAATGATGACTTGCCACATATGGGATCATTGCTGGTTCAATCAAAAGGTCTTGGACTCAAATCACCATAGGGTGGGGTGATTTTAGCATCAACAATTCATGATGTCTTTTTTAATAAACCTGTCAAAACTGTTAGCCGTAATACCATACTAAAACCATTTAATTCAAATTCTGATATTCAGGGACATTCATCTCCCATACTTTGTTTCTTACCTCATCTGTAGTTTCTTCCATGCCTATATGACTGCAGACTTTGGCTAACTCTGGCATAGTCAAGTAGCCATCCCTCCCAACCTTAAGCTCCCTCCACACCTGTTTCAAGTGTTCTTCCTCAGAGACAGGGTCCAGGGCATATTCCATCTGGGTCATGGACTGGTTCATCTGACCTACAAACATAAATAAGTACAACTTTAAGCTCCCTCCACACCTGTTTAAAGTGTTCTTCCTCAGAGACAGGGTCCAGGGCATATTCCATCTGGGTCATGGACTGGTTCATCTGACCTACAGGCATGTACATAAATAAGTACATACATAGAGTTCACTCTGAGTACAGGGTCAAGGGTGTACTCATTCTGGGTCATATAGACTGGTTCCGATGATATTTTTTTCATATCAGTGTCTTTAAAGTTACATTGTCGTTTAAAATAATTCATCTGACTACACATACAAGACTTGTACATGATTAGGGGTTGACGTTCTAAAGTACTCAAACAAAAAGTACATCAATCTAAATACAACTGACTCCCAGCATGTCACACTGATCTTGTATTCTGGCAATCTCATTTTGTTTACTAATGCACTTTTGCAATAAATATGAAATGTATTGGTTAAAATAGTCTCTGAAGCTATATTTAATTTCAACTCCAAAAATCAAAGTTCAATATGAATTAATAATATTTGTGTGTCACAGTTACGTATATTAATTAATGTTCAAAGCCGGAATTATTTTAACTACAACAGAGATATCATACATGGTTGTGAAGATTTTATTTTACAAGGAAAACATTACTTATACAAAATTGTAAAACATATGATTTCAAATATCAACTCTTCATCAACAATGTTTCAAATAGATATCTATAATTTCCATAAATTAGAGCTGGAAAACTGTAAATTTAACCAAAACTTCTCTGAACATAAAATATGGCTGTCTCTAATAGCAAAATGGTTTTCTGAAATTCTCACAATCTCAAATGAATACTCTTATCTTATAATATATCTGTCTATAGCATACAATTAATCAAATACATTTTAATATCATTCCGCAGTTCCACAATACAACATTATACCCGTAATTAATTCAATACCATACTAACATTATGTTTTTGAGAATTTAAAGAGAGTACTTACTGTAACAGTTACAAATCATTGTGAATCATTGTGAATTTGATTTATCTTCCTATCTGCAATCTTTGGTTTAATCTTCTTAAGTTAACACTAAAAGTTAACATAAACTACATTTCCCAAATCAAGATGAGTCAAATTGTGTTATGTTCCAAAACATTTAACCTTGCAGTATTAACAAAATGCTTAGATTCTGTTACTGTACAGAATGCCATAGGAGGCTAAATCTATGTTTTATATTAATACCAACAGGAGGGATGATAAAAAACAGAGCTGTGAAAAGAAAATGTTCCAGGTTTTAGTAGACAAATCCAGAGAATAAAATTCAGTGAGATATTAACAGAAACCAGAGGAAACGGGGGAATAAGGCTAATGTTTAACACAGAATTAATTTTTTGGGCCTTAAGCAAGAATGCTAAAGCTTGGCTTCCTGGTGCGAATGCTCAAGGTTGCCCATTCATAAAATAACCATTAGTACATCATGCTTATTCCACATTTCCCGAGCTACATTTTTTTCTTAATTTCTATAGAATTAAACGTCAACTTTTGTGATATTTATTCTTTGCATTTTGTCCTCTTTTTTTATGCAAAATACTCTAATTTTTCTCAATGTTATTCAGTATTTCATGCCCCGAGATGATGATTTATTTATAGCAAGACCTGAAGAGTTATGATTTCCTCATGATTCTGGATACACTAGTTGATTAATTCTGATTAACATGGTGATTATGCTCATGGTTATGCTCTATTATGCCTGCTGTAACCTTTTCTGCCTGATGAAACATTGAATTAATACATAAAACTGTGAAGCACTCGATCATGGGGATTAACAGTGTTATTAAAGGTTGAAGAATTATCAAGCAAAAATAACATGCAAGTTTATACTAATAACATAAAACTTTTGTATACTACATGTGTATATATGCTACGGCCAGTAGCAGATCTAGAAATTAACAAGGGGGCCCAACTTTTGAGTGTGTGAAAAAATATCTACGCTATAACGTGGAAAAAAATTTGAGCCCCTAAAATTAAAAATTTTGTAAAATTAGACCCATTTTTGATAAATTGGCCAAACAAAGGCCTAAAAGGGCCAAATTGTGCCAAAAAGGCCCATTTTAATTGAAGCCTTACAAAACAAATATATGGTAACCAAAATGCCATGCAATAATAAACTTAAATATTTCAATACTACTTCCTAAAATATCAACAACACTTGATTAAAGAACAAACTGGCCTTTTGACCTTAACCGACTTGAAACAATTGCTAGATGTGAATTCTATTATGAAGAATACCATGTGGAATTTGGAGATAAAATCATCAACTTGTCCAATTAAAGAAAAGCCTTTGACACTGACCTTCAGAAAACATAAAACAAGCAATGCAGAATGTCATTACCCGCCATTTGTTACAGACACCAACCACCAAACGCTTAACATCAACAGCCGAATAACATCCACAAAAAAAGTTGGATAACAATATGTCACCACTTGTTGTGGTACATATAAACACCATGGCCGGACATAAAGTTGTTTTATGTAGATCAAAACATAGTTTTTGTGGATAATAATGTATCAAACAATCTATACAATTACAAATATTACCATGACCTGATAACCTTGACCTACCTGAAGAAACAGCAGAACTTCTATTATGTAAATCACCATGTGGCACTCCCTGACATAAATCCTCCCAACTTTGAAGACAATATGAGCAATATCCAATCAAAGGTCTATGTAACTGTAAATTTCCAATGAGTTCACCTTTCGCTGTACTGTATGATCCAATAATTTCACTGACCGTATACTTTTTATTTGATGCTCGTTTATATCTCCCGAGAGCCATTCTTTGGCTGGAGAAACCGAGAATTACATGATGTCAAAATAATCTATGGTATGACATATGTGTTTCTATGCCATTTGACAAATCTAGCTTTAAATGAATCCCTAATTTTTCTTCAAGTCTCATACAGAGAAAGTGAACTAACATGAACAATATCAGAGAGACAACATCAAAGGATTCCTTATACGAATCCTGCATATTTTGATGTCATTATCCTTTGCTTTGTCAATTGTACCAGGCTTGTATAATATTTAGTATCATCAGTATAATCATCAGGCTTTCATGCTGTAACCATTTACATTTATCAACATTCACTTCATACATTATTGTACATCTTTTGCAGATTTAGATTTGTCTCTAATCTATCTTGAATTATTTATTATTTCCAACATTCTTCCTTTTGTCAACTTTACTTTCCCTTGTATGCAATATTTCCAAACCATCAAGTAGATTAAGGCAATAAAAGATGCAGTATCCTCCATGATGAAAAAATCTATAAAATACAACTATAAGCGATCCTAACCGATTGAAGGTTCCAGCTACCTGTCTAAATCTCCACATTATGATTAAAATTTAGCTTTTTTCTACAAATGGTTGAAAGTGTAATTCTGAGACATTTCTATAGTTTGGATGCCCTCATTAAAGTTGCCATGGTTATTTCTTACTCATAAGACCACTATATGAAAACAATAAACATATGTGTAGGATACTTTATTCACAGATAAATTCTACAACATATTGTGCTCTATAGGAATGAATGATAAATTCTGATAGATAATTGCACTTTATAGGAATAAAATGAAGAGCGATGTGAAGATTAGAAGATGCAGAGATATAGAGAACAATGAATACAATTACAATGAGCTGGATTAATACATGATAAGTAGGTGAAGTCATGAAGGAATAAAGAACATCAATGGATTTACCTGCTGTATTAACATTACAATGCATTTATCAACATGAACAGTCCAATATCTCTCTACAGAATACCTGCATAAAAATCATTTGCAAGTGGTTTCTTAATGCAAGCATTGGTACAGTAAAACCTGCCTAAGTGGAATGCCTTTGGTACCTCTAAAATATGTTCCACTTGGGAGGTGTTCTACTTAAAGAGGTTCATTTAACATTATGTCAGTTGTTGTTGGGATTTTGAAGACATGTTGAACAGAGGTGTTCCACTTTAGAGGTTTCAATGTACTCATTTATGCATTACACCTTTATGCAAATGTAGCAGTGAGCCTTACAGCATATTCAAGCAACTAGGTGTTGTACCCTGTTCAAAATTGGAAACTTAATGACATCCTATTGAAAATATATATGCATGTGTTGTGTGCAAAAAGGGGAACACAATGTTATATTTTGGCCAAAGCAGACTAAATAATAATAGAACACCTGTTAAAAAAATTTGGAGGATCATTGTAAAATTCAGGGAGTGTAAAGATTTTTCAGAATCAAAAATTAATAGTCTTTTTTTAGTTATGGGTTGGGGTAACCAATAATGTCAAGTTAACCTGTGGGTGTACGGTATGCTTATTATTCAAACATGACCGTGCTCTAATTGAATTTCTCAACCAATCAGAATGCAGCATAGCCAATATAGAACGTTCTCTAATTCTCCATAGATGCACGACCGTGCTCTATCCAATCATCCGGGAATCTACGTATTGTATTTGCATTGTGACGTCACACCTGGGAATGGCGAAAATAACAGCGAGCTCGAGTTTGGTGTATCTCATGTAGCTCCAATCCCCAATTCTCTGAACAATGTTTTCATTTTTTATATGTTTGAATCGGAATAAATAATGATAGGCCATTCAATATGGTGAAATTCAGCACTCGTTGGACAGAATGTCAGTACAAATGCACTCACCTTCGGTTCGTGCTTTGTACGACATTCTGTCCAACTCGTGCTGAATTTCACCATATTGAATGGCCTATCATTATTTATTCCTTAAATATAGAAGTAGCCAGGAAAACAAATGAAAACTATCAATGAATTCATGAGTTCATTATGGATTTATACAACTTCATCAATGAAAAAATATATTGCCTCCATTGTGACAATCTTGTATTGATTTAATGCTGAAATTTTATACAAATGCAAATTAAAAACTCTAATAATTCCTAATGGATCATTTTTTTTAAGCGCAAGATAAATACTTGTTTTTTAGTTTGTTTTTATGTTTTATCACATTTCTAGACATCACCTTACACAAGTTATCAATTTTACTCACTTAGCTTATTGTTCCAGTTTATTGAACACTATTGGAGCTTGAATACAGTTGTCATAGAAACCAAAATGAATGATTTTTCATTAACCACAACAAACACAATATTTATACCTGAACTTAAAATTTCCCCTCATTATTCTCATTTCATCAATTTGTTGTTTAAAAGATGAGAACCAGAAATTTTCTGTCTGACTTTAAGTGTATGAGCAGACATGAACATCAACTTTTCCCCAATAAATCTCTAAAATTCCTTTAGAATAGGACATTTAAACTAGTCCAATTGTTATGTTACATTTATCGGAAATTATCCATGTGTGCAATCTACCTCCCCCATAGGTATCAATTAGATTCTGCAATATAGAGAAAATAATTCCTGTGCAATAGTTCTTTCTTGACAGCGGGATATTAGAAACAAGAGAAGTAAACATGCAATTTTGTACTTTGTCATCCTAGCTTGGATCTTGAACCAATATGCATTTATTTCAATAATATATAAAAAGAAGATATCTTTATTGACTATATTGTATATGCAAGGTTTCAGGAAATAAGTTAACATGTCATTTTAATAGCAGATGTAGCACTTAGTAGGCATATAAAAACTCTAATATAATTTGAACCCTGAGACACAACTTTTGTCAAATTTTCATTGATTTCAAATCTGATCAGTTAATATTTGAAACCCTTTTTCCAGTTTCAGCAGGCTTCTAGGGAGGAATGAATTAGTTTATATGAAAAAGAAGTAAATATATATCTAGCAATCAGTGATTGACAGTGAGAAACCCCAAAAAGTGAAGTTCCTACCTTCAGCCTCAAATGTCTCTCCACGGCTGACTGGTGGAGACTTTTTACTCCCTGTTGCCGTATTGGAACTTTTTTCTCCATCTAACCTGTCACCAGAACTACTTTCATCAGCATCCAAATCCAAACTCTGAAATGTGATAAACAAAAAGAAACTGAAGAAAAAATGCAAATATTCTTAAATCACATTAAGGAACTCCTTAAAAACTAAATGAACTCAGTATCAATAGTCTGGTTTTGCAAGATACAGTTGTAACTTGTTTTTAAAGAAAAAGTATCTATCGCTTGGATCACAATACTGCATAATATTTTATAATAGACACTCATATTTCAAGCATTGGAATGCTCTGACCTGAATGATATATCCTATGGTTATACACTTCCATACATTTCATAAACAGAATTTTAGGTATAATAAAATTTTCCATGAGGTTCTTAATAAGCCATTTCCTTGCTCGAAGTTTTGTATATTCTGAACATACACCCATCATGCACCATATTTCCATGCACCTACACTATTTGACAACATGTACTAATATGTGTAAATTGTCTTCTCCTTTTTAATACCACGATGTTTCTCCATTCCATGCACCCAATGTGTTTACCCAGAATCCATGACAACATGTACTAATACATGTGTGTCTCCTCCTGTTTAATACCACGATGTTTCTCCATTCTATGCACCCAATGTGTTTACCCAGTATCCCTGACAACATGTACTAATACGTGTGTGTCTCTTCCTATTTAATACCACGATGTTTCATCATTCCATGCACCCAATCTGTTTACCCAGTACATGTGTGTCCCTTCCTGTTTAATACCATGATGTTTCTCCATTCCATGCACCCAATGTGTTTACCCAGAATCCCTGACAACATCCATTATGTAAAGTTGTTATTGAAGCTTTTTGTCAACAAAATTCAAGCAAAGGTTCAAAAAGGTAGTAAATAAAATATAAAATTGCAAATAAAAAGCATATGTGATAAAAATGTAACATTGGGTGTGGTATATGGTGTCGTTAATAAATTTGATGTGATGCTTTTGTTCGCATTTTCAAAGTGCACAGTTATATGTATATCAGTGTACTCTTATATGCAAGAAAAGCAATGCAAAATTCAAACTTCTATTAAACCCCAAAATGGGGCAAATAAATAAAATTCCCATAATGTATAGTTGAGTTCTAAATACATGACTTTTACCCTCTAATACAATGAGTATCATTTCATTTCTCATAATTTATGACCAATACTAGGTGTAAATTCTGAAGTTGTGCCAATCTTTTCAAAAACCAAAGAGATTTTTAATGGTCACTCCACTCTTTTAGGAGGTATGATGAGTACTTTTTGGATCTACTGTATATATTTAGGATGGTAAAGACATAATTTTTCAAAATGGTATTTGGAATATGCAAAAGTTTATATGGAATATACAATTGGTTTGATCAATCATTTTGAGATGTCTTGTTTCTGTATTTCACTTTTTATCTTTTTATTCAACCCTACTAGTGTAACAGCCATGCAAATATAGGGAGTCTAAATACATACTTACCCAACTAACAGATCTCACAGATATATCCTGAATAGGGGAGGGGGTGAAATGTGATAAGAATTATTTTGTGTATATGGACACTGGAGAGGGGTGTTCTACAGGGGTATTGGTGCAAACATGGACTTGTCTGTATGTCAAAGCTATAAGGGATTATTTACAGCATAGTGTAAAATTCAAAAAAATGCATTTATTTCATTTCATAAGTCATTGTATATTGGAAGAAGCTAAGTCTGAAATTTATATTCGTCTTTTTGTTATTTGCAGATACACATTCAACACATTTTAATAGGAGTAGAACTAGAATAATGTAGTGACATCTTTCATTAATGTACCAAATCAAAAACACATTACATTTCATGAACAAGTTAATTATTTCTGCTATGCTGGATAAATCAATAAAACATAATAGACCTAGATCTATACAGGTATAATAACGACATATGTTCAATGAATAATTGAATCAATACTGCAAATTGCACTGCTATAAATGTGAATCATTCTTTCTTGTAACTCAACGATTTTCTGATATATCATATGAAAGAATTATGACAGAAGCTTCTTGAATCATACAGCACTTTAAATTTCCACAACATGCTCTTAATTGGTGCAAATTACTAAGTATAAACCATTTGATCAAATCCCTGTTTCTTTAGGCAATGATTCAAGAGTTAATGTTATATAATTGATATTTCCCTACTTCATCACTATGAATAGCAGATAAGCGATCCTTCTTCCTTTTTTGAATACCAGCAGGTTTTGGTGTGTTCCTTGGTGATTGAAAACTGAAGTCAGTATCTGAGAAATCAGTTGTCAAATCAGCCTCAGTGGATTCCCCTTTAAAATCGGGTTTTGACCTCCTACCATATTTTTTATTGCCTTTCACATACTTTGGCGTCTCTAAAAAATAAAGGAATTTTGCTTGGACTTGGACAATGCAATGTAAAATAAGCAAATATCTCTCTCTACTCCCACCCCATAATGTAAGACCAAATTTATAAATGTACATCCCTATCCACTTTGGCAAAATCATGTAGGTTTTTATGAAAAAATGTATCTAGAACTTCAGGCACAAAGAAAATATGTACCTTGCTGGTTGTCCACAAAACTTGTATCTTCTTCACTGGATGACCCCAAATCATCCACTGCAGCGGACAGAACATTCACAAATCCCTCCTTAAACTCATCAAAGCTGACCTGCAATTTAAACAATGGGGGTGTAAACAGTCACACAGTGAGATCAAGGGAACCAAAGTCAACTAATGACCTTATAGCCTAATGAAAAGTTGGAAGCAAAATGTCATAGCAGATATGATAGGATCAACATTACAAAAAGGTACAAAATTATAAATAATTGCAAAATTCACAGCAAATGAGCATAAGTGTGAAGTCTCCAAAGTCTAAAGTGAAAAAATGCCAAGAAAATATTTCAGTCCAAATTAAACAAGATAAAATATGCAATAATCATGACCCAATTTTTGGAATCATTGACTTACTCTGCCACTTTCATCTGAGCCAAGGAGTCTCTGAAGCAAAGCTTTTGTTTGGTCTGCAAGCTGCAACTTCTGACAGAGCTCAGTTAGCTCTTTACGGTCTATGTATCCTGTGTTAGACTTGTCGCAGCTGTCAAACACTTCACGCAGTTGAGCCACATACACATCCTGTTCATCAAGTCCAGCCATCATTTAGATATGATTCATCTTTACCCAGATTCCTTGACCTACAGTAAGTTCAGTAACAGTATATCAGCAAAAATTAGGAATTTTAGGAAATGCTTCTTGGTTTCTACCCTCGGTATCGGTTAGTGTTCAAAATAATAAAATATTGAGATATTTTGAACAGGGGAGATCTGTTTATGTCTTAAAATATTACATTGTATATATAGTACTGATGATAGAAGGTGAATATTTTGTAAAACTAAAGTGACTATTTCCAAAAAAAACATAAAACCTAACATAAAAAAGTTCATACAATCTTGCTAAATATCTTGAACAAATACATTGTAATACTTCAAATGTATAAGTATTTAGAAACATTTCAAATTCTGAAATTATTCGTGCTCAGCTTTATCTGGCAAATTGATGACAACAAATTTTTACAGCTGCAAGTGCAATTGTCATGAACAAATAGAGCCTTTCATGTTTTTCTTTCATAACCTGGGTACATATAAATAATGAGCCTTTCACACTCCATGAGAGTCCACCATCATTGATCTTAAAAAAGAATAAATAGAGTAGTTAGAAAATGTTTGAAGAAACTCCCATTAAGAATCTATGTGATTATGCAGCGCACCCTTGGGAAGCTTTCAGCATCAGCAACTGAACTGAATGTGAATTTCAATTTCAACCATTCAATATTTGAGTCAGTTTATATTAGAAGCTGCAATGAATTGTGAATAACTGCAGAAATAACCCGTAAATCAAAGGATGTGTCCGGGTATATGCCCTTTTGGTCCCTCAGTCAAATGTATGTTAAATATGTTTTTTATTACTGTCCTAGTTATATTTGATAAGTATATTTACTTTTTCACGAGTTTTGATGCAAAATTAACCCCCTGCTGAGAGTCAGAATAAGTATCTTAACCAAAAAATAGTCATTATCATAGAATAAAAACCTCAATGGCAACATGTATGACTTACAAAGAAGAAATAACTTAAGACCCATGAAGAATTTAAAAGAAAATCATATTTTTGAAATATATTTAAGGATTAAAATTTTTTTCAAATTTTTGAATTTCCCGCCAGTTTAATTTGAAAGGGGAAAAACAAGATGGCTGCCATTTGATGTAAGAAATGTCAGAAAAAAAGTTGCTTCACTTTTAGTTTTTACAATGAGCACAGTTTTCCGGTTTAGGTTTTTTGACTGATTCTGACTCTTCATCACCAGGGTCATGTATAGAGATTATAAAATTGAAACCGGAATGTTGTGCTCAGCATGAATTTGACTGAAATATGTGTAACTTCACCAACACAATTGAAGTCTCAAAACTGGATGCTCAGTAACTTTGAGTGACTATAATCCCTTGATTACCCAGATAAACACCAATTCACTTATCCAGAAATACCATTCAATGTCTATACAAAGAAAGTAAGCAATGTTTTGGAGGATATGTTTGAAACCTTTTGTATAAATAATTCATTTAATATTTGCCATTGATTTTTTTTCAATTCTGACAAAGTGATATGCACTGTCTTTGATGCCAATATTCTTCATTAATTGTGATACAAATTGATATTTTTGTACTCTCAGAAGAAGGATAAAATATTGAAGTTTAATAATATGTGTGATTGAGTTGGTTTTTCAGACATTACAATTTTCAATATTTTCTAAGTCGATACCCAGACTCATTCCCAGACTCATCCTTTACCAAACATGAGTTTCTTCAACTCCACAAGACTACCAGTATGCATGATGCATTTGTCAGGAGTTCAATTCACATTTCACTAAAATGAAGTATGGGTAATCTCCGCCAGGTTTGTTTATTGTAGTAAGATTGTTTTGGAAAGTGCTCGGTTAATCTTATTCCACACAATTGGTTTCACAGAATGCAGAATTAACAGGTAAAATCACTTCGAGATTTAAGATATTATTTGCCCAAACAAGCAAATGTTTTGCTTCCTTATAAAGTCTCAGGGGTATAGAAGCAAATCCATTTTTGAAGGAGCACTCTATTGAGTTTGAAAACCCACCGCTTATAATATTATGGCTTGCACTGTAGTGAACAGAACAACTGGGACACATCATTATAACAGAGAACGATCAGAACAGTGAAATATTCTGGATTATCCCACCCTAAGTGCTTTATATGATTGTATAATAGCATTGTATAACTGCAATATAAAACCAACACTCATCGTATACAACTCTTGAGAACGATATTCAACTCCTGGATAGCCTATACAACTCCTGGGCAGCGTATACAACTCTTCGACTTGATATACAACTGCTGTATTTAGATTAACCTTTTATTGATTAAAGATTAGGGTGGGATAATAAGATCATATAATGGTTGATTCTGTTTATCGTTATACTCTCGTGAGTATATGATATATTCACTCGCTCCCTTCAGTCACTCGTGAATATATCATATACTCACTTGAGTATAAACACGATAGGCCTATACGGAATCAACCATTATATAACCTCATATTATTTCTTGCAGATGGATATGCTTTGTAGTGGTAAATTTTGGGACTCCATCCATATAAGAGACTTAGGACTGAGATTTGATGAGTTCTAATTAGCACTTTGCAATTCAACAAATTCAGCATACATCTCAATGGAACCAAAAGTAAGTTCTTCCTAAAGTTTTCAATGAATTTTATTTTTGAACCAAGAAAAAAAATGTAAATTTTCTGATGAAAGAATGCTTTCAATTTTCAGCGTTCTTTACTTAATAATATATTCTTTTGCTCAAAAATATATCTATCTATCACATTAATGTATGCACTAACCTTACGATCACCAAGGAACCTCCTCAGACGTCAAAATAATCACATTTGTAAAACATTTGGATTTGGATTTATACAGTTGCTATTCCGTTGAATTTGCGAACGATCGGTCTTTTATCATTTCAGAGATTTGTGTCATTAAAAAGGCGAACGTGTCTCACTGTACGGCTAATATACTGTAGCCTATTAGCTGTAAACTACAGCTGTCGAGCACATAGAATCAATGCACGCACAGGTGAATTGTTACACCATATTATTGACATAGGTCTTCTGAGCTGCTGATGACACAATCTGATCTTCAGTCACGCATCATCAGTAGAGACGTTTTCAAAACGGCGGCGGTTATGCGGTGTCAGAGTAAATATGTCCGGGGGACCATAGGTGTCCTAGGGTGTGTGGTCTTAACCGGACCATATTTTCTGTATTGGTAAACATTATAAAGCCAGGACTATATATACTGACGGACTACAAAAATGAATCATTGTACTTGACAATGGATTCTCGATCGTCACTGAATATTTTCAATATTTCCACGATTGGTCCACGATTGTAAGGTTTGAAGTAAGATCTAGCGATTTGGCTTCATGGTGAAATGCGTTATTGTTTAAGGACAAGATAGATTAGATATGAAAACCTTTTGATCAGCCTTCGTCACATACATGTAATCACTACGGGCAAATTATTGATATGACGCGCCAATTTCGTTTTATGCTTTTCACTCTAAAACCTACCGCTAGGTGTTCACGCGCTCCCGGTCTATACTTCTTGTAAAACCCGCTTTCTTGGTGAGCAGAATAGAATTGCTTAAAATTAACAGATTTTTCTGATTTTTTCAATGGTGGTACTAGGGGGTCTCTACTGCATGTTTATCTAAATTATAAGTTGCTATGGTGTCAAATGTTTTCGTCATCTTTCTGTAAATAACCTTGAAAACATCGTGAGTGCAAAATTGTTGCGTCAAACAGACATGTTTAGGTTGGTCGCAGGAGAAGCCGTTTTACACCACTGTTCTTGGACGGATTCCGAAAATAATTTCACGACAGTAATCATTATGAATGTAAGTATTAAAGTAATTAAATTCACATCCATACTATGAGTGTAAGTTATGTTTTCTTATGTCTAAATATCGAGGAATGAACTGCGCTGGCAGTCAGAAATAAACATTTGATGATTGAACCGTTCAGTGTATAGCGTAAACTTTAGACGGACAATTCAATAACTTAATGTGAATGGATTTTTAAATAGATTTCAGATTCATGATCATATTAATATGTAGATTAGAGGGTCTTTATTTTATACGTAAAGGCTAGAGTACCGACAATTGTCGGTACTCTAGACTGTGATGTGGTGGCACGCTAGAGGACCGACAAATAAATTGTCGGTACGGGAGATATGCTGTGTTTACACGCTAGAGGACCGACAAATATTGATTTTCGAATTTTCTGGCGCATGCGCAATGCGCAGGGGGATATTTCAGATATCATACGGATATTTTGGGAACAAGTGCAAAACCCGGGGAGGGCATTAGCCCCGGTTACCCGGGGATTACCAAACCCAGTCAAAAAATGGTAGCCCGGGAACAGGGAATGGTAGTAAACGTTGAAAGGCCCAATAAAAAACATGAACAAGTAAGACGTTAGAGAGCTATTAATGCAGAGTAAACGGATATATATATTCTAAACAGACAGGATATTTCTCCTGAGCCGATCAGGCTAAGAAAGGGGCGTTTGCTACCCATTAGATAGAAGAAAATAGCTAGAATGTTTTTTATTTGAAGCTTATGGTATGAGGTTCCATATCCATTCGCCAAAAGGTATGACCCCTATATAGTCCATTTAAAAACCTGTGGTATCGTTCTAAATAACTCATAGTTGGCTTCTAGGGTACCTAGTATGCCACTATTTGGTATCAAAATAAAGAGGAGTTCAACTTTCATTTGAATTACGAAAATAGCGATGTAGGTCAAAATAGTTCCGAACGTGAGCATGTTTACTACGCGTTTGGCCGTCATATCAGAATTGAGGAAGTGGTAGCAAACGCGAGTTACAATAAACGGACGCTGATATCTCAAAAAGTTACCTGACTCCCTATAATTTGATGTAGGTCAATCGAACCCCTATATGGACAGGTGCATTTTGATATATAACACTATGGGGGGTAAGCGTTTCATAGTTGGTCACGAACGCCATATGTGCAAAGTATTGTTATGAATTTTCGAATTTGGTGTTGGATTACGGTACTCATACCTTATAGCACAATTTTTGATGGAAGTTGCATTTGGCTCCCTTAGTTAATGGCCACGATTCCATCTCGCATGAGAGAGCTACCAAACGCAAAGTAAACAGTAATGTATTCCAAATGAGATATTTCTCCTGTGCCATGGCGTAGTAAGGGTAGAGAGCGACGGGGTCGAAAGCATCCCCTCCCCTAACTGTATATATCGACCCATTAGATAGAACAAGAAAAGAGCTTTAAAATGTTTTTTAATTGAAGCTTGTAGGACAATTTTGATGGAAGTTGAATCAATTTTTGTCGAAATAAATTATGGCTCACTACAAGTTAATGCCTGTACGATTCCATACTGCAAAAGAAGCACTATGCCCCCCCCCTCAAAAGAAAAAGAAAAGTTGTCTTGCCGGGATTCGAACTCGGGACCGAGTGTGTTCGAGTCGTTCTCGCTTACCACTAGGCTACCAGAGATGAGGTTATTTCTAAAAGTAAAAGTAGTGGATTTATTTATGAAATTGTCGGCTCTCTAGCAAAAACACGTAGCAGCCACTTGCGTACCGACAATTGTCGGTTCTCTATCTGGCACTACTAGTTGACGATAGAGTGCCGACAATTGTCGGTACCCCAGCAAATACCCCTGGACAGTCTCCAGTACCGACAATTGTCGGTCCTGGAGCCACTCCGTATTTTATAATTCTATGATCTAAATGTACTGAGTAGTGGGTGCATCAACATTACGCATTGGCAACGCTTTTCTCAAGTGAAATCAGACGAAGCTCACGCGTAAATATTGACCAACGTTTGTGTTTACACAGTCGTATTTCAAAAGTAAAGCATTATTTTAAAAATCTAAAACGATACGATTGCGATTTAGAGTTTCTAGTTTTTGAATATGTGAATTTAAATTAATTTTATTTATAAATGAAAAAAATGAACCAAGGGTGAAAGTATGACTATCCATAGACGTCCTTGGACTATCAAATCGTTCGTTTTAATGACTTGACCAAATGTAGCAAAATGTAGCAAACTGGGAAGTACATTATAAACATACGACTTTTACACACGCACGGACGTATAAGAGCCAGATAAGTACAGCTGTGCACGTTCTCCAAATAAAAGGTCTCAATCTTTCTCCATTGACGGTAACATAATAATTCTGCACCTGGAGATGCAACATTTCGTCCAGTGCGATCGTGATCAGCGCACCTAGCGGATGGCGCGTCATATCAATAATTTGCCCGTAGTGAATCATGGGTCGCCAATGGTCACAGCAGCCCCAAAATGCCATAAAACAGAAAAATACCTCTTTATTGACCTTTGACCATGGACTGATCTTGACCCATGAAATTGACCTTGACACAGCAGCCCCCAAATCCCTAAAGATGGCAGATACCTATGTAGATAGTGCCCTTTGACCTAGTGGAGAGAGACCTTGACCCATTGACCCAATTAGCATACGTGGCCAAGTATGATGACCCAAAGTTGAACGGTGTAGGAGGAAAATGAAGTAAATGAATAAATCACCGTCGCCCGTCTCTCTGTCTGTTAGCAACTCCTCTACACCGGTCAGGCTAAATGAATGAATCTGATCCCCCTGTCCATTAGTGTTATTAAAAATACGTTGTCTACATTAGGGTTAACTGTGAATTCCGATATGTAAGTTCAATGCATATGGGACAACGTACATCGAGATGACAACGTAGACTTGTGATTTTTTCATTATTTTAGCCAAAACGTGAGTATTTATTAAATCTTCAACCAACCTTAATTGTGTAACTTAGCGAAACATTTTCTCATAAAAGTAATCGACACTCTAAGGCGACACAGGGGAAAAATGATCAAAGGAAATTTCCAACCGATCATTGATGGTGGGTAGATTTACTACGACAAAAATCGAGCACTGCTCAAAAATCTTTTAACGTAATCAGAAAGCTAACAGTCTTCCAAATCGAATACACACGAAATCAAACATGAAATTCTTTAAATATTCCTCAGATTAAATTTTAAAACCTACATCGCACCTGCATCATAGTTTTTGCTTCATATCAGTTAGAATAGTGATAGTACATCGAAAGTGTTCAGCAGTATATTTTGTCACTGTACCTTGTCGATGGTTACGTGTTCCTGTCCCATGATTATTGTGTTATCTATAAAATAACAGCTAGTGATATTTCTGTTGAAGATCCGCTCGGTACTTTTCAGAAAACCGTTCTTCATTCGCATGTGTTATAAACCTTTTGATTTTTTTCATGTTGGATTGTAACCATGATATAAATAAAACCCATCATCAGATCACTCGTGATACCCCCGGTGATACCATTTCATCGCCTAGCTCACTCGTGTTGATATTTGATTTCAACTTGTCTATAAAATGATCCAGTGACATATAAAATGATCTGACATTCTGTGCCATGGTCTGAGCAATATCAGGTATGTAACAGGAATTAGCGGGATGATATCGGGTCAAATGTGCTAATCAAAAATCATTTCAACTCAACTCAAAAATTGTTGGCAAGTTGTCTTTTGCATTGCTCATTATACACATTAATATATCAAACAATTGATACAAATAGGGAAACTTGAATTTTTTTGATTTGAGTGCAATTGTTTTTGTTCCTTTTTACCAATTCTTGAGATTGAAATAAAATATCTTTCCGAAATTTGTTGGAACAAAATAGCACTATGGCGGATCCGGGGGGGGGCCCATGGGGCCCGGGCCCCCCCCCCCTAAGGTTGGCCCAAAAAAAAAAGAAGTTGGGCCCAAAAATATTTTAGGCCAAAAAAGGCCTTAAGGCCCCAAAAAGTGGGCCTTTTGGTCATTATTGGGCCTTCTAAGGCCTTATTTTTTCAATTTAGGCCAAATTTGGAAGAAAATGGGCCTCAAATTTTCAAAATTTGGGCCCACTTTTTCGGTTTTAGGGTTTTAGGTTTTTTCAATATTCTCAAATTTGGGCCCCCCCCCTTGTTGGTTCCTGGATCCGCCACTGTAGCATATACATTTTCTTAGACCTCTCAATATTATAGTTATACAAAGGAAATTTTGGTTGATTTAACAAAAAGTATTCAAAAAATTAAAACAAAAAACCCAAAATAGCGTCTGATGTGTTTTCTAAAACAATATGGATAAAAGTATATAGTAGCCCGGACAGAATTGTTCAATGGTCACTTTTTCTTTAATAACTTTTTTAACTTTCAGTATTATCAGAGTCTGATCACATATTTGAAAACTAGAGTAAAATGCTGACATACAAAAAAAATATTTAAGGAGCATCTCTTAATTAATTGATATTATAGGCATTCATAGAATGACTGATGAAATACATAATTCATCATTTTGCCTCATATTTGTTCAAAATGGCGGCATATTTTGGGAATTTGAATGTTCAGTTGAAAGTTAATATTTAAAGATTGTCATATGACTATAGGGCCATGCTGCCACCGTTACAATCCTTATGTAATGCAGCAACTGACCAGTCATCAAATACAAGAAGTCAAACCCCTCCAAGGGTATATGAAATCAACTCTATTGAAATGTTTGGGGTTGTGTTCAAGAGGATGCGAAAAGGTGGCACCTTAATGCGCGGGATGTGATGAGAGTAGGTCCTTAATCTTTTCAAAAGCTCTAAGCTTAACAACCATCTCAGAGGCCATTGAAAAGCTGAAGAACAATTCACATGCATGCCCATGATGGGTAAAGAGGCGTGTGACTGGGAAAGATATTACAAACTGTGGCAGTATGACCCTATAGTTACACGGGTTCAACGAACTAGGGTTGCTAATCCACTGCGAGTTACAATGGAATGGCCAAAAAACTTTAAGTGCTGCGACCGTTCCAATATACTGTTATGTACAAACCTTTTTATGTACTGGTATACATACAAGTCAATTTTAAAAAAAGGTTATAAATGCAGTCATTACCTCATACCAAGACAGCGGTCTACATGATTTTGTAGGCCTATGACATTTCTTAAATATTAACTTTAATTTTAACTGAACATTCAAACCACAAAACATGCCGCCGTTTTTTAACAAATATGAGACAAAATGGTGAATTATGTATTTGCGTCACTCATACTATGAACGCCTATAATATCAATAAATTAAGAGATGTTCCTTAAATATTTTTTTTGTATGTCAGAATTTTACTCTAGTTTTTAAATATGTAATCAGATTTTGATAATACTGAAAATTAAAAAAGTTATTGAAGAAAAAGTGACCATTGAACAATTCTGTCCGGGCTACTATATTTATTTCAAATTATATTGTTACCATTCAAAAGATGACGATTAAATTGACGATGTGTAAACTTTTCAGAATTTTTTGATGACTGGTTTAATAGAAACTTATGTTCAAAAAGTTTACCATATCGTATACCCGTCCCATCCTTTGTTAAGTAATGGGATCGATGGAATGGTGTCGATGTCGATTGCTTGTAGTTTATTTGTTCTTTTCAGTTTCGAATAAATAAACGTAAACTCATACATAACTTTTAACAAGTGATTATTATGATTTTAAGTCTCCCATAGGTCGACACCGGCCGGGCCGAAGATTTTAACTGATATTGCATTATTGTACTATTTTATATATGGCGTGAGACGTTAATAAATATTTATACATACATTATACATACATATAAAACGAAAAACAATTTTAAACTTTGAAATTAATGTATTTCTTGTTCTGCATATTCTCCATAAGAGAAACTCAAATGCAATATAATACAAAACAAAACAGCAAACCGTATGTACAATGTAAAAGTAATGGTAAATAGGTATATCAGTGTCAATATATAGGGACAAAAATTATGACACTTTAAAGAAACGCTATTTGTCCCTTTCATAACATATATAAATAGTCCAGTCTCGATACTGATGTCAAACTCAATCAAATGATCGAAATCGTGACCAAAGGTTTTATTCGTCGATGGTCTCATCTAAACTTGCGGGAATAATTCCTTCCGTAAAAGCAATTGCGAGTAATTCTTCTGGTGTTTCTGTTTTAGGGTACTCGTTAGCAGCCCATATCAGATATACGAGAAATTCATTCCAGTCGATCATTCCGTCAGCATCCATATCCAAAGCCTTTAAAACTTTTCTTGAATCCTCAGCTCGGTAGGAAGAAAAATATTGAGCCAGAAAGCCGTGGTAGAACGAATCAAATTGTAGCATTTCATCACCCACTTCTTCTTCACGACTGTCCAATTCATCCCAAATTTTACGGATTTCCCCAATAAGGTATTTTACATGTGGTCCTATCTCGTTACCAGTCGTTATCTGGTCACGCATTGCCTCCGTTAGAGACCCGCCCGCTCGATCAAATAAGACAGCCAATCCAAACTTGCTCATGTACTCTAATCTCCTGAAACAAATGTTCAATAAAAAATAAATGAAAGGCCCAGGTATTTGATGCTTTTATAATAATTTACATACATGCATACATATAAGTTGCGACCTTTAAGCTATGGTTACAAATTGACTGATGTGTTGGAGGGCTAGATTACTGACTTTTTTAAAAATGAGAAAACATCTTCAAACGATGTCGAGCTTACTTGCTTGATCGAAGATCTTCAAGGATAATTTCTTTCATGCGACCAGTTATCTCCAAATTGAACTGAGGATCTTCACCAAACAGGCGGATTAATCTGGTCCGAATCATCTCAGCAGACGACATTGTTGTGATTCGGACAGGAGCGTCTACGCCAAAGAAATCAGCCAGATGAAATTCATCTTTGTTCAGATTAAAGACATAATCAAGAGCTCTCCGACCAAATACGGGTTGCTTGTCATGCGGGAGTTTCCCTGTGGAGATCTTCGTCACTTCTATTGCTGCTTTACGTAGATGCTGACAGTTGTATTGCTTTAACACCTTTTTGTTGCCCAGACGAATCATATTCAAAAGAGTGACACAAGAGGACGCTTGACCCATAGACGCTCCTTCTCCACATACGCTTGCCCAAATTCCATCGCATCCACCCATGAGGCACTATAATATAGGAAAATAATATATCATAAACATAGACGATTGGATCTTGAAAATCTTGGAGATTTGATGTTCTTTTCATTATCGTTTCTTGTATACTCCTCTCTTCTTAACTTTAGTACTACAGTAACAAAATTATATCTTTAAACTGCATTTCCTGTGGAACAAATACAAGTGCTTGAATCCCATTGACATTGTCTAAATAAAGAATAAATTAATCTGGAAACCCTATTCGACGAGACTAATCTTACCTCGAGAGCTGTAGCATCACAATAGCCATACTTCTCGTGCACGTGTACAAGGAGACGTCCCTTATAATCGAAATCATTCATGATCTTACGAATGGTCCTCGCCCATTGCCCACACTCCTCTGGCATAGACTTCCCCGGTTC
Organism: Owenia fusiformis; assembly: GCA_903813345.2. Classification (NCBI taxonomy): domain Eukaryota; kingdom Metazoa; phylum Annelida; class Polychaeta; order Sabellida; family Oweniidae; genus Owenia; species Owenia fusiformis. Next base: position 19,320,874 of record CAIIXF020000008.1, on the reverse strand, counting down.
TTCAAACGCGAGACCAAATGGGCGTTTTTCAGCGGGCATCTTTGAAATGGATTTAACAAACTTACATACTCGCCAAGGATGCTTCCCCATCACTTCTTCTATATCCCGAATGTTGATTAAAATCTTTGCGTTTGGATGCAGATTATCGTAACACCAGTTAATCCACTTTTTGGTTAGTCGACACATTTCCTTCATGGAAAAACGTTCGTAGTCGTATGTAGAGTCACCAAGATCCAGTTCAAAGAATACATTGCGTACCCCGGCTTCTTTTATTTTCCTCAGCCCAATGGGAACCTTTTCTGTTTCAGGAGTGCGATCCTTCTTTGCCCCTGGTAATTGAAAAAGAACAATTGATAACAATGTGATCATTTTTAAGGGGAAATGGAGTGAAATAACGGATAATAAGCCATATATTTGTTCTTACCCTCAGTAACCTCTGAGAAAGCCCAAAGATAATCGGGATCTTCGCCTTCATCTATGAGCATCTTCATCCATTCGTCATCTACTCGTGTCATGTGTGAAAACGAGGCTATGATAGTATGTTTGAAACCACATTTCTTTACTTCTTCCAAGATGGCGCGTTTGTTTTCAATCGAATGCCCTCTCAGTTGTCCAACAGTACTCTCTCGCATAGAGTTGTCCAGAACGAAGATATCCATATCTTTAAGGGCGTCGTACTTTTTGAGGTCTTCATTCACTGCATTTTTGTAACCATCGACATAATGTTTCACGCCTTTCATCGTTGCCATTGTGGTTCTTGAAATGAGGTACAAATATACATTAATATTTTATCAAACTGTAATACAAGCTAAATGATATCTCGAAGCTCTGGATGAGCTATTATACAAAATATGACATAAACATCGTTTTGATCGCAATAGCAACATGTAACGTTTGTTCAATATTATCAAAAGGGCTTTCTACACCGGGTTTCTTCAACCTTTCTTGAGTACATTTTCGAGACCGTTCCATACAAATTCAGAGTTCAAAAATTGTTTTAAAGTATTGTTTTTCTGAGTATATATAGTAGTCCTAAGGATTAATATTCTGTACTATCATAGCCTTACCTTACGTAAATATTGTATAACTGTCCGCTCCAAGAGTGAATGTGAATATGATTCCCAATCTGACATCCAGGACATTTTAAGTCTGAATTTAATAATTAAATCTATAAGTATGCTGGGTGCTGCAGATGAAATAATCACATTAGCTTGTTATTGAAGCGGGTGTGTGTCATTTATCAAAATCATCATTGTCCCTTTTTTAAAATGACGATATACTATATAAAGGTGAAAACTAAATAAACAAATCAAAAAACACAGTCCTATGATTAATGAATAAGCATCACATAACTTCAAAAACTCCTACAGCCGAACACAAGACGTACCTTACATCCTGTGCCATACACGGTGTAATAAAGGGATTTCCGAACAACATGAATGAGGCTCAAACTATTAACGAGGCTCATAATATTTATGAGGCTCAATGCAATGTTTATATCTAAAAGTATGTTGGGTAACTGATGAAATAATTCGATCAGCTTGATGCGGGCATAGGTCAAATGCAACTTGTGATATAAATGAGGGCGGATAAACTGGTAAATGAAAGAATGTCCAGAACATGGGAGACTCAATACAATTCGAACCCGATTGAGAAAGATTTGTTCATCGTAGGAATCGTAAAAAGGACCTAGGTCTTGGATCTTCATATGGGTTTGATCAAAGCCCATGGTTTGATGTAGCCGATAATCATGAAATTAATTTGAACGTGATCAATAAATTAATAGTAACCTTACTTCTCAAAATATATTTGATGACATGTGATGATTCATGAAACTTTGTAGAAGTATAGTAATAGAGTACGGACAAATATCTGATATAATTCAATCAAATTCACCCATACTCATAGATAGGCAAGGTGTGTCCGATTCCAGCGAATCCAAACACAGTATTCCATATAAGTGCACTGCATTATACAGTTATATAACCAACAAATCACCCAATCGTCCCAATGCCATTTGTTGAATGGTTGTCAAGGTGAAAAATAGACTAGAGAATGGTTGTCAAGGTGAAAAATAGACTCTAAAGATTGAAATTGATACTTTGCCAACTTCACTCCCGGTGGTCGGGGGATGCAGCAATTTCTTCAAGAAAATTGAACAAATCTGGAAGGTTTATTTTTTTATGTGAAAGTTTACGATTGAATCACCCAATGAATAGGCGCACGGTATGTAAAATATTCATCATTCAAAGATGAACCGTTATAAAAGTAGAACCCTAGACACTTGTCCCCATTTAACCACTGTCACATATAGAACTACAGTTAGATGAAGAATCATTGTCACATCAACACACTAAAATAAACATAGATTGGCTGAAAAGATATCATGATGAAACATTTAATTTGACACGTTTATTGAAATTAACAACTAAAGACATCATTTAATTGAACAAGAAATATTTGATTATTTCCCATACTTTAAAAATGCAGTTCGAATTCTCAGTGTACACAGTATTAATGAGAACAAAAAACATCAAAATGTTACTTTTTCAAAAGTACAATTTATTTTCATAAATCTCTAAGGAGTATATATCTGTACATAGCTAACTAAAACACTGAACTTTTTTCAGTAAAATAGCACATGGAATGGAGATGGATTGTCACATTAAACTCTTATATTGACTTTTCAGGTGATCTAGAGTCAAGAACATGACTTTCTATGCTGTTTTACATACTCCTTGAAGCTGCATGTTTTCATCAGTAGTTCAAGGGCACATTTCTGTACTATAGTCAGCAGAAAAATTATATTTTTGGTATTAAAGATGCATCATCACTGATTGCAGCCATATACAGGGTGTCCACAGGTCTCTTAAAATTACAATACAAAGTCTGTAAAGTATAGACACTTTATGGACACCCAGTATTTTAAAGGGCACTATGTTTCTATTATGGGAATGAGACCTCCCATTCACATTATGAGACCATTTACTAAAATCTGACATTGAGTACTTCCATTTCCACCAATCAAACACTGTTACGGGCCCTGTAGTCTGTATAATCATCTAACAATACTGGCTTCATACATTTTGTTATAATTATAGTATTATAAAATCAAGATATCGCTGAAACAGTTCACATGCGAAGAATACCATTGGGTGTGGAAAGACACCTCTGAATGTTAAAATAAAAATTATATATATCAATTATATACTAGTATAAATATCATAAACATAATGTAGAGATTAATTGTCTCTCTATTTATAGATGGCACCTTGTGCCTATAAAAATTATGAATCTGGATTTATAAAATTTTTAAATTGCAGCAGCACAGAACGAATAATAATCAGTTCATTTGAACCATTCTTTTTTCAACTATACACTATTAATTTGAACAGCACTGTTCTGAACTATTCGAGATTGGTCCATGTACAAGTCAATGTTGTAACAGTATACATACAGCATCTGTGTATTTCTATTTGAATGAATTAACAATGATTGTCAAAACACTGGCAAGGGGTTGTTTCAGTTTTTAATTAAGAAATAAATCATTTGTAACCATGGATACTGTGACAGCATAGAGAACAACAGACTTATGAATTCAGAAAGAAAACTTTCAGAAATGCAACCTTGAATAATATGTCCTGATCTTTGCCTTAATGAAATGCGACAATTTATGGGACATTAAAAATAAACAACTTTTACTTCTGTATTAATGTCTCTAAGATAATAAAACTTTAAATATATCATACAGCAATCTGTATCCATTGTTGACTGGTAAACAATGCCTTCCCAAGAGCTAGCTCTTAACAAGTCTACTTAGATCTCATACCCTATAACAGTGTAATAAAGCTCATCATACTTCTTTTCCCAAGTTCACTGTTCAATATGCCGGCATAAAGTATGTCTTAGCTCGCCTTGGGATGGTTGCAGCCTCAGCAAGTGCCCTGCTATATTCACCACCATCATGTCCTGCGAAGCTCTTCCTGTATTCAGTATCCCAACACGAGGTATGTCTTTGCATTCTCTCGTTGAATAATTTCTTCTCATTGAACAAAGCTTGCTTTCGCTTTTCCCTATATGGAGCATTATCTAACTCAGTCTTCTGACGTTCTACTTCCATTTCTCTGCGCTTTTGTGCTCTAAGAGCTGCTGGGTAGACCTGAAATAATGTCACATGATGTTTACTATTCTAACAAAGACAAGTCTCATTTTGGAGAACAGTCTACTGGGCTAATAGTTTTTCTATGAAAAATATAGAAACCAGCACAACGGCAACGCCAAAGCGTAGCGAATCCCATCGAACAACCATGGATGGCATTTTTACAAACAAAGTATATAGCAAAAATGGCAGCCATTTTACAAAATGGTCGCCTTCTACCAAAAGTGTCATTAGACCATGTGCCATGCTTATAGTATTCACATACCAAAAATGAACAAAATCCCTCCACTACTTTTCAAGTTATAGTAAAATACGGTAAAATGGCGGCCATTTTTCAAAATGGCCACCTTCTACCAAAAGTGCCATTAGACAGTGTACCATGCTTATAGTATTTACATACCAAATATAAACAAAATCGCTGCACTACTTTTCGAGTTATAGTAAAATACGTCAAAATGGTGGCCATTTTGAAAAATGACCGCCTTCTACCAAAAGTGTCATTAGACAGTGTGCCATGCTTACAGTATTCACATACCAAATATGAACAAAATCGCTTCACTACTTTTCGAGTTATAGTAAAAATACGTTAAAATGGTGGCCATTTTTCAAATTTTTTTTCAAAATGGCCGCCTTCTACCAAAAGTGTCATAGGACAGTGTGTCATGCTTATAGTATTCACATACCAAATATGAACAAAATCGCTCCACTACTTTTCGAGTTATAGTAAAAAACGTTAAAATGGTGGCCATTTTGAAAAATGGCCGCCTTCTACCAAAAGTGTCATTAGACAGTGTGCCATGCTTATAGTATTCACATACCAAATATGAACAAAATCGCTTCACTACTTTTCGAGTTATAGTAAAATATGTTAAAATAGTGGCCATTTTTCAAAATGGCCGCCATTTTTCAAAATGGCCGCCTTCTACCAAAAGTGTCATTAGACCATGTGCCATGCTTATAATATTCACATACCAAATATGAACAAAATAGCTCCACTACTTTTCGAGTTACAGCAAAAATCGTAAAATAACGAGTAAAGGCCGCCATTTTTCAAGATGGCTGCCATGTGCTTCTTTAATATCTAAATTTCTAGCTTTATTAATGTCCTATATAATTTTTTTACATCTAAAACATATTGCTATTACAGTTTTACATATTGCACCTAAATTACTGTAAATTCGGCACTAAAATGGCCGCCATTTTGAAATGAGCGGCCATTTTGAAAATCAGCTTTTGAGCAGAACTTCTACCCCCATAGGGTATATGTGTACAAAATATGAACAAAATCGGGCCAACGGTATTTGAGTTATTGGCCGGACGGACAGACGGACGTACGTACGGACGTACGTACGGACGGACGGACGGACGGACAGACGGAGGCGTTCCCTATATCCCTCCGAACTTCGTTCGATGGGATAATAACAACAAATTAAATTATGACTATTCAAAAGAGGACATCATGACATCATGAATGATTGACAACCTGGAAAGACAGGTGTTATATGGGGTCCAGGAAACTGGGCATGTAAGACATGGCTGCAATGCTAAAACTAAAATATAGAAATAACACCGAAATTAAATTATGGCTTTCGAGGTCTCACTGTTCTATCAAAAACCACTTTTTGAAATTTAAAAAAAAAGTTTCACATATCACACTTTGATAACATTGGGTAAGACTACAATATAATCCAAAGTGGTTTAAACTTTATATGGGGCCTTTAAGAACATACTATTTTCATGTACATTATGTGGGGGAACTGGGGGATTTTGTCAATAACGTATTCAAGATTTCTCAAATGTCAATTAAATCAATTTCATTTCAATTCTTTATTTCTTTTCAAATTTTAGCCGGAATTTTTCCTTTGGGTGGTACTTACATGGTGGGAAGCTCTAACATTATGAGTCTTCTGCGCTCCAGTTGACCTCTCTGCACCATTCATACCATAAGCAATAAACGGAGGTGGTTTCTCAACAGGAGGTTTCTTAGGGGATCTCCCTAGTGGTGCAGACATGGACCTTGGCTTTGGCAGGGGTTTGACTGGCTTCCGAGGCCTCACTGTTCTAGTCTTAGAGAAATCATCTGGACCTAAATGTATTCATTAATCATTATATGAAGTGCTTAAAATTTAAAACATGTTTCATCATTTAAATACTGTATTTTTGAATTGGAAAATAGTTGATCAAAGCATTTGTTTATTAAGATTAAGAGGAATGCTACATAAGGGCAGGTGAGATTAGCCTTGAGTCTAGCCATTTTCACCCTCAAATTTAATTTTGATTCTAACATGTTCCTCAGAACTACTTAAATTGTAAATACAATATGCTTTTCATTTTTGGGTTCAAATGAACTTGCATACTAATGACATCCACAATCAGGTAAGAAGGTGAGTTCCAAAGTTCCCCTAACCTCTTGAATCCAAGGCTCTAAAATCAGTTGAAACCAGAGAATTTTTCATTCTTGCTGCCTTTTGACATTTTACTACATACCAATACAACTTGAGATGCTCAACTTAGTAAAATTAGACGGCAGAGATCATTTCTAAATATCTTAAAACAATTCTGTGTTAATTGGATGAAAATTGTTCAAATAAGAGCAATATAAGTGAATTTTTTTGTGACGGATTTTCTCGTCACTCTGGGTTTGAAGGTCATTTCTGAGGTGACGAGAAATCTCGTCACTCCAGGTAGTCAAGAGGTTAATTTGGCTTAAACCATGTTCAGGTACTTACTAGCCATGATAGCTGCATCTCTGACACTTTTACCAATATTGTTGTTGTTTTCATTGTAATTTGACTTTGCCCTTTGTTTCCTTTTCCAATCTGGGGTCTGGGATTGTCTATCCTGATGTTGGGGAACTGGGAGGACCTCATCAATATGTATTTGATGTTGTTGTTCCTTACGCCTTCTTCTCTCATGTTCTTTTACCAATTGACGATGCTTTATTATGTGTGCAGGTATTTTCTCGGGACCAGCCGAGAAGTTTCTGTCACTGACACTACTCAATGATTCTGACTCACTATCATGATCATCCCACAGAAAATGGTCACCTTCATGCCAGTGTTCGACTTGGCGTCGATATTCTCTATAGTTGTTATTGTGCTCATATAATTGTGACACAATTCCATTTCCTGCTCTTTTGAACTCTTGCTTATATTGCGTCTTCTTGTGAACCATCCTGACTGAAAAAGAAATCAACAAGCCAAATGGTAGCTGTGCATAAGGTCAGGTTATTAACAAAATGAGTCTCAAATAATCATGTCGGATTGTCAACTCAAGTCAATAATCGGGACTTGATAAACACTGACTGAATGAATTTGAAAATCTGAAATTTCACTGACTTCCTTAGTGGCTGCTGTCTAAGTTCATCCAATTCCAGGACTTATAGTCCTGTACTCCAATGATTGTTCAGGCAGTGTTTCTACAACAACACTTGCACACTTATAATACCTACCTCGATACATTCCTAATAGTTTATTTAAGGATTCTTTTTATGAAGTTGAATCACCAATTGTATGGATTTATCTATAGGGAGAACAAAGAGATTTTTGTTTTACATCGGAAATGTCCCAGCACTTTTCAAGATGTCGGAAGGGGAACCCCCTTGTAGTAGTATACCATAGTCTATATGGAGGAATTTTGTGATTACAGTCTAAAAATAAATAGAGTGTTCCTCCTGGAATGTATTCCCCTGTAAACGCATAATACTCTTATGTCGAGGATAGTATGCACAAATAAAGCAAAAGTTTTGCTATTCGATGTGAGTTTACTTGTTAAATCTTCATCCTTCCGCCATCTGCTTTTCGGAACTTTTTTCGTTTCATGCAATCTGTGTAAAACTGATGGCACAAGTGCGTGGATTTAAACCAATCAGATTATTTTAAATATTTGCTCAAGCGATATTATTCACTCCTGAGCACTCATCGTAAAAAAATCGAACCACAATTGACAGAGAATGTGCTTTAGGCTAACTCAGTAATCGAAATTTGAACTCAAATTCGTGAAAAATGTATCATTCATACTCTAAAATGAAGCTGCATACAATGAATTACAGGTGAGTATATGTTACGGCATATCTTTTTATACAAAATTGGAAACATTTGGAAATGGAGAAAATCAAAAGTTATCAACCAAATTGTAAAAACGAAAATCTCCTCGTTCTGCAGATTAACCCATACAATTTGGGATTAAACTTCATAAAACTAAATAACTTCAACTGAGTGAGAGTCAGATTTGAATCTATGGAAATAAGGATAATTCACGTCGTAAAGATATCATACAATGCAAAAAGAACGTTTCAGAGACATTCTCTGCATCGAATGAGAATCTAACAACACAATGCTTACCTCATTTATAACTCAAGAAGGCTTTTAACAATGGGAAAAGTTTTGAAATTTCAACAAAACTTTTCAAATCTTGACGCCATGTTGTTTATGTCACGTGATCGATTGAAGGTTGCGACTTAGGATTCACGAAATTGAATATCATACTCCCAATAGTCAACGATTCGTACTTTGCTAATTGGACAAAACGTCGACTGATACATGATGTTTCAACAAAGAACCATAAAACACATTTCATGTTGCACAATGAATCCAAAAATATCCGTCTTTGTAAACAATAAATTGTAACGCTAAACGTACCCACCCGAGACCAGTGCCTTCGAGCATATAGGCCTGGGAAACGTTTTCTTTCTATACTAGCTGACTACTACTTTTCCTTAGACCTATGCCTTCAAGACCAAAGCACTTTGGGAGGGATTGCCATTTAATGTATTAATGATACCCAGCGTATTAGTGAATTACTGTTGACAATATTGTTTTGACCCATTATTGGACTGATTTAACCCCGGATTACGAAACCAACAGGATACTCCATAGATCAAATGGCACCCTTGGTATACGCAGCTAACGAAAATTGACCGGTATGGGTCAAAAAGCTGGACCGGTACGGGTTAACGGTTTTATTTGAATTTAAAACGGCCATAACTTGCTCAATATTGACTTCCTCGTGTCTTATTTGAAATATATGATGCCTCCCGATGCTTTTAAGTACCCCAATTTTTTACAGATTTTTAAACGGACCAAAACTCTCTAAATGCGCATTTATGCTCTTTTCTCTCGAGAACGACTGTCTCATTTTCACGATAACTTTTATTTAGTACATCTTACATATAAGATCTATTTTTCCCCATCAAGCTATGATGTAAATGACATGCTATTTACATCTTGTGAGTTTCAATGACGCGCGTTTGATTTTATAAAAAATGCCAAACTTTGTGCAGCGAGAAGACGGACCGGTTCGGGGCAATAACACACATGTATAAAGATTCCTAAATTATGTTCATGCTATTGCCCCGAACCGGTGGTCCGTTTAAAAATCTGTAAAAAATTGGGGTACCTAAAAGCATCGGGAGGCATCATATATTTCAAATTAGACACGAGGAAGTCAATATTGAGCAAGTTATGGCTGTTTTAAATTCAAATAAAACCGTTAACCCGTACCGGTCCAGCTTTTGACCCGTACCGGTCAATTTTCGGTAGCTGCGTATACCAAGGGTGAAATGGGCACCTTTTGTAGCTATATCACTGGTGATCCACTCGATTACGCTGGTTACCAAAACGGTTCGTTTTGGTAACAATATGTCGGAAAGTCGAAGGTACGACTTTTTCTCCTTTCCTTATTTCACACGTTGTAGGCAGAATTCCCACGACATTTTTTTACACAAAAAAAGAAACGTCACTGTATCAGTATCATTTGTTTTTGAAAATGTACATATTTGCGAACAAATAGTTCAGAGACAACAGAATCGTCGATTTAATTCCTCACTTAAGTTACATAAACGGTTTTTCGAAAAACAGTTAAGATCTGCACTTTTAACCATGAACCGTTTATTTAACTTAGTAATTAAATCGACGATTCTGTTGTCTTCTGAGCTATTTTTTCGCAAACATGAACATTTTTAAACATGTGATACTGACATACCTTTGTGATTAAAAACGTCGTGGGGATTCTGCCTACAACGCGTGAAATAAGGAAAAAAGAAAAATCGTACCTTCGACGTTCCGACATTTTGTACGAACCGTTTTGGTAACCAGCGTAATCGAGTGGATCACCACTGTATAGTATGTAACACGTTGTAAAAGCAGCCGCCGAGCTGATTCAATAAATCAAAATTAAACAAGCTTTCAAATGGTATATAAGTGTTACATGGGGATATGCCATCTAAAATTGGTGATTAATGGGGAGACGGTCATAATGAAACCCCGGTATGAAACACCATGTACATGTAGCCATGGTTGAAAGCCCATGATGTAGCTTAACCATATTTTACCAGTGGTGGAAAATTAAAAATATGAAAATATTTTGTGTTTTTTATTAATTGTTATTGAATAATTTGTCATTCTGTTATTATGACTGTGCAGTGCATCCTCTTTGGCTATACGAATTAATTTTTTTGTAATTATGGAGTTGGCCTTGGGAAAAAAATTATAGTGTTCTTCACCAATTTTACCGCGATCTAGTTTAATATTAGATATCAAAATTTCTCGTGGTAAAAAATCATAAAAAGGTTTTTCTAATAGCTTTAATTTTGTAAATCGGAGCGGGTCGGTTTTGGTGATTGCTATACCTCAGTGACATTTTATTGGTAAAAATGATTTGGTTGCGAAATTTTTTTTATTCAAGAAAGATGATACAGTGCAGACTTTTAAAAGTTCTTTCATAAATCAAACATTTTACTTTTACAACATATATTTGTATATACTTAATCTCGAAGTTTGCTGTTTTCTTTTTCTTATTGATTAAAAGTGAAACTTATGTTTTAGAACTTGTGGGATAAATCCACGTATAAAAAGTAGAAAACAAAGTATTTACAATTGATTCAAGTTCATTAACTTTTTGGCTTTTTATGTAGTATAAGGAATAATTTTCGAGACGATATCAATTTTGATACAGTCACTGACTCTCATGCTTCCTTTATGATTTAATCGCTATTTTTTCACACAGATTTCAATCATTATTTCCATCGCTAGCTCCGATTTGAACGTCGCTGGATTCTCCACGACGGCACGTGATCAACCTATCAACAAAACAGTAACACGAAACGATTAATTACGAGGTAAAACGTTGATTGAAAAATACCTCATATGTTTAATTATTTTAAATTGGAACTAGTCATTATTTTTCTTTAATGGTTGATTATTTGTTCGTGTGGATGCTATGATTAATGTTATGATGCTATTTTGTGTTGCTTTTTCGCGCTCTTCTTTTCATCAGATGTCAATACAAGCCGAGACTATTAGGTAAAAGCTTATTAATAATTTGACACAATGACTTCTTGCCGTTTTGATTATCAACAATTTAAAGGTTTCGACTTTTGAATAGTAACTTATTAGCTGTTAAAAAGTAATTTCAAGAAAAAAAGAAACAGTTCGTCATTGGTATTGTTTATCTCAAAAATGATATTATTAAATGAACAATAATAGTCATTCAGAATATGATTAAATGTACATATATAGACATCATTTATGTATACCTAGATTCTTCAATATTATAAATGTAGTTTTTTAGGAAATTAATCCATATATATTGAACCACGTGTCTTGTATGAAATAGTAGACAAAATGGAGATTGATGAGACAAAAATCTGATTTCGAAAAAAAATTTACTCCTCATATTCCAAATTAAAGTCCTACACGTTCATGTTATAATAAGTTGCAGGATATACACATCTTCAAGAGCATATTTAAAGACAGAAGACGACTTCCCCCTGATATTCAGTTAAAGATAGTTTGTGTCTAGCTGCAATGGGGATAAGAAAATATATGAAATGAGTAGATCAATGAAATAGTGCGAGACAAAAATACAGTGTTGAAAAATTTATTCTTTTAACTGTTTTAATGTGCTCTGACTAATTAAACCGTTTTGCTCATTGCAATATTATGTCATAATTACGTTAATTGAACCTTCCTTAATTGATCAGATCTTGCACAAGGGGCATATTTGTTCAATATAGCCTTTTTATTTTATCATTTAGTCTTTTATGATATAAGACATAAAAAATTACGTGAATATGTATCATATTTCCCAGTTCATGTTCATTAAAGAAAAACAAAAAAATGATTAAATTAAGAGTAGGTTTGACATGCTTTTTATTATAATTTCACACATACATAGGCAATTACTTGAATTAATCCTTCTGACGTATTACATTAACTCGTTAATCCCAACGTTTAGAATAGTTCCTAACTGATTTAGAGACGCTTAGCTAGCCCAGAACGTACCCCATATGCTAGGTATAATTAATGTATTGTTAAAGGCAACGTTCCATTAAGTTGGAACAATGGATAATGGTACTTGCTGTCATAATTCAAAAAGCATTGTTTTGAGACACATGTACTCTATTCATTTTACATTACTGTAATCCACTACTTGAAGGATCGCAACTCCTGCTTCACCGACGCCTGCGCCCTGCTGAAAGACTATCAGCTCAGCCACCAATCATTCATGTGATTTTAAAAATGTTTTATTTCTGCCACTCTTGGTATACGCAGCAATTATAAATGTCTTTAAAGATGTGCAGAGCTCCAAAACATTCCAAGATATCATAGATTTCAAATTTGACACGAAAAGTAAATATTAGCTAGTTATGGGTAATTTGACTTCAAAACTAACCATTGTACCGCACCGCCGGCCACGCTGTTGTACCCGAACTGTCCACTGTCACTCTACTATACCTAACACCTAGAAATGCATAAGATACTTTGTTTGTCTAATTGAATTGTTTAATATATTTTTGAAAGTGCCCGTACTAACATCTAACTTTCAACCGATAAACCATTCATAAGGAACAGACAAATAAAAACAAATACATAATCATTACTAATAAGCCAAATGGGTTGCTCATGAACACCAAATGCAAGGTATAGTAGAGTGACTGTCGGTAGCTGCGTATACCAAGATTGCATTTCTGGGCATCAGGGAAAAAGTCATTTTTCGATATATATGTTAAAGTGTAACTGTTTGTGTTGAGGTTCTAATGATATGCTACTCTACAGGCCGGTGTAAAAGGGTAGGGGGTCCTATCAAATTATGGTCCTACTCTTCATTGATTTATATGGTGACTTCTTCCCTTTATTATCTTATACACAATCAGGGCCAGTAAGGGCCGTTAACAAAGGGCACCATAATCCCCGGGGACCATAATTTCTGTCACACCGGTACTATAGGCATACTCCACTTGTGATCATCGACATGAGTACTGATTGCCCCATTGGGTCCAATAGGTTACTACATGTCCCACTGGGAAAATAAAATGGTTTAATTTAAAATCAGCTTCATTGAAGCTGACAAATCTCTAACTATTTCATTTTCATCAAATACCACCAGAGACAAGAGAATACGTCAAGCGCAAAAATAAACTAACCCAAATTGTAAAATGGACGTAACGATGGTAACCTCACACCAAGCTAGATCTACAGTTACAATACTAAAATTTGATTTAATTTAATAAGTTTAAGATATGTGGGCCTACTAAACTGTTCCACAACTAGTTACTTTGACAGAACTTTAATGATGTAACAAAATGGATGAACGAGTTTTTTGTTTTTTTCTCGATTTAAACCTACTTACAAGTCAAGTTGCAGATTATAATTTGGCACAAAGCTAGAAAATATAGTCTAGTTTTAATACGTTTCTTCGATTTGGAATTTGTTTTGTAAATGAAGTTGCAATTCATATATCTAGCCCCTCGCCTTTGTTACATTGACGAAAGTCCGTTATACAAGTACAGGGTGACCCAAAAAAAATGCAACCCTCCATTTCTCGAATATTTTTCTTAAATGGAGGTTAATTGCTCTAAAATTTGGCACACAAGGACTTTATTCAATGTGGGATCATCTGGCAAAGTCTCAATAATCATAGTCTTATATTGATAGAGTTATGGTCGTTCCAAAATATGCTCCAAATGTCGTCCATTTCCAATGTTAGATTTCGGATGAATCACATTCCCTTCTTTCTGAACATGTAAACTCAAGAAATAATGTGTTCTGGGATCACAAATTCCAGATAAAGTGCTTCACATGCCCCTACATTCTGTTAAATGCACAGCTTGGGCTGCCAATTTCCAAACATGAAATCATCAGCCCCTTTTGGTTTGAGGTTGATAATGGCAACACTGTTACTTTTAACACACAGCGCAATATTGGCGTTCCCAGAAAGTTCTAGGCAGTTCTAGAGTGACATAGAGGCTTCAATAGACAAGAACAGTGTTTCTAGAAGGATGGAACTACTCCTCACACTTCTAATGATAGCATAGCCTGGCTCACGAGTCATTTCTATGAGAAGATTATCTCTCCTAGGACGGATAACCCATGGTCATCCCATTGTCTTGATCTCAATGCCCCTGACTTCTATATATGGGGTTATTTAAAGGATAATGTGTATGAAAATAACCCTACCGCAATTGCAGAACTCCAATAAGCAATGGCTGCAAAAATTTGAGCCATACCCATGGGGGAGAATGCATCCGTGTTATGAACAGTTTTCCTTGAACATTGCAAGTTTGTTTTCAGTGAAATCGACGACATCTGGAGCATATTTTGAAACAACCATAACTCTATCAATATAAGACTATGATTATTAAAACTTTGCCAAAGGATCCCACATTGAATGAAGTCCTTGTGTGCCAAATCTCAGAGCAATTAACCTCCATTTAAGAAAAATATTGAAGAAATGGAGGGTTGCATTTTTTTTGGGTCACCCTGTATCACCAATGTATATTACTTTGATGACTTACGTCAATGTAACAAAAGCTTTATTTAAAAATCAAATTCCAAACCGAGTGCATTTCTAAAACCTGGACTATATTGTCTAACTTTGTGCCAAAGGATAATCCGCAACATGACTTATACGTAAGTTTAAATCGGGAAATCAAAAAACTATCCAGTAAGTTCATCCATTTCACATAACACATTCTTGAAATGGATATTAATTCAGAAGGTGGCGATAATCTATCAAGAAAGAGTTGGGGCAGTGAAGGTAATGAATTAATAAGAAAGGGGGTATTTTCATTTAGACACATCATGTAATGACAATTACCTGATTAATCCTCCCATGATGTACCTTGATGATGATTTGTGTTGTAATGTCGCTTGAAGCAATGACAAATACTCCTTACTGCCCTTTAGTAATATGTGATGGTAGCACTGAAAGATTGATTTCCTAGAAGATTGGTCCATTAATAATTTCAAAAACATATTGTTCACAAGGCAAACGATATGATTGACGTTATCTGCGTTTATACTTTACGGACTTTCGGGTAAACTTCAACAGGTCTGTATTTGTAAAATGAAGTCCGGGAATTATGTAGGGAATTTAGTAATTAAATTGTAATCTTTTTAATTTTTATCACCATAAATTATGTATTATGCATAGTTTTACAAATCACAAATAGCATATTTCGCTTAAAGAATTATTGCGGCTCTTTTAACCCATTGCTTTACCATAACAGATACCCGAGTTTGGTCTTTAAAAACACACTTCGTGCTATGTTATGCTATACAATGCTATATTGATATATATCACTTATTTTATAGGATTATTTTACTTTTAAATATTTCAAGACGGACTATATTCATTTGGGAAAATATTTAGGATCATTGCACTTTAAAATTAGAATTGACTCAAATAATGAAATCAAGGACTATATCAATTCCCATGTATGCCAAGGAAGCAACTGAAAGTATGAGTATGAAATATCTCTCCTAGTTGATGCACTAATATTGATTAATAAAATATCTGAAGTTTTGTCATACTAACACTTTAACATTTGGCGGCCATAAAAGTTAAAACATTCGAAAGGTCCACTCCCGCTCACGTATATAACTTTTTTTTGATTGGATGGTTTCTGGACGTAATTCAATTTGGTCAGTGGGGGAATTAAATGTTTGCACAAGTGTGTTGTTTTGTAAATGTATTGTATTGTATTGCATTGTATTATTGCATTTTTGATAAACTTGTTCCCAAACATCTGATTATAACTTCATTGACAAATACAAATATATATGTATGATTCGATTTTAGAGGATAATGAAATAATGTTAAATAAATAATAATTACAAAAAAGGATCCCTATTAAGAACAAAATTCCCTTGGGCGATTTGCTCTTCTGGTGTCGTAAGAACCGCCATCATCCATCAACAAGTGCCGGCATGTGTTCTCATAGCATGAAGACGAATTACCACCCTTTTTACCTAATTAATCTTCCCCATTGAAATATAACTCCATCATATTATTGCAGAAATCAACAAGGCATTAGTAAACACTTACATGATTATATCAGGCTCTAAGGCTAATCTATGGAGCGATAACTCGTTTTTATCCCATTAGAAAAAATACTGATCATTCTGGCTGAAAGGCTAACGTATAGGATGAACACACAATGATGAGCTATTATAGAAATCTGAGAATGAATCTTTATTTGATTATCTCTTAAATTGACGATGTCTATTTCATTTCAAATGAGTATTGTCGTCATATTTTATTACTAATTGAATTCAGTTATTCTGTTTTCTATTACTTCGGCAACACATCAGCTAATTCTCCTATTTCTTCATTTTTAGATTAGTAAAGAACATCTGAGCGTCGTGACAGTTAGTTTTGTTAACAAAGATATATCTGTAAATGCGCATGCTGTTTTGCACCTCGCCGCTGTTTTCATGACGTTGTTCGTGCACACAATCGTTTGAAGCTAGTGGGTCATGCACAACAACTGAAATTATCAAATCACCAAATTATAATTTTCCAAAAGATGTGTTCAAAATAAACTGGTAGAATATCTCAAAGATGTGTGACAACATGATAATTACTAGTATCATCCCAAATTTAACATCCCAAAAGATGGGACAGTCATTCAAAATTTAATCATGTAGAAATATCAAAATTATAATTAATATATCTACCAATCAATTCTGTATTTCTCCGAGAAGCATTTGAAAAAAGCCATAAAGATGACTGTGAACTAGAATGATACTGAAATTGAAACTCTTATTCCGTCGAATGGGATCTGGCGTTTATTTATCATTTTCAATGATGTTCTACTAAAATACTTTTATTCCTTTGTGCTCTTTCCTAGGCACTAAATATACTAACTTTGCAATTTGATAATTGGAAAAACTACAGCTCATATCATCATTGTATTTGCTCGAGGAATTTTGTAAAAATGACTTCCTATAAATCCAATCCTGCACTGAATTTCAAGGTTCGAAAGATGAGACACGTTGACTTGAACTGTAGACATTGATTGCGTAAATGTCAAATTGATTAGAGTTTTGTCACCCCTTCAATTCTCTCCCCACCCTCCCAACTCCCTACATTTGATGACATTAAAAATAATTATTGAAAGTAAAATCTAAATGTGTATTTTTCAGATTTTCAAGGCGTTTTCTGAGGCTCAATAGGGAGTTAAATCTAGCATATAAAATCGAAACGCCAACCTATACGTATGACCAATTGCCCATACAAATGTATCGCTTAAATATTTTCCGTTCACGTTTAGGTTGCTAAAAACATTGCAAGCTTAAACTCCCTAATATCAGTTGGTCGTAAAATATTTGCGTTGCGTTACGACTGCGATTTTGCGCTTCGACAAACTATGAGGCCTCAAGTGCGAATATCTTTCAGACACTAGCGCAGTTTCACCTGGAGATAATTCATATTTAGGATCATTAATATTATTCTAACTCTCATTTGGCGAAGTTTCACCATCAATGATTATGATTAGTCCATTTCAATCATGAAAAAATGCAAATCTGTAATTCCAGTTTGGGTTATTAGTCTGAAGCGCTAGTGATGGGTTGTGCAGTAAAATGCTACAAGACACCTCCCTATATACTTTATAGCCATCCATCATTCTCTCGTCTTTCAGTTCATAAAACGCTAATAACTGTAGAGAATAATTTTTATGAAATCAAAAACAACATGAAATGAGCAAAATATCAAATTGGAAGTGTAGGGTTTCAATGGAAATTAGACTGAGGTTTATGTGGTCCCGAGTTAGTTGAAACTGATTGTGTTATTATTAAAATACACAATCATTATATGCAAACCGTATACCTGGTTAATCACTCATTATTGAAAAACGATTTTATCATATTTTGATTGCAAGAATAAAATAATGCGTTACGAATAAAATAGAAAATAAAATAGAAAACGATTCGTCTAATGGTTCACCTGGAAACGTGGAGGCAAGACTTGACAGACAAAATTTTAGGACGGAAAATACATATTGGCCACCTTACATGTAACATTAACCCAGAATACAAGAAAGACTCGTCAGTTGGAGATTTTCATACAACAAAAATTTGAAAACAATCCGTCAAACGGACTTTACAGAAAATATTTTATGACGAAAAATCCCAAAATTGCCGACAATAGAAATGCAGATATAAATTCTTCATAAGAATTATCTCATAAAACTTCTGTTAAACGGTGACATGCCTGTAGAACTATCCCAAAATGATATTCCACGAATAATCAAGTTTCTTGAAAGGCCATGACGAAGCCCGATGATCGATCCACAGTCGGATATTCACCTGAATGGAATGAAATATCATTAGATAATATATTTTTTATGTTATTGTACCGCGCCTTAGATTGCAAAAGTATACAAAGAATAAAAATTATATTTTTCGAAGAGAAATCACAAAGAGTCAGTAACCTATGATTGTATTAATTTTAGCAAATAACTACACCCAACGAACGATCGTTCTAGTTGGAGTTACATCCACTTAATCCCGTGCTTTCCTAAATATCCGGCACTATCGAGAACCAAAATGATTTCTAGCTTTGCCTAACGGTGACACCTATTGATTATGAAAAATGGTACAAGTAACATTTCAATAAATTTTTTGCCCTAGAAAAAGAAATGGAATAAAAGTTTTGCCTAAAAAAATCACTAACTATTTTATGGGAGCATTTAGCATTACCTATATGAAATCATTTCAATCACTGTTATGACAGTTACCAAATATTAATTATCGCTGATCCGCCATATAACACCATTATAGCAGATTGGAGTCGCATTTGAGAACATTAGTTAATCATTTTGCTTGGGCCAGTACATTGAAAACAAAAATCGTGCTGTAAGTATATATAACACGTTGGTAGGCTGTAATTACTTACTTTCATTGTTTATATATCACGAATATATCATATAATTAATCAACAAATGGTCGGAATGATGAAATGTCATACATGTATATGTATTGCATTGCGTGATGCTATTGCGAACGATAAACTTCTCGCATTGGGATTAAATCTTTCTGTAATAGGCCATTTAGTAATGGGTTTTAGCTGTGATAATTATAACCTACAGAGACCCCAAACGATCTCAGATTATCGTAGAGAAATTAAGAAAAGGACGAGGTCTCATTTGTCTTATAGCTAGCTTACATGGCAAGCAATAAGTTTTGCTAGAGTCAAAATGTAAACGAGAACACATTGAAAAAACCGCAAAGATTGCATGTTTAAATCATTTTTAATTATATCTTTTTAGGTTGATTCGTTTTTTCAAAAGTTGCCGTTTGTTCATTCTCAATGTGTAATACACACACCCTTCTGTTTAATTTCTCTGTTAGACCATTATACCAGGGATGGTACACGAGTGCATGCAATCGTGCACAAAGTCTCTCGTTTCTTCTTTTTCTCGATACCTGCTGGCTTAATGCGTTATTTTAAGGAGAGTGTATACGTGTAACGCGCGGGCTTGGTTCAAGACTGCCCCGAGAAGACTACCCTCTATGAATCATCTTGATTCACAAGGTTTTAGTTGCTCCGACATCACACCTGGGAAGTCGAAGATGACTATGAATACTTTGCCAGCAAAACACTCGCAATATTGCCTTATTGATGACATTGTTCACGGATGAACCAAAATTATATACACAAGTACAGATTGAGATTGAATTAAATAAAAATATTTGTTTCACATTATGCAGTGAATAACAGTTGTTGAAATAATCTGAATTTTGGTTTGGTTTGGTTAGAAAAATGAACCAAACGCTTTTATATTTTTAAGTCATTAATCCGTCAGAATCAATTGAACTTTTGGGGGAAATTCTGGTAAAAGAGCGTATTTTGAGGCTATTTAAAGTTTCATGAACTTTCTGAACTGAACATTTAAGATCGATCATAACATATGTTTGTATTAGGTATGTATTACCTTTATTTCTTCCATAAATGAAGATTATTATTTTTCTGCATCAATATTCCAGATACATGTATACATGATGAGCGATGGTGTGTGATTCTGATGTTTACATGATTTCCTATATTTTTCATGATAAATGAAACAAAAACACATTTGACTGAAAATTGGATGATAGCATCCGGTGTGTGTCATACAAAATTCCTGATATTTGTCTAATGTCAGATGGGATATGACACGTACAAAATCGTGTCACATTGAATTAAATTATGACTACTTGATACTCATCAAAATGTAACCATCAATATCTTCTTTCCCATCTTTTGAGCATTTAGAACGCTAGTCTACGACGTCTTCATTACTTCATCCTGCTCCCCATTTAACATTTGATTCAATTTTACACAAGTATTAATCGCAAAAACCCAAAACCAAGTATTCATCAAAAAATATGTATTAATAATGAACGATCTATATTGAAGAATTCATCAACAAAACTAGTTTATATATTTTATTTATTAATTTAGTGTAATTCTTCGAGTTTGATATTAACCTTCTTTTCTGAAAATATGAATATCATCATTGCAGACGCTTTTATTTCATGTGTGATCCTCTGTATTGCTACAGAGATTGTCCCCCTCAGTACCAATGTTTTCTGTATTGCTACGGAGAAGAGCAATCCAGTACCAATACAACGTGACAGGTTTCAATACAGATTGGTACAGCACAAGAACTGACCAATCAGAGGGCTTCATTTTACAGATCATATCGTGATAATAATAATTATTATATCACTATCTAGCTAGCGACAGTATGATTGGTCAAAACCGGGTCACATGTCGTGGGATATCTGGCGATATTCAATGGCAATGCTAATCAGATAAGACAACCGTGAGATATCTAGCGATATCCCACGCTCCCGGGAATTTTCAAAGAATTTGTTTTCGTTCAGTGTAAATAATTTTGTTCAGTGTAAGTCAAAATGGCAGACGAACCGAGTAGATTCGTAAAAATATCTGAAGACTTAATGACTTAATAATATTGGGGATGTTTAGCTAGACAGTGATATAATAAAACAAATATTTCACTCTACTTTCGGTGAATACCTGTAGCACTTTCACAAGGTGATATTCCACTTGCCCTTCGGGCTTCGTGGAATATCACTTGTGAAAGATGTACAGGTATTCACCTCAATAGAGTGAAATATTTGTTCAATATTACATGATGAATAATCTAGCATTCGTCAACACGTATTTATGCCGAGGACTGTAAAATTATCCATGATATTATTCGTCAACAAATATCCTTTAACTACTCAACAAATAATCATTTTTTATCAAGTATTTACGATCAAGTACCAATCAACAAACATTCATAAAATAAAAAATATTCCTCAACAAGTACATGTATACATGAACAAGAAATGGAATACAAAAACAGGAATTCTATTCTAGCGAGCATCCGTTTTTGTTCATCATAAACTGCTGTATGAGACCATATGTAATTAATTACACAAATGTATTTAAACCATTATTACATCTAATAGACACGAAAATAGAGCATCGATGAATTAACTAATAGATTAGCTTCATACCTTTCGGGTTAAAGTCTTTGCAGACACCTGAGGCCGGACTATGTTACGACGGTGATGATAGCTTACCAAGAGAGAGGAACGATCCCAGAATGCCAAGTGCGTATCACGTGACATCACATAGCAACCGTTAATTAAATATATGATTTCATGCATCAAGTTTACCGGGTGATGCTTCCCTCTGCTTGGTAACACTATTATTTGATGTAACACTAGCTCTATTTCATTAACGTTTGTCATTGTTTACGTGATTGTTACCGTTTGGAGGATAGTTCACTGGTTAACTAATATGCCTGTATTAACGTAATTAATACAAGCAATAGGTTGTCATCCAATAATTACCCATTATTGAGCTGATTTATAGTTCCTTTAGAAATATTGTATTAATCACCATAACGTTGACTTTCCAATTCATTATGTAATTGTTTGGTAAATAACGTGATGGAACTAAATCACCATAACTGCTTTGAATTGTTATTTGAGAAAACGATGAAATAATTAATTAATTTTACGTACAGTAATGTAGTGATAACAAAAGTACAATGGCGCACTATTTACCGGATATATAATAAGCGAGATCAATCATCCTACGGGAATAGGCACCCTCGTAAATCGCAGAAAATATATGGTATCCTACATTTTTCGTAAGCCACGCCTTCTCAGTCCTTCTTTTGATGAAACGGATGGAGACGGATGGAGTTAACCCCGGGAGTTAAAGCCTAGGCTAGACAATAAGTTGCCTTATACCAGGTATAACTGAAGTTGGGGAACGTCGGGGAACGTAAACGTAATATTAGCAATTTGGTCCCCCATATATTATCGCCCCCTCCCTTCTATTTACATTCATTTTCATTACGTGTTAAAGCCTCTTTACGTTTGAATTTTTATTTACTTAACCTGCGATGAAATTACTTATGAAACGAAACTTGACTTTATTTCAAATACCTCCAAATTTTCTCATTTTTTCCTCAATTACAATAGGTCGAAGATTGATGATAAATTTGATGATTTTTTGAAAATCGACATTCCCATGTTAACCAATGGGAAATGGTAGGTTCGCCGCAAGTCTGAGTCTTTGAGATTTTTGAGTTTTGCTTGTTATGAATGTTAAAGCTTAAATACTAAACTTGTTGAGTCAACTCTTTGCAACGTTGAAAAAAATTGCAAAATTCTTCTTTGTATATAAACTTTCAGAAAAAATTCTCGAAAAGCTGATTGGTTGCTTCCATTATGCCATTCCCCGGTTGGATTTACAGACAAAATAAATAATCCCAAAACAAAAGAGCAAATTAGCTAAAACATTTTATAATAGCACGTTCTGAAATCAAATCATTATAGCATGAAATATTATCTTGTGATTTTAGTGTCATTTACAGGTTATATTAGCTTAAAATGAGCTACTTGATGTTGGGAGGAAAGCGTAAAATCAGATGTATCCATAGGAGCAACAATCCTTTGAAGACAACCCAGTAAATCGCGAGGTAATCAGATCTAAACGTTGGTCTTTCTCAGTCACTCATTGGCCTGATAGATTTATTTGCTTTTGCCCCTTCTCGTAATTAACCCTCGTAGATTAATTTCTGAAATTGATTCTGACAGCGATCTGGAAGTCCGGAAAAATGTGTCCGTCTCATATGAGGGTTATGTTATGGGAGGTTTTGAATATCGGGTATATCCCGAGGGAAATATAGACATCGAAATGAGGGCCCGAAGTAGGATATCATATTTCCCGAGGGATATACCCCATATTCAAAACCGAGCATCGCATAACTAATTTTTCCTATGACAAGTGAGGTTTGACAAGTAAAGTTTTCAGGACACCAATATCCAAGCTTGTTTTCATTAGTGTTCTCATTGTCATTATTTTCGAGAAATCCATCAGCATTTTGGTCAAGAACGATTCTATGGTCTGTTGCTTCCATTTTGACAGTTCCGCTGCAAGGCATTCTAACAAATTAAACTGTTTCTCCGCTGATCAAAATAAATCCCTGAAATATTGAAGCGGGAGAACACAGCGGGAGATATTTATATGTCCCGGTTCCCCAATAGATCAATCCTATATCCCACTGTTATATACCTCAAACCTCACTTGTCATAGGATAAATTTATCTTATTAGGTTATATAACTTTGAGAAGTGCCTTTAAAAAGAAAATAGAGTTTTTTCTACTCTATCTAACCATTCACGAGTTGTATATTTCTGAACATGTCATTTGATTGTTTTACCAGAAGAAGAAACTGCGAATTAATCAAATTACTTCAACAAATGAATGTCTATTTTGACCTTGACCTAGATTCAGTGAAATAGATTACCGTTGTCAATTTCATTATTTTAAGTTGGCCGTTCTGTTACCTCCCTCTGCTAGCATATTTATCCACACTATTACCAAACTGATGTGTAATTCTAATAGTTTTAATTTATTACTCTTTGTAATGCAATTTTAATTACATTTAAATAAAAGTCGAATAAAATGTTTCTATCTAAAAATAAATATCGTGAAAGTAATATAGATCATTGGCACAATGTGCAATTAACAATTAGTTGTATAAAGATTTAGTTAACATTTTAATGTGGTCAGAAATCATATCTTGGAGAATAAGAATGTTTTGCCTTGTTCAAAATTCCTAATTATTTGACATTTTCGATATCATGTCCAGAACCTGTATAGGTTCATATAGGAACCAAACAGCGAACTGTGAGACTAATTAATCCCTTTAACTCAATACATATAACAGTGTTAACAAATTGTACAATGGCATCTAAAAGCCTGTCTATTATTCCATTAATTGTGTCTACAAATAATTATCACTTTAACTGCATTATTCTAATTTTATAATACAACAAAAAGATATATTGGTATATAATGATATTTTATCATTCACACGATAAGAAACAATTTTTCACATGTGATGGAACACTAAGGGATGAGGCTAATCAAAAAATTAATCAAATCTCAGGCATAAAATTCATCAAACCAAGAATAAAACATCGCCAGTCACATAAAGTCAATCATATTCGTGCAAAGGACCAATAATTTTTTACCTCTACATAAAGAATTTCGGTTTTTGAAAACACTCTCTTCATATATGCACTTGTCTATTGATTTATTAAAAGGTTTATTGTCTACCGAGATAATTTGTATTTTATTTTGAGCGTAATTTTAACCTCATTTGCCAGTTTAATCACATGTGACGCTTTGATATCGTCGTGCCCCAGGTGCGCACTTTGAGAACACCATCAAGACCAACTGAGCCCCGCACTTTGATTGTAATGCAAGCTCCAATAACGACAAAGAGAATAGAATCAATTTTCTCCTCTACAAATTACGTTTTTTTACCAATTGCGCAAATAGCTATAATATATACACGTCTTCGTTTTACATTTTTTTATGATAAATGTTTTTGTATATTCACTTATTAATTTCCAAATTAGAAAGAAAAACAGATTTCGCAGTTTTTACCAACAACTATATAATAGGATTTATTAATTGCACTGATACCCTAGGGCCAAACGTACATCCATCAATAACATTTTACAATCACAGCAAAAAACTACCCTTCGCGCAGAGTCTAGTTATAAGACGAAGCTCTCTTTTAAGAAGTGAAGTCGAATGAATGCAAAGGGTAGTAAAAACAGTAATAAAGAAAACAAAACAACAAATCAATCTTCAAATCACTGATATACATGTTTGTTAATGACACGTGCTGTTAACTAATAAAATATGTGAATTAATATAAATATGTTGCTATTCCTGACGAAGATGTTATTATGCTTGACGAAGATGTTGCCGCCCCTCAAGGAGATGTTACCTGCGTCCTTAATAGGGCACAAACAGTCATGTAACGCCATTAGAAAACATATACAACTTAATAGCGGGGAACATGTGCCATTTATGAACAGCAATTAACAATCTTAATATTTTCAAAATTAAAAAGGTTGTATGGCAGCCATACCACGTGGAACGTGTGATGCCCTGGCGCGTTTTGGTTTTAAGTTCGAGATATGCCAGCCAGCTAAACACTCAACACATCACCTCGATCACTTACCTGTTTTTAAATGGTCATTTTACTGATATTATTTTACAACATCAACTCGCATGTCAAGACTGACAGGGAAACCGATGATCGACAATATCTCAGATTAAAAGATGATGAATTTAATTATTTGATACACTCTTTTTTGATTCGCTTATTAGGCCTATTTATATAGACCTATTCCCACTGTGTATACATATTAAGGGCCAATGAATATGATAATTGTGAATGGTATTGCTTCTGTCTAGCAGATAGGATAATTATGTATCCCATAGGTAATGGCTGTAGCTCGGTGAGATGTATAAATTATGTGCAGCGAAATCAAACGGTATATAAAATCTTCAACAGGTAAAACAGCAAACAGATTGATTCAGAGGAACATCATGAAAACTTCGAACAAAAATGAGCGCCGATGTATGATGACCAATTAAGGAGATATTTTGCTGAAATTTAATATAAAATAACAGCTTTTTGAAATAAGTGACATTTAAATAACTGAATGATAAATTGAATAAAACAATAAAAACAAGATAATCGCAGATAATTTGAATTATCTATAACTTGATTGACATGGCGGACAACGACTTCAATCAGACCATGGCGTTGTTGACGTCTGTCTACGCAGGAAACTACGCGTTTTACTCTAACGCCGCCGCCACTGCTGCAGCCGCCGCAGCGAGAGGAACGAACGGAGGGTTCCTTCCACCACTACCCAACAACATGCCATTTCTTAGCCCTTCAACGACAGAATCCGTTAGTCCCGGGAACTCTCCAGGGGCGCACAATCTCACAAAATCACAATCAAATGGACATTCTGCAAATACGAATTTCTCAATCGACGGTATACTTGGTAAGCCCGATCCGAGATTTGGGTTGGGGTCACCTTCGTTATTTTCTCTTGACAAAGACTTATTAGATAAACATTTAGGAAAGGCTTACGAGGGCTTCATTCCTGACGAAACTGATTTAAACTCAAGGTTTTCCTGGTTACAGTGCACACGTTACAAACCCCCTAAACTACCTAGTAAGTATTTATGAATGCCTTTGGAAATAAAATTAATTTCAACAATTCATATAAATATTTGAAATGTATTAATTCGTGAATATTGACTATATTTTGTATATTTCACAATTCTAAAGATTTTTCGTGATAATTAGCAGCCTTCATAATTTTCATAACGTAGTGTAGATTAAAGCAGTTATTCCATAAGGATCTGGTTGAGAGGGTTTATTAAAAAAGACTCATCACATTTCATTCATTTTACAATTAATCGAAATTGTAGGCCTATAGGAGTATGCCTTTATTCTATCTACAAAAAAATCAAAACGCAGTCACTGGAATTACGTATATTTTAAAGCTATAATACGTGATATATTATATACCTTATATATAATATGTTGTACACACCTTTGTACAGACCAAGTAGTAAGACGTTGCCAGTGTCATACATTTATGGTATTTTATGTCTCTGGTAAAACCCCCTAAAATTGTTTTAAAAATCCAGTTTTTTAATGTAAAAATATTCTCAGTCAGTAATGGGTCAGATTCCAATATAACTAAGTACTTCGCAATTGTTGTTTCTAGATATTCGTTATTATGTTATCATTGTAATGTTAATATGTTAAGTTTTAATTGAATGTAGCTCGCCGATCTTGCGAACGCCACTGCGTTACGTATGTGACATGGGTATAGCTATTATTGTCACGCAACTTTCTAAATAGACCAATTACAGTTAACCACTATTTGAAAAGATACATTTTAACAAATCTAGTTAATTAATTAAGAAACCAATATTCACTATCGAACTAAAGATATAATGTTTTTACATATACCTCAACATATGCGTCTACTATTTCAAAAGTGGATTATTTAACAGTGTGGTTACACATATCTACAGTGTTAAATATTTTGTTGTTTAAAAAAATTAATACCGTATGATGGTAACCAGGTAGCGTATGTCTGATATTTTGCATAGAAATAGACAAACGCGGTCGAGTAGAGTACTGGAGTAAAACGCATTGAATGGGACCATTTTATTTTTTAAGTTGGGTGGGATACAATGTTTGCTTAAACAGACAGTCAATTATGTTATTGTCAGATTATTCGCTTGGTATCTCACACGTTATATCCGATTAGCAAAACATGCATTGCCCATTACCACCAAAGGTAAAGTGTTGGGCCGCTGTTAGCCTTATGTAAAGAATCCTTTACGCTCTGCAGAGAGGTAGTATGCCGTATATTATATAAAAAATCTAATAATAATAATCTATCCAATAATAAGCAAACTACTTTTGAACATTGGTTAGCATGCTCAATTTTAAAGATATGGCTACAAATAGAAAAAATAAATGCCGATGCGATCTTGGGCAGATAAGAAAAACTAATATTCTTTCTGAATCATCCCATGGGCATTTTAGCGTGCCAAAGTCAACAATTCAAATTCCACTTTTTTACCTGGAAATGTTTTTTACCTTACGTCTATAGAAACAACTGTTCCCATGGTAACGCATGTATATTTCATGGTAAAAACAATCATCGAAAAAACAGGACGCTTTAGTGTTTTACTTTTTTATCTAATCATTAAATTAACGACAAACTCGAAATAGCTATGTATCCCTAGTCCATGGACGTTCTGACTCTACTATATTCGGCTCGATTTCATTTGGCGTTAAAATGTGATGTCTTAATTGATTGAAAAAATCGGAGCCAAAGATATGCTAGCTGACAAAATATACAAAACATTCTCATTGAATCCATATGAATATAATTATGATACGAATCTAGGATATTACTTGGGTCCCTATATCAGATCGAGATTTCATTGGTGGCTGAGATAACGTTTTAACAGGTTAAACAGCCTGTCTGTAGTCTTATTACAAACACGTGAAGCGTATTGAATTGGATAATTCGTCTGTCATCAAAATGTTGAGATAGTTTCCGACTGACGGCTAAGACAGCATAGCATCCCTCCTCTTTAATGTATATAAACAATTTTCAAATTATTCAATTTCAACATAAAACGATTCAGTGTCTATTCAGAAAATATCAAAATTCAAATAGGGGCTGATTTCATAAAATCAGCCTGTCGGAGTCTAGCGTTTCTATTAAGTTCTTATTGTAGATCTCATCAGAGAAAAAAAATACAAGAACACGAGCCTTTTGAAATGAAAACAACATAATATTGTAAATAGTATGATTTCTAAGATGAAGAATATAGATATATGACGAAATCCAAGAAGCTACATGTAATTTTAAAAAATTAAATCCGCAAACGAGTCCTCCTCGACCCCTTTTCTTAATTCTCTTAATCAGGTACGTTTGAAAACAGATTTTGAAGTGGATCGCACTCTGGTGGGTAGATCCAAATGGTCGAGGATTTTATTGTGATTTACATTCATCAAGTCGTATTGATAATGGTTATATTTTCTTGAAAGTATCTTGAAATGACGTCTCTCTCTGACATCTCTTTTTTCTGAAACTGTGGAACTATTTTAACATCGTTATATTATCAAAAACCAATTAAGCTGTTTTTGGTCTTCCAGGAGTGAAAAGAAAGGACGCGATAAAGAAGCGAAAGTTAGGACGTAACCCTCGTGTTCCGTTCACACAGCACCAAGTGACGACGCTCGAGGCGAAGTTCCGGAGGACGCACTACCTTAGCAGCGTCGATGTAGCCGAGCTCTCCGCCGCCCTAAATCTCACAGAAACACGGGTGAGTAGATGTACATGTATGAATGATGTTAAGGTGGGCCTTGCCAGACAAATTTTGGGCCCTGTCAACAATAGACAAGCCTTGACCATGACTTTTAAAAAACTGCTTTTGATATTACATATACATTGCTGCATATTTATTATGATCCATATGTACCAGAGGTTATTTTTTACTTTATAAAAAATCAAATTATTGCCACAATTATGGTTACCCTGTAAAATAAATACATTTTTATATCTTGTGTAAACAAGACCGTAAATTTCACTTGAAACAATTCATCTAACCATTACTCATTATTTCTGTCAATGTCAAGAACATTGTCTCGCCACGTTTAAAAATAATTCAGAATAAGCATTTTTTCTGTTGGACTACATTATACACGTAAATATGGAATTTTCAAACTCAATATTTTTTAATTCTGAGCTGTTTAATGGTATGGTGTTGAAAATTCTGAACATAAAGGAATAAAGGAAAATTGCCATGAGGCAGTTTAGTATCACTTTAACGCATTCGTTTCTGACGCTGAAAAGGCAACACTGGACGAAACGACCATCGGAAGCTCAGGTGCGTCGAACTTAATACCAATAAACCCAAGGAGGATTGGCTCCCAGAGTGCACCACCGATATTCTGTCCCATATATGGGTATGTCGTAATACAAAATTCGAATTCAAACAGCCGCCATTTTGTTCACTTCAATATTTAAATCGTGATTTTTGGTCTTATTTCCAAACGAAAAATTCCAAAACTCACAAGAAATGATCGAGATATTGGTTCGAATCTTTTGAACTGTTTATTTTGAATTTATAGTCGGTTTTAATTTCAGAAAATAACGACATTTCGACGTTTTCATTGT
Source organism: Owenia fusiformis (assembly GCA_903813345.2). NCBI lineage: Eukaryota > Metazoa > Annelida > Polychaeta > Sabellida > Oweniidae > Owenia > Owenia fusiformis. The sequence continues at coordinate 19,290,323 of CAIIXF020000008.1, read as the reverse complement.
TGGAAAATATCGAGTTTCGATCCTGGGAGCCAATCCTCCTTGAATAAACCATAGCGGAAAAATCTTCTCCCTCTCCTCAACGACTCTATAAAGTAATAATAGTGTCAATTAATTACCTGCTCAATTATCCCCGTTTGTCTACCGGTAGCTACTTCTTTTTCCGAGTTATTCAGTTAATTAGATTGTGTGATTAGTGGTACTCGAGTGCCAATTCACATCTCAAGAGAATGGTACTTGAAAGTGAAATCATTTCAGATGTCTAATCAGTTAAAATAACAGTTGATACTTTTGCGATTAACACATGTATTCTGTTTTGAATCAGCACTTGTAGTACAATTGTACGACTAACAAAGGGGACATAATACCCGGAATGTACGCACGTGCAATCTTACAGTACGCACGTTCGTCTTTTCGGCACATGACGTCAAAGGCCCAATGTATAATTATTCAAGTAGGCTACATTAGAATAAGTAGGCTGCATTAAATTTTTTCAAATCTAACTTTAGGCATTTCGAGTATTTATATGATCAAGAATTTCCCCCAAATTTTTATTAGTATGAAATATACTATTTTGAAGGTTCATTATAGAATAATAATGCATACATCCGGAATATTTTTGTTTATAAATAGCAAAGAAATAAATAAAAAAAATAGTTTCGCATTACAGTTTATAACGATGCAAACAAATTGTTTTTCCTTCCAATTCTTGCTAAATTGTTCCTTATTTTCTAATATCAAAACTCATATATATTTTCAAAGATTCAATCATAAAGCTTCTATTCAACAGAACATCAATCTTATTTATCTATTATTCTATTTTTATTTATTTCAATTGAAAAAAATCAAGAATTATTTTCCGTTATTAGTAATTCGGCTGGTTTCGAACAAATTGTTTTTCTCAATTACCAGGGACTAATATTGCTTGGACATTTGAGGCGTTTAGTAGGTATTATCAATCTTTTAAATCCGTTTGATCTTGCTAATAAAGTACATTGTTGAACTAATTTCTGATAATAATCAAACCATGATTCGAGAATTTAATGACAATATAAGAGAAGAAGCAAATGAGGAGAGTCTAATCATCACAATTCTAATGATTCGATCAAATTTCCGAAAAAGCAATTTTGTTGTAATAACTCAGGAGCGTCTACCGTTTTGATTAGCTTTGAAAAGACAAACGGTAAAAAGCATAGTGTTAAGTTTCAATTTATTACATTGATTGAGATTTCCCGGGTCATAATCAAGGTTTCAAAGCTAATAAATTTGTCTTTTATGTTTTATGACTTTCAATATGATGGAAATATAGCTAACAATGTGCAATCTTCTTTTAAAACTATAATTCAGAATTTAAAATCTATTATATGCTGTGATATTTTATGACTACAAATACCTTCATACTGTCGAACATTGTATAGATTATAAAAATTTAATTTTCAAAAATTGTTATCTTAACGACCCATATCAGGAACTGTAACGATCGGTGTAAAATTAAACGATACTATAATTGCTGAAATTCAAGGTTTTTATATAAATATCGATATACTAAAAATGTATTTTACAAGCCGCAGATGGATTATAAAAAACTAATTGAGTCGACAATCATAAACTAATGGGCATCAATTGAAAATGTAAATAATGAGACCTCACTCGAATACTAGCAGGATTTAACTGAAACATATGATTAATGTGATTTGAACAAGATGGTTATGTTTTGAAACCCGGGGGTAAAAACCGCATGTTTTTATTTGAACACAATTATTCTATTCAAGTATTAAAATATGAATTCACGGTGAGTTAATAACAAACTAAAGTTTATTTTGTAAGATATTTTGGCTGATGTTCATTTTTAATTGAAATTGTGAAAATCTAAACATGTGGGCTAAATCTTAGGATGACCATTACAACAGGTTTGATTGAATTTTAACCGTTCGAAAGCTAGTGTGAGGACAATGTTCGATGTCAAAGGTCACAGTGAAAATACATGGTCCATCTCCTACTCTGTTTTGCCAGTATTACGGTCAACATCTTCAGCATTATCCCTTCAACTGGCATTACCGCAATAAAATATGGGAAAATAATTTTTTGAAATATCAATATTTCAAATTTTTAATACAGAATAGTTAGTTGGCTTTAAAGGACGATTCTCGGTTTGGAGAACGAAGTTCATCAATCTAAATGAGCATTATCCCTGCTTCGGACAAAGGAGGAGGGAAGTTAGCGCAACAGATTTTGGACAATCATATGTTGGATTTCGGCCATTTCCTGGGAATTTAAACAGGTGCATATGTTAGGCGAATGTTTTACCTCTAGGAAAATCACTTCGAGAGATGATAAAATAATTTTGACTTTGAGACAGGGTAGATGCAAACAACCCACCCACATGTTTTTTCTGAAATGTTTTCCTGATTTTCAACCCCTTCCATCCTTTCTTTTTTAATTTTTCTTGCATCAATATGTTGCTTTTTGACTCACAGTTGATCCCTTAAAAGGAATAAATGATTCCATTTAGATAAAGTGGAAAACAATATTTCCCATGTTATTTTCCCATAGGAAAAATCATTGCTTTCAGCTAAGTTTGGTCACCCATAATGGGTATCTTTAAAACCCCTGAAGGAATCACTTATTCCTTTAAAGTGGTTAACTATGTGTCAAAATGCAACAAATTGATGCAAGAAAAATTAAAAAAGCAGGGATGGAAGGGGTCGAAAACTAGGAAAACATTTCAGAAAAATCATGTGGGTGGGTTGTTTGCATCTAACCTGTCTCAAAGTCGAAATTATTTTATCATCTCTAGAAGTGATTTTCCTGGAGGTAATGCATTGGCCTAACATATGCAATTGTTTAAATCCTCAGAAAATGGCCAAAATCCAACATATGACTGTATAAAATCTGTTGCGCTAATTTCCCTCCTCCTTTGATTTTTTTACATAATATAGATTTGAATGTCCTCTTTTGAATAGTCATAATTTAATTTGGGTAATATTTCTAGATTTTTCGCCAAAAAAAAATTAGCGCAGTACACTAATGAACTTCTTTCCCCAAATCGAGACTTGTATTTTATTGAATCGGTCTAATTGAGCGTTATCCCTGCTTCAGACCAATTTGTTATTTTTACATATTGTAGATTTAAATGTCCTCTTTTGAATATTCATAGTTTAATTTGGGTAATATTTCTATATTTTTCATGAAAAAAATTATTAGCCCAGGAGACTGTTCTCCAAACCGAGAATCGTCCTTTTGCCCTGGTAAAATTAAAATCTTGGATATTATGCTAGCTTGCGCATGAGATCAAAAAGCAAGGCAGAGACAGCTTGAATATTCGTGTGTGAGATAAGCTGTATTTTCATCCTACTCGTGATGGATTTCCCAATTTAAAGTTTAATTTAATAAACCAGCTGAAGTGGCCAACTCGTAAATTGTATGATGAGCCAATTATCTCGCCACTATCCAGATCAATGGGGTCCAATAATACACATGTTCCCATTAACGTATTAGACGCAGTATGACTGCAGATGCGCAGGTTGCACATCCATCGAAATATCTTCTAGCTAAATTTTGACATCGTTTGACACGATTAGCGCGCCGTGACCCCTTATTGCCGACAAGGACAAGATAAAAGAATGTCCAATTAGTCTAATTTGATTATTCCGGATCAGCTGTGACGGTTTACATGTTAGCAATTGGTCAAGTTATCATTAATTAACCATAATACAATTGTTATGATTTTCATGAAGTGATTATAATGGTAATTACCGAGGCCGTGAAATAGAAAAGCTCGCCGCATTTTGACATTTGTGAGGTTCATTGCCCGCAAATGATTCTTAATCAATAATAATTTTATTCATATTTGATCAATGAACTTTTTTCGTATGCAGTATTTCAACGTGATGCATTATTACTTAATAATGGCAGCATTGATTTAATTTATAAAAGCATAATAATTAGCTGAAAAGTCTTAGAAGCTGAAAAGATAAAATATTGAAATTAATAGTCAACATTTTTATTTTCAGGTGAAAATCTGGTTCCAAAATCGACGAGCACGAGAAAGGAGAGATCGTGAAACGAGCCCTATGGCGGCCGTTGCTTCACCTTCAGCAACATCTACTTCGATGGCAACAAGTAGCCCTTCTTCTACGCAGCAACAGCGCATTAATTCAACAACAAGCACAGCATCTAGTTCATGGCCAGCCCCAGCACCACCAAACCCATCCGCGGTTGCACAATTTTCACATGCCTTACAACAAGGCGTTTCGGCGTTTACCCCAGTATCATTTGGAGGCTTTTGAGCTAATTTTGACATTTCAAATAATTCGAAAAATAGCTATAACTTTTGCAAAGCATCTTTAAGTTTCCGACACGGTCTGCATAATTCAATCAGGTGATTCAGTATAGCCTGCTATGACAATGAATCATTGGTCCATGCACAGTACTAAAAATGTTCACGGTGTGTAATTCCAAAATATAGGAGAAAGTACAACATAGCCTTTACAGAAAACCTAGTACAGTAAAGTTCAACACAATCTGTAAATTATGAAAAAATGTGTATTGTGAAAATCATGAAACATGATATTGACAATACAAGTATTATTAAGCATGAAAAGCTTTGTAAATAATTATAAATTATATTTTACTGATATATTTGTAAATTGATGTCTTGTATATATAAATATTCAAAGAACAAATATAATATCAAAGTATGACTCAACCGAAGTTCTATATTTTTGTTTGATTATTTATTGAAAGTAGCACCATTGGGTCATATTATACATGCGAGGAGAATGGCCAAGCATGAGAGCCAATGAGTGTGGAGATACTGGTTTGATTTTATATCTTTTGGCCTTAATCCATTTGAATATTCCGGTTAAGGCACTCTCTGTTATTATACAAGGGCTGATCCATATATTCTGATAAAAATGCTCTCATTTTGTGATTTTTCATATATTTGTCATTTTTCAGAACTTATAGTTTATGTATAATATGGTGTGATTACTCCTTTTCACAAAAATATGATGAATCCAATCAAAGGAATCAAATGAAATAATATTCTAATAGCCTATATCATATTTATAATATCATATTTATTTTGTGTCTTCAGTGACTCATTATTTATATTTGTACAAATTGTGACTTCATATATACAATTTATCTATAGCATCTACTTATTAACAATTCATATACACCTTTACTCAATTTGATTATGTTCTCACAAAAAAATGTTTCTCTTCACCAATACTTTGATGTCAAACATCTTTATTTATGGTGATGTCAGACATATTTGCTTTACAAAATGTAAGACATATTTAGCTATAATGGTGTCATATGATGTTGACATATCCATTGTTAACATGATTTACATATATTTTGTTACATACTCATATATTCAACATTATGCATGTACACTCAGGCCTTTGGCTAGGGGGTCTGACCCCCCCCCCCCTGGAATTTCAAAATCATGCAATTTTTCACAATTCTGATCACTTTTCAAGTGATTTTGGCCATTTATGGGCCAATACAAAGTTGTCCCATGGATTTTTTAAACGGTGAACCTCTACCCCTTGGTAAATCTCGTCTACAGCAGGACACTGCACAATAATGTGCAAAAAAAACTTTGTGAAAAAAAACTTTGTGATTACTGAGCGATCACAATAACATTCAACAATAATTTGGAGATTCTTTGAATCTTCAACTCAATCTGGAAATCATTTCTCTTCAATCTAATTTTCTGCCCAATACAAACAAAATTATGTTTAATACTTTTGAATATTCTCACTGTTCTGTTAGAAGCGACATCTATATTGCACTGGCGGTATTATAGTTGGGATTTACAAGTAAAAAATTATGAACTTGATTTTGTTTTACATTTTAGTTTCACATGTAACTTTTCCAAAAGAATTCAGGTGAGAATTAAGTTACTACTAATTTCATCACATCGGGTTGTGACGCCTCGTATATCTGGTATTAAATCTGGCCAAAATGACTTGAATGCTTTAAAACACCACATTCCATGCCAATAGTCAAATGTCACATCAAAAGGTCACAAAAAGACTTCTCAGAAAGGTGGGTGACATTGTATTCTTTGGATGAAGTTCTTCTTTAGTTTCCTTCAGTTTTACTGTTGATTATGATATTTTTTCTAACTGAGACTCAGGTGGGATTTATTCATTGCATTAGACTACAATGCCAGTTGATTAGAATGTGGGGGCCCGCAGGTCAATGTGGTTGAGGTCTCTGGTTAATGTACAAGTCAATGAACCTAAAATGAATTGCCCACAAAGCGCATGGACCATCCAATATCTTCTATATTTCACATCATATTTATAGAAATCCTATTATTATGAAACCAGAGTTAAACATAATCCCCTAAAGGTGGCATTAAGGAGATAGTTGCATTGCATTTAAATCAGTGATAGGTCCATTTAGACATCACCATCTACTTTACTGCCATCTATTCTGAAGGCCAAACTTTGGGGTCTTTGCAGCAGTAGTAGTGTACAATGACACCATTTGGATACCTCGCAAAAGCACTGAAATAGAGTGGATTAAATGTTAAAATTGCCTTGAAGCCTGGGTCACATTTGCTCCGATCCATCGGCCGGTGCCTGGCCGATTGAGTGTTTTGTTCAAATTTGTATTCAATTTTGAACAAAATACTCAATCTGCCGGGCGCCGTAGTAAAATCGTAGCAAATGTGACCAAGGCATAAGCTAGCAGTTACAAATTAAGACTTCACTCCTAACAATTATGAACTGACTGGGGGCATTAACAGAAGCTTCATAAAGTTAAGAATTCGTAAAACCCATTGTTCTCTAACTGTGACGTCATTATATCCATGGTTACAACAATTGATTTACGATTCGTAACTTTACTAAGTTTCTGTTAATGACCCCCTGGGTATCAACTGTTCCACATAAGACCTGAGTCTGTCTTGCCAACACCTGCTTTTAAATTATACTAATCCTAATTGAAAGACCTAAATGGGTTTAAGTCTTATATTTAGATAAAATATTTATTCAAACTTTGTTTATTTGTATTTGTTTCTTTCATATTAAATTACACTTTAATTTTAATTACAAATATTGATTACTTATGTTACAACCTGTAAAAAAGTGCCCTCGTACCTGTTTCCAATCCTCTTCTTACACACTCTGCACATTTTTTCATCTGTTATAATGCACTTAATTTTTTGATAAAACATTCTCTGTTCTTGAACCTAGAAAAAAATCAAAAAAAATTAATTAATAAATAAAATAAATAAATTAATTAAATGCTATGCTACAAAGAACTGAAAAATATGAAAATAAACAAATGTTACACAATTTATGCGAAAGCACAAATGGCAACATTTCAAAACAGAAAATAATCCATTTATGCTGACCATTTTAAATTATACAGATAGTGGCTATTGATCATATTTGTTGTATGTGTAATGTATAAAGTATAATAGTATTAAAACATTGCTTCATTGAGAACGGTCGCAAAAGTCAATAGAGCAAGCCATAATAAATTACTTGTAAATGTTCAGCATACAGAAGGCTGCGTAGGACCTGGGCATCTCTCTTGTCAACCCCTCTCTCCTCAAGAACATTCTCAAGGAAGACTAGTAACCGGGACACTTCTATGGAGGCTGGCAGGAGCTCCAGTGCCTTCAGTGTAATAAACAATCAATTAATCAACAAGGCATTAACATGCAAATTGTCACCACCTGCCATTTGTAACAAAACATTGACCGCTGACTGCTAAACACTTACCACTGAATGCCAATCGCCAAACACCATCCACAAAAATGTTGGAGACTATAACAATAGGTCATCACTTGTGGTGATGATGTGAAAATGAAAGTAAAATTATTGAATTGTGAATAGAAATGTTTATCATTTATCATTATCAATTATGAACAATTCACGTCTACATTTTGTATCTGAGCTAATGAAACTTTAATAAGACATTTCATTTCAAAATGTAATATGATATATATCCTTCATTGAGCCCAAGGACCAATTCCACTTGGGGAGTTTTCCACAGATTACAGTTTAAATCTAAAATTGAGATGATCGATGATTGAAATCAGGATTTATGAGAGCATTCATAAGTGAAAATGTACAGACTTTACATCTTATTATGTATACATTCAGTAAAACCTGCCTCACTAGGACACATTTGGTACCTCTAAAAGGTGTTCCACTTGGGAGGTGTTCCGCTTAGAGAGATTCATTTAACATTAAGTCAGTTGGTCTTTAGGACTCTGAAAAGTGTTCCATTAACAGAGGTGTTCAACTTTTAGAGGTATTTCACTTTACAAGTTTCACTGTATTTAATAAAGAAAAATCTTCTTCCTATTAAACTCAGTAAAAATCATACCTTAGACGTATTGACTTGGTTACCATGGTCCCTGAGCAGATCTAGTGCTGCATCTATATTAGGTTCGGAGGGGGTTGTGCCAGATACCATAATACCTAAATACACAGCAAAAAATAAGTGAGTTTCCACATTTGAGTGTCAACATTTCTTATATCCATGGTTCAGTTCAAAGCATTTCTAGAACTTCTAAATGGAATTCTACTGAAAATACTCTACAAAATAAAAATATATTTAACATAAATAGTGAAAGCTAAGAATGCAAATGAAAGAACATTACTTTGTGGCGTGCCACAAGGTTCTGTATTAGGCCCTCTTTTATTTTTACTTTTTATAAATGACATTTATAGAGTGTCCAAGGATTTAAATTTTATGTTATTCGCAGACGATACTAATATTTTATATTCTGGAAAAAATGATTTAGATGTATTCAACAAAATGAATGAAGAACTGACAAAATTAGCAATCTGGTTCAATGTAAATAAATTGTCATTAAATATTGAAAAGACAAAATATATGACTTTTACACAAAGAGTAAAACTTAACCAAGGTCTTTCCCTAAAAATTGCTAAAAAACAAATCCAATGTGTTGACAAAATTAGTTTCTTGGGAGTTATCATTGATGAGAAACTCAGTTGGAAAGACCACATCAAGTACTTACAGATGAAAATATCAAGAACATTAGGAATCTTATACAAAGTTAAAGACAAACTATCTCAAAATATCTTAATTTCTATTTATAACTCACTAATATATTCAAACTTATCATATTGCAACTTGATTTGGGGCAATGCCACCAAAACATCCCTTGACCCATTATTTAAATTACAAAAACGCTTTCTGAGAATTTTGACAACCACACCTCTTAAAGAACACATTTCACACAATTTTAAAAAAATTTCGATTCTCAAACTATGTGATATTCATAAACTCTCAGTTGTATCTTTTGTACAAAAATGCATACATGAGGTTAACACAGTTATGATTTCCCACTTTAGTAATTATTTTATGAAAAATCAAGAGTGCCATAATTACCATACTAGAAGAAAGGAAAATATCCATCGAATAAAATCACACAATACTTTAACAGAAAACTCAATAAAAGTCGAAGGAGCAAAATTTTGGAACGTGTTACCCACTGAATTAAAACAAATACAAAACAATAAGAAATTTAAAACACAGTTAAAGTTATACCTAATTTAGAATTATCAATCTTAATATGTATAACCTATTATCCAATGATGTTATATAAAGTGTTTAAAAAAGCGATTGAGGAGGAACTTTTATTTTAACCACTCAAAATGTTGTTCAACACGTTCGTTAGTGGTGCAGGGTGACATCCTGGGGGGTACATGGGCCAACTAGGGGTTAAACTGCATCATTGACTAACATGGACGATTGTTATAGAGATTAGACACATTGAACCCATAATTGCAAACTCTCCCTTCAAATGACTCCCTTTTTCTTTTTCTTTTGTACCTTTTCTATATCCAATAAACATTTATTAAAACTATTGTGTAATTTAATACACTTATTTTAAGTGTCATTGCATTTTCATTATTTTTCCATCAAAACTGTATGTTATTGTAAAAATTGACTAAACTGAAATATATATTATTATTATTATTATATTATTATTATCATAACTTGCTATAATATGAATATAAGACCTCCTAGGAATTCAGATACCTCGGATAGACCCAACCACACCAGGCCACCATCCACCCACATTTAGATACACGACATTTTAGATGGGTGACATTCGGGAGTTTGAGCTAGCATATAAAATTGAAAAGCCAACCTTTACGTATGACCAATCACCCATACAAATGCATGGCTTAAATATTTTCCATTCACGTTTAGGTTATGAAAAACAGTGGAAGCTTAAACTCCCTATAATTGGGTCACCCTGTATCTAAGATATCCCTACGGGACTTAAATATACAAACAAACAAACCTACCTAGATAGCCAGCATCGGGAGGGGACAGAAACATCTTTAGCAGGAAGATATAGACATCTTTGTTGCCTTCTTTGTGCCGGTCATAATTTAGTTTACAATACCTGAAGTAAGAAATATTAAAACATGGTATTATTTGCACTTATTCGATCTTATGACTTTAAAATCACATCTGACATCCATGTATCCAAATATCAGAATTAATTTAAAGTGCGGGAGATTATCCATGTAGTTTGCATTTTACCTTTTACATATCATATCTTTTTACTGCATTAAATTCCTGTCCCCTCCCCTCCCATCCTGTTATCTATACCCCTACCCAAGTAAGGTACATGGTAAGGGGGACACAAGAGATTGGAGCATACATGTATAATTTGGTCCTTATATGTTGGAATCAACAGATTAAGTGTCACTAGATGTGCTATCACATAAATAATTCTAGGTTTGGGTGTTTTAAAAAATTCATTAGTCATTGGGTTCCTTATAAATTGAACTTACTGTTTGGCTAAGCTATTGTCATGTAGTATATGTACATATATTGCTAATGCTTGTTCATGTCTGCCAAGTCTTCCTAGCAGGATAGCCCTTTCTTCAAAGAAACCTACAATCACACAATTTAAAAGGAGTAAAAGGGATATAGACAAGTTGAGAAAAAACTTTGAAAAATTGATAATTTCACATGGTTCTTTGCTTTGCTATTATCATTTGCTATTTTCTAAAAAGTCAAAAAACAACTTTATTCTGACTTTATTCCTGGATAATGCTTCATTTTTTAAAGTTATCTGGTAAAAAATTGAAAAGATGGACTCCCCTTGTTCAACAGAGAACAAATTCAAACTTTAAATCTTCAATACTTTCTGTCATACTTTCTATCAAATATATCAATTCTTTTTTCGAAAATCAAATGGGATCATATAGCTATATAGAAATACAGATGCAAACACTTCATAAAGTTAACTAAGCTTTCTTACTATCAAAAGGAAAATGAGCAAGTAATCTTTCTGGAACGTAGTGTCTTTGAGTCTCAAGGAAAAAGAGAAGTTTCCGCCTAAGTTCACCCAGTTCTGATGGTTCTTTTCCTGCCCTGGCTGGAATTTCACCTACAATAATAACAGGTTAGTTTTTGGATAGTGTTGAACTAACAAATAAGCTTTTTGGTGAATTGTCTTCTTAGACCTAACACGCACGAAGTGTCGGTTAATGTCTGCATTTTCTTTTGTTCATAGAACACAAACTTTAAAAGGTGACAATTTTACAGTTGACTAACATCTTGAATCCTACTAATGCTAATAAGTGTATGTATAGAATATCATTACCTTCTGGAAGTGACGCTAAATAATCACTCATAAGTGACTGGACTTTGTCTTTATAACTGAGAGCCAGAGCATTGTGGAAATTCTCGGAGTCATCATTGCACTCCATTATCACATGCTCCTTTGAATATAAAAAAATAACAAATATATTGAAATTGAAATAAGATATCGTTTTACACAATAGTAATAAGATGATTATATATTTTATAATTGTTAAAGGAACATTCCTGGCCAAACCTTTTCTATCCTGATGTGATGGCTATAATCATATATATACTTTCCATATTTAGCAAAACATGGGGAAATGTTTTAATATAGTCAATATTGATAATTAAAAAATGTAGTGCTCATTTCCAGTAAGCTGCCATCTTTTAAGATTTTACTCAGGAAGTGATGTCATCGACTCTCAACTTTCATGACCTTGCATATAACAGTATAGGAAAAGAAGGAAGAAGGATTAAATCATAGACAAAATTGAACAAGGCACAGGACGTGAAAGAGATCACACCATCAAATAGGCAGACACTATGAACCAGGAAAACTGTTCTCCTATTATGTTTACAAATTTCAAGAACAAGAAAACAAGATGGCCGCCCAAAAGTTAATCAGCTCTAGTACTTGATATCCTCTATCATTTGTGTAAATTTGAAGGAAATCCGATGAGTGGTTTTCCTGAAATGGCGATGACAAGATTTTTCGAAAAACCTTCAAAATGGCCACCAGAAAACAAGATGGCCGCCCAAAAGTTAATCAGCTCTAGTACTTGATAACCTCTATCATGTGTGTAAATTTGAAGGAAATCCGATGAGCGGATTTTCTGAAATGGCGATGACAAGATTTTTCGAAAAATCTTCAAAATGGCTGCCAGAAAACAAGATGGCCACCCAAAAGTTAATCAGCTCTAGTACTTGATATCCTCTATCATTTGTGTAAATTTGAAGGAAATCCAATGAGCGGTTTTCCTGAAATGGCGATGACAAGATTTTTCGAAAAACCTTCAAAATGGCCACCAGAAAACAAGATGGCCACCCAAAAGTTAATCAGCTCTAGTACTTCATATGCTCTATCATCTCTGCGAATTTGGAGAAAATCTGATGAGCAGTTTTCCTTAAACGGCGATGACAAAAAGCGGGACGATCACGACCACGATCACGATCAGGACCATGATCACGATCAGGACCACGACCAGCATGACGACTATATCCCACCGATGGTGTGATAAAAAGAATATTCAGCTGGTTTTGTAATTCTTAAAATAGCTCCTTATAGTGTTATATGCAAAGTTGAGAGTCGATGACATCACTTCCTGAGTGAAATATTAAAAGATGGCAGCCTACTGGAATTCGGCACTACATTTTCAAGTGATCAATATTGACCATATCAAAACATTTTTCCCTGTTTTGCTAAATATGGAAAGTATATACCTGGTATATGGTTATAACTACCATATTAGGAGAGAAATGGTCTGGCCAGGAATATTCCTTTAAGCCGGCCTATGTGAAATTATTTTGTGCTATCAGGAAATGTTGATACAGTTGTGCTTTTTTGTCGGGTGTCTGGGAGTTTCACTGACTTGAGAGAAACATATTAAACCCAGTTAAAGACCCGTTAGTTTCACACAAGAGAAGGATGTGTAACCTATAAGAAAGAAATTTTTCTTACTAAGTATGGCACCATTAGGTTTTTATCTGTTTTCTCCAGATAGTCTAGCACCTTTTGCCTTGGTAGGTTTTCCACCTCTGGGAGATCTTCAGTAAATATCTACAGGTATAGAATAGTATATGTACAGTGTAAGCATACACACAATGTAATAAATACTTTGTAAATATATTGTTTTTAAAAGGCTGGTAATATATGATGTTAAGTGTGTGAAATAAATAAAAATATAAATAATAAAACTTCACATTCAAATTGTTATTCCCATCTAAAAGTCTAAGCAATTTACTTTAATGCCCAGTTGGGTTCTCAATACAACTCAACCTATCCTATAATATTTTGTAAAATTTAAGGAGGCTGCCTTAGATTGCAATTGTCATGGCGCAGCGCAGTTCGATACACTGACAAACTGCGCGCATATCAACATTGCATCATACAAGTTGGATTCCATCAATTCTGCATTGATTCATAGTTTCATATGTCCCTTCGGTGGCGATTATATGATTCTACCATGTGATAGCCAAAACTATGTCCAGATGAACGTAGGTTTTAAAATATAAGCAGATAATTGAAAAAATTCTATAATCGTTTTTTTTGATTACCGACACACTAGTTGATGTCGCACTTTCACAGAAATAGAAAATACTTGGGTTTTGTTTCATAGGTAAATCTCAACCCAGTTCTCACGTACAATACAAAATATTTCGTATTAAATCAGATGATCATGAGACAAACAGAAATTATATGACGCAACACTGTATAACCTTGTATTTCCAGTACTTTTCATCTTTTTGGAAGTCGTGTCCACCCTGTCTGCCATTTTAAACATGTGCACAGTTTGTAAGTGTTTCAAACTGTGTGCATAGTATGCATGCAGTTTGGTAGAGCGCCGTGATTGTGGACTCAAGATGAGAATGCTCTCAGGAATACTGAAGACTTTTGAAAAAAGAAATGAACTGCAAGTGGCTAAAAGTCGGACCCCCTTTAAGGTACATTTAGTTGTGGAAAGAGCGCCACAAGAAATATCTTATTGTCATCCTTTAATATTAGAATTCAATTTTTACTTTTAATCCATCTTCTGGTTCTGTTTTTAACACCCATCCTGCATATTCAAATATCAAGTCTAAATGGTCTGCCCCTAGCCGCTGAAGATACTGCACTGTTCTGTCATGGCCCTTTAATGGTGAGCCATGTTTCTGAGCCTGTCTTAACAATAAGTCTAGGGCTGGAATAAAAATGGTTTAATGTAAATTAGTATTTTTCCAAGCCTGTCCCTCAACAGACAAAAGGCTGAAACAAGAAATTCTAGATATAATGCAAAGTATTTTCGGGGACACAGTGCCTTAATAGACAACCAGAACAAATACTATATCTAGTACGAGGGGTGATCAATAAGTAATGGACGCTTTTTTACACAGATGCTTTTTATAGACCAATCCCTTCGATTTTCTTACCAGTGATACATCATTCAATTATCTATCAACTCTGAAGATTTGAAAACAAAATATATAATACATTTTGATATATCCTTATTTCCGTGAAGGAGGTACAGGTACCCCGGGACCGACATTTACGTCACATATTCTGAAGCTATTTTAGTTTGTTTAACATGCAATGCAGTTGAATGCAGGCTGAATAAAACAAACCATTATGCTCATGAATTACCCCATTTTGTTATGCCATAGTTAATTTTGAATATTTTATCATCACTTTGTGGTATTCATGCCACATTCATTCCACAGGGCCCTCTAAATAGGTTCCATCAAGTGCTACATGTACACAATTCCTCATCCTCTTAACTCAAGATTGTGAGACAAGGCTGAATCCATTCTCTGACATGGTAGCAAGATGCAGTTGCACGGGTTGTTTTATTTAATCAATGTTAATAAACCTGCGTCCTTTCTCGATAGAAATAAGTAGTATAGAAATAAACAAGTCACATGTGAGCAGATGTGGACAATATAGTGCATTGGCCAAGGGCTCAATTTTGAGGTCCAGGGATATTATTTTCTGAACATTTTGAGATCTGTGGGCAGGTGCATTGTCCATATGGAGTAGGGTGTTCCCTTCTCTCACCACCCCTTTCTTCCACAATGTTTTCTCAAATTGACCTGCAAACCCCTTCCATACAACACTCTGATATTACAATACTTTCTGTTTATGTGCTACCAGTCAGCAAAAATTTCAAACAATACAACACATGTTGCATATAAATAGTTCAAATCTAACTCAAATTTACCAAACTGGCTAAAAACGGAATATGTGACGTAAATGTCGGTCCCGGGGTACCTGTACCTCCTTCATGGAAATGAGGATATATCAAAATGTATTATATATTTTGTTTTCAAATCTTCAGAGTTGATAGATAATTGAATGATGTATCACTGGTAGGAAGATCAAAGGGATTGGTCAATAAAAAGTATCTGTGTAAAAAAAGCGTCCATTACTTATTGATCACCCCTCGTATATCAGCATGTAATACAATAGTCTATGATATGATGCATGAGTTTATATTACACTTGATTAACACAAAGTTTTTTTGTTCATTGAATATCTAAGATTAAATAAACAAAGCAAAACATGTGAGCATGTTCATGTTTGTTTATTTATCTAAAAATCTTATTACGAATGGGTTCTTCTTGAATCATCTGATTGTTTTCAAGTAGTATTGTAAATCTACATGTAACACTTAAAATTTATTGGAACCTTATCAAGTTCTTGTGTACTATTGATTCCCTTAATATACTCTATTGTAACTAACCAAAATACAAATTTTCAGAAGCTCTTATCAATTCATATGTAAACATTAAAGTTCAATATGACAAACTCAACAGACTTTTTAACAATCACCATAAGAACATTTTAGAAATCAAATGAATTACAGCTAATATCAAGCTTAAAGACGAAGTGAAAGAAATGAAACACAAACCAACTTTTCTAAGAAAAATTTCATAACTGATTTTTGTGAGCAATCGGTTATAACTAATATTGCTTCACTTTGATTTGAATTCATTCATGAATGGCATCTAATATGGCAGGTATGAAAATATATATTTACTTTTAAATGCAACAATTCTTTAATTGAGTTTATACATGGGCTTTCAAGAGAAATGGTTTATATTTGCTGGATTTCAACTTTCAAATATTAGGAAAAGCCTTTCATTTTAGAATTTAACAATTACCTTTAGTCTTTACAGCTAAACTGAATTTTCATACTATGAAATTTGTAATATAATTTACCCTGGATAAACTAATCTAGTATTATTTTGTTATTCATCTAATAGGGTAAAGAATAGGGTGACTGTGATTGAAATTATATGGATATTTCTAAGAGAATGGGAAAATAATTATATTCCAACAAGTATTGATGATATGTAGACCCACACTCAATTCACTTATAAGTAGTGTTGTCGCGATTAATCGATACATCGCGATAAACATCGCCAAAGCTGGTTCTGGCGATGCATCGATGTCTGAAACAAAACATCGATGTTTTTAAAAAACTAATAAAAATCGCCCTTTCTTATCTTATTTTGACGCAAATTGCTTACCTTTTTTCATGTCTTATTTCATTTTCAAATGTTTTCTGATATTCTTTCGCTTTAAAACTGTTTTAGCTAGTCGAAATGAACCATTAATCTAAAAAAATTACTTTACTTTCATTTCACCGTTACTATGTTCCCGGATGTAATTTGTTCTGTTCGATATTTTAGTGCATAAGCGTTCGGTATTTCAGTGTACTTTTCTCGAACTTTTTCTCGATGTACATCGCGATATGCATCGATGTTTACTACTGAAAATTGCCGATGCATCGATGTACGATTATGGCACATCGCGACAACACTACTTATAAGTATTTCCTACATTTTTTAAAGGCAGAATCTGATCTATAGGGGGTGACAAAATTACAAGCAACGTGTATAATTGACCCATCAATCTATTCCTTACAATATCAAATACAATATCTCCCAAAAGATTCACAATATGTTATAAATTAGTGAAGTTATCATAATTCAAAGTGCAAAAATGGGTGAAAAATGTTTAAATTCTCCCAAATAATAAGAATTATAACCATTCTTATAGAAAAATAATACATTATTGTAATAATCCTGGAATAAAGCATGCACTTTTGTGATTTTTAGAAAATAGACATGACAAGGAATGATATGAGCCAAAAATATTCTGAAATTGAAACAATTTTTGTTTAGCCTGCTCGCTATATCTGATTCTCTCTTTAATAGAAACACTCGACCAAATGTTGCTGAGGATATCCCAACAACTGGGAAATGAGTGGCAAACAGTAGGGATCCATCTTCACCTCACAAGTCCAGAGATGCAGAATATACAAAGCAGCAATCCACACAATGCTGAAGATTGGGGTTTCAAAATATTGAAGGCCTGGCAACAAAGGCAGACAGATCAAAGTGAAGAAAACATCAAGAGGCTGTTAAGAGAAGCTCTTAAGAAGGCAGGGAGAAATGACCTTGCTAATACTGTGTAACATGTAAGTACAACAATATGATATTTCCTTCATACATGTTAAAAAATAAATTAAATATATATATATATTTATTTCCAATAGTCTTGACATCAAAAATGGTTGTTATTTAGTATAGTAGTAGATATTATTTAGTACTCAAACATAGAGTACAGGCCCGTAGCCAGGATTTGCCAAGGGGGGGTTCAGTTTTCAAAAATTTCCAGGGGGGGGTCACATTTGACAATTTTGGCCCAAATATGGCTAAAATCACTTGAAAAGTGCTCAAAATGGTGAAAAACTGCATGATTTTGAAAGAATTTTTGGCCAGGGGGGGGGGTTCGCCCGAACCCTGCGAACCCCCCCTGGCTACGGGCCTGGAGTAGATTAGACTAGATTCACTCTCAAAATCTAGAAGAGTTTGGAAGCCACCACATTAGTCCATAACACATCATAATTCATAACAGTCACTTTAAGAAACTATAACTAGTTAAAATCCTTTCTCCTCAACAATCAATGCCATCACCAGTGAAAAATTTGTTAAATTAACATTATTTTGTCCAAATATTTTGGTATTAATTTGATAGGTGGTTATCGGGTGGTTATCATTCTACTTTTCCCTGGTCATTGAGGTTAAAATCAAGTACACGTAGAACATAAACCAGATACAGACCAGCATGATTTTTATACAAATTTTCTGAATTGTACCTAAAAATAAGTGTGCTTTTTATTCCAGGGTAATGCAGGCTTGATTCATGGACATATAGTATGGTATAAGCAAGTCAACAAAACATGTGCAATGTACATGTAAATTATGGGCAAAATGTACATGCGTGCACCAGAGGAAAAGAACAAGAGACCATGAGAAACACACTATAAAACACTACATCATTGTGCTAGAGAAAATGACTACAATTAATGATGTATTAAGAAACTATACTCTAAAATGACCAAAAGTGAAAATAGATTACATTTGATTTAGATGGACATGAAACTGCCCTTTGTAAATAAATAGGTGAATGGAGGCAGTTCTTGGAGTTCAATTTTAACAGTATACATGTAGGTGCAAATATAATACATTCAGGTCAATATTACACGTTCACAGTCTATGAGTCAATATTTTGTTATATTTGCTAACATTGTTTTAGTGTTTGCATGGCACAGATCAAATAAATATAAAATATTGTAAATCATAATAAAAAAAAATTAAAAAAAATCATAATTATAATAATTCTGGCTTTATACAAATATTACATGTAATATATGCTGTATGAGTTACAATAGTATACATTAGGCATTAACATGACAAAATGTCACCACCTAGTTACTTGAAGATGATTTAAAAAAAAGTTTGGTCAATTTGAAGCAAGTTGAAAAAGACCCTTTTGACCTTTTTTGACCTTGAAAATGTCATTGAAGGTCAAATCTTAAATGTAAAGTCAGATTTGAACTTTTGAAAACTTGTAGATGATTTGGAAAAAAAGTTAAGTCAGTCTAAACAGTATTTGTTAATTTATCGGAAGTTTTAAGAATTTGTTACAGACGCAAACCACCACCGGCCAACCACTGCCTGCCCATCGCCAACCACCAACCGATCACCAACCGCCGCCACAAAAAACGGAGACCATAACAATATGTCACCACTTCTTGGTGGTGACATAGTAATAGATTAATGCCATATTTTATTTATTGCATGTTTATGATTCAATAAACAAAAACATAGTGAACATGCAAGTTCCCTTTTCATCAAAAAATCTTATTATGAATGGGTTTCCCTCTTAAGTTTAAAAATTTATTTGAATCTTATCTAGTTCTCAAGGACTATTTTGAGTTCCTATCAATTTTATTGTTAACCAACCAAAATACAAATACTCAATTAGCTCTTATCAATTCATATGTCAATATGTAAACATTAAAGTTCATTTCTATGAGTCAAAAACTTTTTTAAACTCATAACGATTACATGAACTTCCAAAATCCCATGATAAAGAGGTAAAATCAAAGTAAGATTATGAAAGCAAGAAATGAAAAATTAAAGGACTTTTCCAAGAACATAATAATCATACTTTCTGCGATCTCAATAACTTGTTACATTCACTTCTGATCACTTTGATTTTATTCAGGAATGGCAAATAAGGTGGAAGGTATGATTTGTTTTAAGTTCATATTTGCAGGATTTTAATTTTAGAGCTCTAGAAAATGGTTTACATCTTAATTTAACAATTAAACCATTTCTAGAACAAATTATTTGGTATTTTGTTATTCTGGTTTAGTAATCTTATATTTCACATATTTATGAGAAAATGGAGAGATTAAATTGTATCGTGTTTTAATGATAATGTAGACTTTGAGGTAATTCTGTAGTATTTCCTGGACTTTTACAGAAACAACTGATCAACTGCTGCTGAGGATTTCTGAAAAGCTGGGAAGTAGCTACCATAACCTTGGCATTCATTTAAAGATTACTCATGCCGAAACGGAGAATATAAGGGCCAGTCATCCACACAACGCACAACAGTTGGGCTTCCAAATACTAAAGACCTGGCAACAAAGGCAGGCAGATCAGAACATTGAAACCCTCAAGAAAGATCTGGTTGAGGCACTTAAGAAGTCGGGAAGAAATGACCTGGCTAAAACTGTGTAAAGCATAGTGCTTGATCATCTTTAGCCAAAAGTAAGTTTTGTTTGACATCTGTAAGAAATTATGATTCAAAGGCTGCATGTAGAGTATACTGTAGAGTAGTATAGAGTAGAGTATACTGATTCTATCTTAAATGACCATTACATCTTAAGTTTAAGATCATTAACATCCATCCAATTCATTTTAATTTTTTACAGAGAAAGCCATCTTCAAATGTCTCATTCAAGACAAACAAGACAAAAAGTTACAATAAAACACAGCAAGAAAAACATCTTTGAGCACAGCCAGTAATAGGGTTATATTCCAATAAATCAAATTATGAACCAGCACAAAACCAACACTAGGTTAGGCCATGACAGGATAATGTTAAGTGATCCATGGACATGCAGTGTGGAACAAACGAGTCAACATTATATGTGCAAAAAACATCAATGCACCGAAGGCCAGGACAGGACAAGAAATGGCATCAGAAACTCAACATAAAACAATTGAAAACGTGACAGTGAAAAAGATTATAATGATGTATTAACTGTGACAAAAGTTTTAAAATATGTTGAAATGACAAAAAGAAAAACTGATCACAGCACATGTATGTTAAGTTAGATATACATGAAAATGATGCAATACACTATTTGTACTAGCAATATATCCGTTTGTGGGTCACCAAGGGTCACAGCAGCCACCACTTGACAGCAGCCTGTCAAGGGTCATAGCACAGACCAAGGTACTTAAAAAGCCAAACACCTAAATAATGACCTTTGACCCTGAAATGACCTTAAACTCTGACCATAGTAAAATGCCCATTGACCCACTTTGTATGTTGACCAAGTATGAAGACCCAAGGTCAAATGGTCTAGGAGGAGATGTCCGGACAGACAGAATGGACATAATGACAGACAGACCACCATACTTTATAGTAAGATGATTAGATTTCTGCATTAACAAATAACAGTAATCTTACAATTTCATTGATCTTCATATCAAACAAAAAATAATTTATGAATTTCAAATTGAATGGTTTGGTTTTACAATTTTCTTAGTGTTCAATATTAGAAAGACAAAATAAGTAAATACCATGGATTGTAAATGTAAATGTAATAAAATGAAACCAAGTATTTGTTTAAAGTCTGAGTTAATATTATACTAAATAATATTATGCTTTTAGTGTTTGCATGTTAAAGATCAAATAAATAAAACATATTGTAAAACATGACAGAGATTTTTTGAACGTTTATTATGAAATTCCAATGATAAAGGTTTTTCATTTGCATCATCTGATTTTATTTGAAAAAGTTAATTAAAAAACAATGAATGTATTTCAAAATTAAAACTTTTTCATTCAGTCACTCATCGATTTCTTATGTTCTATTAACTAAATAACAATGTTTAAAAGCTCTTGAACTTATAGACATTAAAGTTCAATATCTAAGATAAAGAGATTTCTAGCAAATATAGCATATACTTCCTCATCTCTGAAGTGCTACGAATACAAGCAAGTACCAAAGTAAGATTTAGGATACAGAGAAGAATGAAATCTTAAAAGGAGAATTAAAAAATGAGTTTTAAGAAAATATCATGATGTTTACTTTTCTTTGGATTTTTGCTCAATCATTTAACTGGTTATAAGTGGCTGATTGGTAAATCTAGTATTAATTCAGTCATGGCAGCTGACATGGCAGGTAAAGGTAGCAGATATTAAGATAT
The DNA here is from genome assembly GCA_903813345.2 of Owenia fusiformis. Classification (NCBI taxonomy): domain Eukaryota; kingdom Metazoa; phylum Annelida; class Polychaeta; order Sabellida; family Oweniidae; genus Owenia; species Owenia fusiformis. Next base: position 19,268,219 of record CAIIXF020000008.1, on the reverse strand, counting down.
TTATCGTAACTTTTATAATTAATTAGACTCATTTGGGTATCTAATTCAATAACAAGCAAATATCTTCCATTGCTTGAATTTATATGATCACAAAAAAATTAATTTTCAACATTTCCACTTTCTACGATTTTGAATGTAATCAAGATTTTGATATTCTAGGAAAACGACAACGCAATAAAGTGACTCTATTCATGTGGAAATTTTCAAGAAAAAATTGACTGCCATTGGTTTTTGATAATTGATCTGAAACTGAATTCTCTTATATATCTATAACATTTTTACAGAAACAATTGATGAGCTGTTGCTGAGGATTTCAAAACAAGTGGGAAGTAACTATCATTCCCTTAGCGTTCATCTGAAGATTACTTCTGCTGAAATGGAGAACATCAAAGCGTCTAATCCCCATGATGCAGAACAGTGGTCCTTTAGGACACTGAAAACCTGGCAACAAAGGCAAGCGGATCAAAATCTTCAAAACATGAAGACCCAGTTGGCGGAGGCTCTTATAAGGGCAGGGAGGCGAGACATAGCTGTTACTGTGTAAAATGTAAGAAAATGAACATTTTTAGCTATTAAAAAAACCAGTTTTGTTTCGACATGTACACAAAAAACATGAATTACAGACAACAAGCACACTATTGATATATTATATTTGCCTCCAGATAATCCCAATATCCTGAACCTCATATTGGATAATCGCTATTTACATGTACACTTACTTCTGTTGCAGGACAATGTGTGATGTCCATGTACCAAAGAGACCACAGCATAGAACATCAGCGCAATTGACATTTAAAGACAATCAAAGACAAATATTTCTTGTGAGATATTATGTACTGGTATTTCTTTGTTTAATAAAACGCACCATTGCCTAATATAAATATGTACTTCACTTGTTGTGTTAAGTGACTGAGTACGTTTTACAAAGTCAATCTCAGCTCATACAAAAGATTTTGGTATGTATATCTGTGTCTGTATATCAGCATGGAATATTAGGCTGTTTCATCAGAAGATGTGGCATCCAAGGTCTAAACATCAAAGGATTTGGCTGAAATTTCTTGTGCTTGCTTTCCTTTACGATAGGCACTGGTATAACTCACCTAGTTACACTGACAATACGTCAGCGTAACAAGATGGAAGAACTTCCGGGCTTCGTTTTCAGTAAAATATTTTAATTTCTTGATTCCACACCACTTATAAGTCAAGGTGTGGACAATAATTTGGCTCAAAGTTAAGGAAGATAGTCTAGTTTGAGAATATGTGGCAGTTCTATGTTTGGTATGTTAACGAAGACACAATTTACATATTTAGTCCCTCGCTTTTGTTACAATGACGATATTCATGAATATTGCCAATGTGACAATATTCATAAAGATCATCAACGTAACAAAATCTCTTTTGAGATGCTCCTCATCATGTGCAAGTTTAATTTTTAGATGAAGGAAAAATATCAATTCCCTTTATTAATTTTGGCACAATTTTTTGGGGCGGGACACTCAATATACACATGTTATCTTAAAATTTCTTTGAAATGTGAGAAGTTTGTGTTTTATTTCTTTTATTGATCGATTACTTTGGATGAGAGGTAGTTTAAAGGTCAGTTATCAGATAAAGATTAAAAGTACTTCAAGAACTTTAAATTTATTAACTCTGTTGAAGAAGTTCATTTTTGTTTCTTTTTCTTATCACTTTATCTCAGGTAGAGGCAGTTTCAAAAACAACTTGAAGATTAATTATTAAAGTATGAACTTCTCAAAATCATATATTTATTACCTCTATGGAGGAACAAAATTTTCGTTTCTTAGTGATTTTTTACATAATTAAGTGGCATTCTAAGAAAAATTAAGATAACAATTAAATCAAGTAAATCCAAATATAAAGTACATGTCCAATTGAAAATGTATGTGGGTGATAACTGAAATCTTTGATAGGTGTTTTGAAGTGTTTTTTTTATGAAAAAGGTGATTCAAAAGAGTTTCGTTTTCTTTCAATTCTCCTCAATTGTCTACACATAGTTTGTTTTGCATTGTACACCCCAGTTTAGTAAGCTTATTGTTATGCTAAAGGAAAGTTGTAAAACCATAACTTAAATATGGCAGGTAAGCATTACATTTATATCATTATATACTCTGAAACAAAATTGTATTTTATAGACACTCAAACAGACACTTCAAAAATTATTTCTTATAACTGTTTATATTTCTTTTATTGATGCATTGCATTAAATGCATTTTGAAACAAGCTATTTGAAACAATAACCTAGTACTTTACTGTATAAATACCACTATTAATGATGTGGTATCACTCCACCATTGATTTGTCAATTCCTAGCTCGCAGTCAATCAAACGATTAACATATAAGCCAAGGTTCATTTTACAACAAAACTTGATCCAACCATCATTTAGTGGATATCCTTCAAAAATAAAGTTGGTATTGTTAATATGACTTAATACTTACAAATACACAATCACAAACATAAAGGACTGATCTGCACTACTTTTAGTGGAGTAATACCTCATGTATAGATGATACACATGGATAAACTGTTAGATTTCTTCCATATTTTCAAACAGATGAACTGGATATTATTAACATTTTATTACAGATGAACTAAATGATAAACTGCTTCATACAATAGGCGGGAAATTCGGAAATGACATTGTTAAGGTAGCTATTCAACTTGGTATAAACACTGCAGAGATTGAGAATACAAAGGCCAGCAGTCAACATAATGCAGGAGAATGGGCTTTCAAAATTCTCACAATCTGGAAACAAAGACAACCAAGGGGTGTCAACAAGAGGAAAGTTCTTGCTACTGCATTAAAAAATGCAGGGAGAAGTGACCTTGCTGAACTGTTGGAAAGCAATGACACACAAGGTAAAATGTTTCAGGTCACACAAAATGAAATAAATAAACCAAAGCACACAAAATATAAGACTTTTAATCGCTAAATTGCATGTCTAATCTAGGTATTATTGAGTCATCTGTGAGGCAACCAGAACATGCAGAGGCAACTGTAGGAAGCTCTACAAATGAATCAAAAGAAGTCAAAAATATAATCAAAGAAGATCCACAGCCAAACTCCAGAATGCAAGAAGCTTCAACAAATAGAGGTTAATATAATATATGATCAAAACTCATTGCAACATTTAAATTGAAGCAAACATGTTTCAAATACTTGATAAAAAACATAAGTAGTGTAGTATAGGTATTGTACATTGACATTCCTTCTTAACTGTGGCCTGGATAGATTTGCAAGACAGAAAAGGATCTGAGAGATGAATGGACAACTTATGTAATCTCCATAAAAGTCATCTACAGTGTAGATATTATATTGTGTACAGAATGCTACTAATTATATACATTTAATTACAGATGAATTAGATGACCAATTGCTCCTAAAGATAGGCAAGAAAGTGGGATATGATCTTCTCAACATTTCTGTTGAACTTAATATCCCAACTGCAGAGACTGAGAACATCAAAATGAGTGACCAACAGAATGCTGGAGATTGGGCCTTCAAGGTACTAATAAACTGGAGGCAAAGACAACCAGGGAGTGTCAACAAGAGAAAAGCTTTTGCTACTGCACTCAGAAAGGCAGGGAGAAATGACCTTGCCGAACTGGTGGAAAACAATGACACTCGAGGTAAAAATATTAATATTATACAATATATAAAGATGTATTTAAAATGAACTACTTATTGGAATAATTAACATTCAAAATGTAATTGAAAATGAAACACCAATTTGAAAGGCATTAACAATTCAGATAGATTTCAAAGATGAGCTTGGTTTTCCAACAAATGGCATCATCACCAGATTTATGTTACTTTGTTCAATCCATCAGTTGACTGAAGCAAACAAAACCTTCAAGACTTTTAATCGCTAAATTGCATGTCTAATCAAGGTATCAGTGAGTCATCAGTGAGGCAACCAGAACATGCAGAGGCAACTGTAGGAAGCTCTACAAATGAATCAAAAGAAGACCCTCATAAAATTAAGGAAGAGCAACAGCCAAACTCTGAAATGCAGGGAGCTTCAGGAAATGGAGGTTAATATAATACATGCACCATACTTAAATAAAGTCTAACAATTTTTTCTTATTGTAATTTTCAAACTGAAGCAAACATGCTTTAATTGCATGCTAAACAAGATATACAGATTTGCAAATTACAAATAGTACATAGTTAGTATAGAAGTGATACATAGACATTTGAGAACAGTTTTTTTTAATTGTGGCAGATAGTTAGTAGACATAAGAAGAATAGTAGAAGGATGGAGTTTTGTTGCATATTAGCAGTTTCTATGTATGTTTCTGCGGATTTAGGTGACTGCCAATCAAATCATTGCATCCATTTTATTGAATTACATGTTCCATCCATGCAACGCTAACCAAGTGTTGCTAGGACATGCACATTGAAGTTATCAACAACTCACTGAATCATATTCCATGGTATTTGGTTGATCTCATGTGTGATGTTAGCCTTAAGCTCATAAACTGTGTTGGGATGGTTCTGGTAATCCATATCCACGAAAGTAATCTCATGGATTGGCATCTGGAGAGCATGGTTGCCATATGTTTGGGGTCCTGCGTTAGATAAGCCTATCGCTAGGAAACACTCCCTCTAGATATTCAAGGCTGCTGTTAGACCAATAAGGAGGTGTTCCGTCCTGCTGGAAGAAGACACTTCTTATTCTCATCCATTTGTTCCGTCATAAGTTGGAAATGTTCGTGGATCAGCTTCTGGTACATTTCAGAATTTACTGTTACATGATCTCTTGGGGTGTCTTTGAACCAGAATGGGCCCACTGTGCCCTTTTTTTATAGCACACCATACTGTTCCTTTCGAAACACAATTGGCCTTCATAGTCTACCTAGGGTTATTGGCAGCCCAGAATCTTATGTTCTGTTTGTGACATGTCTAAATAGGTGAAAGTGGGCTTTGTCTCACATGTCATTCACTAAATAGACATGATGATTTGATTATTGGCAGCCATCTAAAAATGCACAGACTTACATAAACCCCACTAATATGGAACAAAACTTGCATCAATTCAAAAAGTTTGAGACCAATCATGCAAATAATAAATGAGTATATTTTATTACAGATGAACTAGATGACCAGTTGCTCCTAAAAATAGGCAAAGAAGTGGGATTTGATCTTCAGGAAGTTTCTGTTGAACTTGGCATCCCCACCGCAGAGACTGAGAACATCAAAATGAGTGACCAACACAATGCTGGAGGTTGGGCCTTCAAGGTACTAATAAATTGGAGGCAAAGACAACCAAGGAGTGTCAACAAGAGAAAGGTACTAGCTAGTGCACTAATAAAGGCAAGAAGAAGTGACCTTGCTGAACTGGTGGAATCAGCTGGACATAAACGTAAGCTGTCAGAAACAAATGCACAAGAAGGAAGTGGCGTATCTAAAAAAATAAAGAAGGACTAGCTAGGACTAACCAAAAAATGTTGGAGACTATAACAATATGTCACTACTTGTGGTGGTGACATAAAAACCAATCCCTAAATAAATATGCTGGAGACAATGGAAACCATGAATACTGAAACACTTAAAGAGCAACACAATCAGATTATTGTTTTCTAGTAAAATGTAATTCTACAAAAATAAAGAATGTTTTGTTATTTCACCTTTTTTGTGTAATCCTTTCTTCTCATAGAGAATTATGAGCTCACTGAATTTCTGGTGCTTCTTGAGAACTCTCTCTGTCTCCTCTATGTGACAATTGTTGTCCTTAAGCCGCAACAGAGGGGCCACGAGGGCATCGTTGGTCTACAATTAGGGCATTATTTGTTTACAATAAGAACAGGGGGCTAACTGCAATTACAACAAGAAGGAGCCATTTGGGCATCATTTTTACAATTGCAATAAGGGGTCGCTGGGGCTTTTTGTCTTCAATTACAATAGGGGGCCAGTAGGGCATCATTTGTCTACAATTACAATAGGGGGCCAGTTAAGGGCATCATTTGTCTACAATTACAACATAACATTATGTACTACATCTTTATTATACTTACAGAGGGTCAAAAAAAAGTTTCGGACTATCTATCATCAACTTTTTTCAGTCAGAAAAATAGGATGAATCCATGATGGAGTCAGCAGACCAATTCATCCCTGCTAATGAAGACCGAGGTAATATAATGATACTGTTAAAATGTGTGTGCCTAGATATTTTAGCCAATATACTGACCTGCAAGTAACATTTGAGCAATGAGGTGTCAAGAATCTGAGTGAGTTGACGTTTTGACTTTATAGTTGCACTTCCTTCCACAATAGCTGACGAGACCATTTCCTTGTTCATCTCCTTCATCACCTCATTCCTTTTCTGAATCAGATTATTTGTGAAAATTGTCAGGTAGGTAATAAAGGCTCAAAATATTGTATTTTGACAAATAGGTATAGCAAAGGCTCAGATCTCGACACTCTTGCTTCGACTTTTAAACTTCATCCACCATTGAAGCTGCATCATCCACTTAATTAGTTAATTAGTCTTGCCTCAAGACCATGGAACCCCCCCCCTATCTACTTACACAATAGGGTCTTGTACTGTAAGAACAATGGATCTGATTGGCTGTTTTAATGTTATTCCATCCAGCATGCATGAATAATTCACATCACTGCTAGATACCCACTGGTTACAAGACACTGTTGTTGAAATAGTGGTGGGTCTTAATGTAAGAGTCACACTTAATGTTCACTCCTTATCTTTATTAAATAAAAATCTGTTGTCTCAACAACTCCAAAGATAGGTTTGCAAAGGATGAGTGGTTGATTCAATCCGACACATTCTTCATTCCATAAATGTTCTCAATTTCATTGCTTACAGAATACAATGAAATGCTCAGACCAAGGATGGAAAGTTTAGTCAGCCAGCATTTTTGATGCACATGTATACTAACATGGACATGGATATACATGTATGCTAACATGGACTTACTGTGGTTAAATACTCTATTAAGGCAAGGAGTCCCTTCTCAAGTTCAGCACCTTCCAGGTCTGGTAGTTTATCAGGGTACTCCAGTTGGTTGCGGAAATCTTGGGGTAGCAGATTTGGGTAGAGGCCTATTACATGAGAGGCATCTGAAATAATAAGACAATTAACTATTATGCACATTCCATATTTCTGTGTAAAAATTGGGTGTATATTCTCCTCAGAGAATTCAGTTCATCTACATACAGCCCTTTTTTGCTTTTAAACATGAGAATCTGTAATATTTCACTTTTTTTTACCTGTGCCCAGTTTGGTGAACATTTGCAGAGATTCCTCAAATCTATGCTGGGAGAATAGATCAAAGGCATAGAGAGTCTGTATGTGTTGTATCCTCCCCTCCCTGGCAGAGTCAGCCTCTTGAGTCATATTCTATAATGATACATAATGGTAATACAGGTAGAAAGTCATTGGAAAATAATCTTTACACAGCCTAAGCTGCATTGCCTTAAAAATGTGTTCAAGGCTCAACAGTAGCTTTATCTTTGTCTTTAGTCTTTCATCTAGTTCTCAATTTCTATTCTTATTATTCATTTGTATCAAACAGACGTGAGGTTTGTACAAATCTGACAAATACCCCTTTCCTTATAGCAAACACTGGTTACTCACAGCTAAATGTAAGGCAAGTTCAAACTCTTTATTCTGCAATAGTTGCTTGATCTGTGATGTGATTGGTGTACTTGCTAGCCTCCATACGTGATTGGTTGATGCAACATAGACATGATTGCTGGAGAAAAGTAAATATACAGGGAAACTAGATAAAATTAAGAACTGAGGGTTCATTCATTTATTCAGTCTAATACGTTTGAGTTATATAAAGAAGAACTGTAATTATAGAAACTTCCAAATATAGTATAAGTGGTAATTTTGACTCATCATTTAATTTGCCTATTGCATAAGTTTTGTCAGGTTCGGAAAATTAAATGTCGGGAATATTATCTTCATAATGTTATCCAATGGGAAGTTTCTTGTCATTAGGAAAATTAAAATTAGGAAAATGATAAAATTTGGCAATTTGGCAAATTAATCGCTCAGATTAAATACCACTTATACATTATACTTTTTGTGTTTTCTGTCATCTTAAGAGAAAAAACTCTCGATTTAATCTTTAATATGAATAACAACTAGGGGCGTTAACATTGACAAAATGTCACCATATGGTAGGTTATTGCAAGTGGTTAAAATGTATAACAATTAGTTAAGGATCCCCAAAACAGACCCCAACAGCAAATAATGGTCATAAAAACTTTTTGTTTGACAATATGTCCCCATTTCTTGGAGATGACATAAAAACTATGATATCTCTCTTACCTGCCATGACAAATGAACTTTGGTTGGTTGACCTCAATACTTTGTATGAAAAGTCTTGGCTCGACAGTGCGTATCTCTATGACTTTTGGTAATACTGCTATCACATAGGGGGGTTGGTTGACTAACACTTGGGGTAAAGCTGACCATGTTAATGCATAACGTTTTGTGGGGTTCCCTTCTGCGTCAATAAATATTGTCTGTTCATCCCTCCCTACAGCCAGTCCATTATCATCAAGACGTGTCACCCTTGGTTCCATTGATTTACCAGTTGGAAATAACTCCTTGTATCCCCCTGTGTCAACCTAGTAAGAAATGTGTCATTTTAGTGAGTCTTTTATAAGTCTCTTTTGTTGTTTTCTAATGTTGCCCTATGTGCTATATTATTAGATTAAATGAGATTAAATATTGTACATTATGGAATATTTCTTTCTGTATGGGTATATCAATAAAAAAAAAAGTCTCTACATCCCATTTAATTTGTATAACTTGCACATAAGCTCACTAAAAGTACTTGTAAATGTCTAATCTGGCACACCTCTGCAAGTGGAACATCATTCAGTCTCATGACCAGTTATCCTCTCAAACAAGTTTTACTGTATATTTACCATAATAAGGAAGTAATCTCGCTTAAAGCCCACGCATATTGAATCCTTACACCAGGCTGCCACCTTAGGTAGATCTGGAACCCCTAGGTCTGGCTGTAGCTCATGGAACTCTCGATTCTTCCAATAATACAACTGAAATACAACAACAAAGTCATGTTTAAAATACACAATAAGTTAGAGTGGAACAAGAAATGAAGTGGATAGACATGTTGTCAAAACTGTACTTGGTTAAAAAAATGTTTACATTGTGACATGAAGGCTCCATTATAACATGGCATGTGTAATAACATTAATACTGCATCTAAAAGTTTAAAAAAATGCTTTAATATATAGTTTAAAAATAGTTTCATGCCAATTAAAATCCCTGAAATGCATGAAAATGTTAGTGATTCTTTTGAATGTGTACTAGTTATAGTTAGTCTTAGTTAGTGTTCATCATTGGATCAGCTGATTATCATATACCTACTATTCAAACAACATATTCTTTATACTGTATACACCCACAAGGGTGTCATGTAAAACCTTGTAAATAATACTATATATTAGAAAATAAAGCTGAATTGAACTGAATTGAATTTACATACCTGCACCTTCCTTTTGACAATGACACACATCCTAACTGTATGTTGTACATCTCCTGTCAAAGACTTCTGCTTCTAAAATAGAAAACATTTTACTACTAGAACTTGTGACAATTATCATATGTTGACCAATCAAGATGAAACTTTGGCAAAATTGAAAATGTTTTTTTACAATTTAAATTTCATTTGCACCCCGATATTTCAAATAGAATATGGAGTTGCTTCTTCAGCTGTTGACACTTTTAGGGTAAATTGGTAGTCAGATTTTTTACATTTGAGAAAAATCTTGGGTCTAATTGTTTTTGATGGATAATTATCAATTGATCATTTGAAAACACTTATATTGCTCTATATTACTTTTCTATAAATAAACAATTATTTTACTATTCATGCTAACCTTCACATCTACTTCGAAGAGGGTGGCACCACGACTTTTGTTTATTGTACATATTGGTGCAAACACAGTCAAGTCATGCACACTGACCACATTATCTGAAACACACAAAACAATATAACATTGTGTGATCCGATATTGTCCCATCCCTCGGTACTTTGGTCTTGGAATGGGACGGGACAACCCTCGTGTACTGAAGATTTCGTTTCATGTTCAGGATATACTATTTCTCCTGTATATGACCCTAAAACTTCCCAAATGCACAATGATTATGATCTAAACTAGAATTGTCTTTCGTATTTACAACTTATCTGCCGGATTAGATTCATGCGTAAATGCCATCTAGAGGCAATTACTATGAGTGATTATAATATACGAAGATTCAGGAACATGCAGTTGTATCGATAAAAGTGTTTCCCTTTGAAATATGCTTTAATTTAAACAATAACATTAAGAACTTCATTGGCGAGAAAGGTAACAACTTAAAATTAATCTCAGATTACAAGTTTTTACGCAACATGCGCAGCCCTCTTATGGCGTTCAAAATATCCGCGTTGCATAAGCATAACCGGAAGTAGGCGAAAAATGTAAGTTGCTGAACTGTTTTAAACTTTTCAACTATTTTATTGGTTTAATTGTCCCCTACCGTCCCGTCCCAAAGTGGATAATTCCCGTCCCGCCCCGAAATATTTTTGTCCAGTGACATCCTTAATAAATACAATAAAACATTGAGATAATTACATTAATAAAAAAGCTATGATATATTTTGTAGTAATCATCAAATAAAATCACGCATTTTATTGGCCCACCCTGTATACTCACAGAGGTTCATTTTACAATAGAGAGCTTTAAATATAAATTGTTTTGTATTTTAAAGGGTCTTGTCACACTTAAATCAATTTGAAACTGCTTTTTAATGAATTGTACCCATCTTTATTTAGAAGTACAAGTTTGTACAAGTTGACCAAATAACTTATATCGAAAGCTCTCTAATAACTTTATGGTTACTGGACTAGTGTTCCACTTAGGAAGGTGTTACATTTTATAAGTTACAGTATGTTTGGGTGAATGAAAAATTACAACTTACCTGAGAGGCTGATGAGGATTTGAGCCTCTGGAACTGCTACCAACTACAAAACATTTTCAAAGGACATTACAGTAAATACATGTACAGTGTACATGTATATGTGTACATATTTAGAGATTTATTTCAGTGACATATCAATTTATGATACTAGTATTTTAATGTGTCAGGTACTCAAATATTACATGTTTATTGTACTTAAAAGGAAAGTCTGATGTATATGAAAAAAATTTAAATACGGTTAGGCTACTCTAGCCAGGTGGGTTTGAGCGGACACCTCTGGTCAAAAATTCTTCAAAATTATGCAGTTTTCAACATTTTGGGCACTTTTCAAGTAGTTTTTGGCCAAAATTGTCAATTATGAAACCCCTGGAACTTTTCAAAAAACTTTGGCAAAAGCTGGCAACAGGCCTGACGTTTTAATATGCTGTATATTTATTTGCAACAATAAGAAAAATATAAAATGAGAATTCTGCATCAATGTGAACATTTCTAAAGAGCACCAAATCTGCTTCAATTTCAAACAGCTCTTTACCTGAGTTATGGGTTTCTTTGAGAATGCCTTGTTTGACCTTTCCAAGGACACATTAAAACTGGTTTCATTACCAGGTATTGGAGACACAGTATAGACCAATAGATGGCCTTGCTTTGTACCTACTAACAGCTTGTCATCTGAAAACATACATAACATTTCATGTCATTGAAAGAATGGCCATACGGGAGTTAAGACTGTTTTTTATAACTGAGGTGAAAGTGTAATTTTCAAATGCAGCTTACGTTATATACAGGGTGTCCCGAAAGTATGGGCCCCCCCTAGGTGGACATATACCAGTGTCGTGATAGTATGTGTCATATATCATTTTAAAGCTTATCCAAAAAAACATTGATTCGCCAAGTATCATGGTTCAACTCTCAAATATGGAAAAATTACAGGTATTTCAAAATTTAGTGTTTGGTCAAAATTAAGTTCAATTTTACACCAAATCACTAGTCAATGTGTCCTCCCGGGCCTTCTTTACAGCAGCAATTTTTTTCGGGTCGGAGGGATATTGAGCTGGAAAAAGAGAACGGTGAGGGTAGAAACTCTAAAGAAACTCTTCTAAAGTCCCTTCACAGGTCTTAAGAGGGTTATGAAATTCCACACCCCTATTTGAAGGGCTTTTAAGGTCGTATCTGACACTAATTACTGCTGTTAACATGGCCAAAGGGGGACACATTGACTAGTAATGTGGTGTAAAATTGAACTTTATTTTGACAAAACACTAATTTTTAAAATGTCTGTAACTTTTTCCCATTTGGGAGTTAAACCATGATAATAAGGTTTTGTTACAGACTTGTATAAGGGTACACAGACCATGCAATTTAAATATGCTGTTTGACTCTTTGTTTGAGCTTTGATAAACCTGGAATGAATTACTTATTATATCCATGAACCGAAGAGGTGCAGTGAGCCAAATCTGCTAATTGAATCCCCAATGCTAAAATCACTACTGATTCCATTTTCTTCAGTAGATCTATACTCATCTAATTCTCAATTTATTTATAAATGCATGCACTTTAAAGGGAAACCCCTTAATCAATGTAAAGTCTTTGATTAATGACACTGGTGAATACTTATGAAACACATTAATTTAATGCATCAAAAACATGCATCACTAAAACACTAAATAAACTCGAAGACTTACATAAACCTTAACCATCAAAAGTTGTCACAAACCCTCCCAAACGGTACAAAAATAATTTCTGTTCACGCTAAGTAGCACAATAAATGAATCCAAAGCTTCATACCTGCAAATGATGAATAAATTCCTACCAAATCAAAACGAATGTTTTCATGTGATTGTGATCCAAGGAGAATTGACTACATCAGTTAACCTTATTTACTTTTGACAGGTTTCAAAATGGCGGAATTGCATTTTGGAAGCTGTCACATGTCATGTTGCATTCTGGGAGCCAATCCTCCTTGCGGCATAATCTGGCTCCAAAATAACCTCAACATTTGATGTTAACATGGCATTGGCATTAACATGTGAATATCACTTTAAAATTGTAAGTTCCTAATTATCATTATGGACAAAAATTCCACTATATTTGTTCGTTCCAGGATGGAGAAAATAGAGCACTTAATTCACTGAGGTAAGAATTTATTACATGTGCGACAGAATCAGAATGTCTTTTTCAAAGTGTAAGTCATAATTTAAAGTCGGAGACATTAATAAACCTCAACCATCAAAAGTTGTCACAATGAGCTAAATTCTAAATTCCGTGTCTCAAACTCTCCCAAGCAGTAGAAAAATAATTCCCGTTCATTTTAAGTAGCACAATAAATGAATCCAAAGCTTCATACCTGTAAATGATGGATAAATTCCTACCAAATCGAATGAATGTTTTCATGAATCGTCATGTTTGTGATCCAAGGAGGATTGACTCCCAGAACGCAACATCAGTTAACCTTATTTATTTGTGACAGGTTTCAAAATGGCGGAACAGCATTTTAAAAGCTGGCACATGTCAAGCTGCATTCTGGGAGCCAATCCTCCTTGCAGCGTAATCAGGCTCTAACTGGGAAAATCACCTCAACATTTGAAGAGTCGTGAATATCCACTTCAAATTTTTAAGTTCCTCTTTGCCATTATGGACACAAAGTCCACTATATTTGGACTTACTAGGACGGAGAAAATAAAGCACTGAATACACTGAGGCGGGCACTGAGGTAAGAATTTATTACATGTGCGACAGAATCAGAATGTCAAAGTGTTACTTCGGTCCAAAGCCTTCTCTATATTCTGGCTTTGAGGAGGAAGATTGAGCTGCCTTAGTATTATAAATATTGTAAATCATTGTGTCACACGCACAGTAAATATGGCATAATAATATGAAATATACCTTTATGTATAGATTTGAAGAACATCAGCTCACATCCCCGTCTGAATCTATTGTTATATTTGATTTCTTTAAGCGAGAATAATTTCAAATGTTATTCATGTCCAGAACCGGAAGCCATTTTTAGCTACAGCGAGAAAATTTCACCATGTGTCAAACTCCGAAATGAAATTTTGAAATATCTAAATCCAGACAAGCAACGCTTCATCCTAAATATGATTAATATTCTTAAAAATATTTATAAAATTTATTAAAAATGAGTTCTAGGTGCGTGTAGGTGCGTGTAGCACAGTACATACGAAATCAATGAAGTTTCGTCTAGCTGTAAGCTAGAGACTCGAGTAATCAAAGTGTTAGTCATTATTTATGTTCTCAACTTTAGCTGCAAGTAAAAATTCCAAGTTCATGTGACTTTTCTAGTAAAAATAATCAAAGCTGCAAGAACATAATGTAATAGAAATATAGGCCCTAGATACATTTGCAGAATGAGGAAATAAATGAAAAAAAAGTTGAAACTGAAAAATGCTCACCATAACTTGTGATTGATTCAATGATTAGTGGCAGCTTTTCCAAAATTGGTGCTGCCTCGAATGCTTCGTGCATAGTTTCTTTTATAAGTTAACATCACATTCTACATCGTATACGAATGCATCTGTGAGTAATAGACTAAATAACTGAATATAAATGCAGATCATATGATTTTACTTTTACTCTCCGAACGAGGAGGAAATTAAGTTACTTCCGGTTCCTGTGATATCGAATTTTTTAAAATTTTCAAATATTTTATGATTTATTTCATTAAAACGGTATATGCACACGTGAATCTAAATTTATATCAAAGTCAACGTGTTACTTTATGGAATGGAGAAGCCACAAATAATTTCGCACGTGCAGAAATCACTCAACTACACTCTATTTGATACGCGTTGGATTCCTTGCAGTGCAAAATTTGTTGTCCTTGGCAACCATGCCAGGGGTACAGGTGCTCTGCAGATATACGAAGTTTCACACGGAGATGTTACACTTCTGAAAGATGTGAGTATAAGCTGGCATGTTTAGTAGCTTTAGAATGGACAGTAACGTTACATCAGACAAAGCAGATATTCCGGAAATTTCTCGTCCCATTTCATTTTCAAGGGTAGTTGCGGGTTTGGTCTACAGTCATACCTTCCATCTTAATCGAAAGAGAGAAAAATTGGAAAACAATAAGGATTCCAATGAGGAGACTCATTAAAATTTCTGAACAAAAGTCGTTTTTTAACGTTTTCTAATGCCTAGGCCTACATGTAGATAGTTATAAACATCCTTTAATGTACATGTATTCTAAAATGTACACGTAATTTATTTAGGCCATAACCCTTTGTTCATGCCACACTCAGATCATAAATATACCATAAATGAAACTGCCTATAGTCATACAGTTCTGCATCAGTAGTACTCAAAATAAAATGTTTCTTGTTTTGATCAATGCAGTAATGAGTATAGTCAAAACAGTAACGTTTGTGAGTACATGTACTTTGAATTTAAAAAATAAGCAATCAAATAACCAAATTGAAACAATTTATGTAAAAATAGAAACATTTATATTTATCCTAACTTTTGTATATTTTAGTTTGTTTTCTAGTTTAGCTATCAATGTATCTGTGTCCTCTTATATTTTGATACTTCTCTGCCATGTTATTTTCGGAAAAATTAACATGCCTGAAACTCCCTAAATTACAAAAGGCCACAGCTTTGCTGCACATTATACATTACTATCTGAAATATACAAAAGTTGGGATAAATATAAATGTTTCTATTTTTACATAAACTGTTTCAATATGGTCATTTGATTGCTTATTTTTTAAATTCGAAGTACTCACAAACATTACTGTTTTGACTGTAGGAGACTATTTGAAAACACTGCATTACGTAAAACATCCTTTAGGCTGCAATATTCTACAAATACGTGCACTTTTATGTTTGATGATTTTTCTATTTTTAGATTGAAAAATCCAAGGCATTCAAATGTGGAACATTTGGAGCCTCCAGCTTACAACAGCGTAATTTAGCTACAGGCAACTTTGAAGGCCAAATGCAAATATGGTAAGTTTGAAAGTGATTTGCGAACTCCTATGCAGTGTCTCGGTATAGACACTGCGGCGGGCAGATTATGGAATCCCCAAAATTTGGGGAAGATAGTCCCCCTTTTTGTCACAGATGTACTTGTTTTTCACACAACTTATAAAATATATGTTCTTTTATGTTCACCAATAATTATTTTGTTAAAATATTCCAAAATCAATGAAATATAAGAGGAAATCCCCGCGGAAGGAATTCTAAGTAAAAGTTGTGTTGATAAAATTTACCGCACGTGTTGTTTATTAGTTAATACGCGCAATTCAACCAATGAAATTGTCTAAATTTTACAATCACGCGACCTGAGCATGGGACTAGAACCAATCACGTCAGTTGTTTATTACGATGTTACCATGCTTACGGTGAGATACCTGCCCGCCGCAGTGATATATCACTGCACGGGAGTTTGAGTGATTTGTTGGGACAACAAAAGCACTCAATCATTCTAACATTGTTTTCTTAACATGCAAAAATTGTGTTGAGTGAGATCCCCTCAAAATATGTAATTACTGAATATCACAAATTCAATAAATCTGTAAATGTAGAAGTTATAAGATTTGTTTTTTTTTATATCCAGGGATTTGGAATCTACAGAGCTCCCTGTGTATTCAGTTCAAGGCCATACAGAGATCATCAACTGTATAGATGGAGTTGGTGGTATGGGTGTTGGTGAGGGTGCTCCAGAAATAGTCACTGGAAGTAGAGATGGTAAGGAATACATGAGTTTGACAAGAGATAATGATAACTCAGCTGTAGATTTTTTAGTACCAGATCGATCAATAAGTAATAAGTTTTGAGAAAATCACTCTCAAACTAAGAGTTTTGTGCTCCTTTCATTCAAATTTTCACAGAAGATGTTAAATACAACCTCAAGTTAGAATACCAACAAGCGTCACTAGATGTGCTATTATTTGGTCATAATACTAGTCAGTTACTGTTATTTGTAGTTACAGAGAGTAGTTTTCATTCACATCTTCGCCTTGAAATTATTGATGGAATAAGTGGTTTGACCATTATGGAAATTTGCTTGATTTTTGGCATATTTTTGTTAAACTCAGAGTGTCAAATTTAAGGCTGCCTTATCTGAAACCCTAAAGTGTCTCTGTTTAGAAAATTCAAACAGTTAAGGCACATTTTGCCTTTATTTCAAACTCTTGTTTCATGCTAGAGTTGAGTCCCTTTTGAAATTTCGTGTTTCAACAAATGGAAGATAAACTATAGGGCATCAAACATACCAGCTATGCAGGTTGTGAAACACGACAGAGTGCATCACAACTCTGACAGCTTCTGAAGGGTTCCTATGTGTGACTCGAGTTCCATCAAAATTTGAATTATCTACATGGAAAAGTGCTTTTAAAACATAAGATAAACTTTAATATTGAATACTTTGAACACTATCATCTCACAATATCATCTTACTTCTAAAATCGAATGCTTCTTTTGACAGTTCAATAATTTAAGGATTCATTAGATTAGTTTTTATAATATTGCCCCACCTACCTAAAACATGAGTTACCATAGTTACCATATTTTTCTCCAGAGAGATGAATACTTGATGAAACTTGGAACATTGACACAGGTCATTATTTTACATACCCTGTGAAAATTCCAAGTAGAAAGTCATTGAACTCTTGATTTAAGAGACTTTTTCTCAGAACTTATATTGACCTGGTACACTTACTTTTGATTAAACTGTTTTAATACACTTACATTTAATTTATCTCTTTTAATACACTTACATGCATCAATCAAATGAAATAACACTCAATGTTTACTACATGTATTATTTACATAAGTTAGTATGGTAATACAAAGCAGTATGTATAGTAGAACAATTAATCACCTTTCAGGTGCTGTAAAAGTGTGGGACCCCAGACAAAAGAAAGACCCAGTAGCAACTATGGAGCCAAGTGCCAATGAAACCAGGCGGGACTGTTGGGCAGTTTCATTTGGTAAGGTTATCTGTGGTTTACATTGCAATAGATTGTAATGTCATGGTTGTCATATTTGCAATATAATTAAAGGGGATCGGAAACAGAAGCATTGAATAAACTGGATTAAAAGTTCATGAAAAAGTTAATTTGAAAAATTGCTTTTTTCAAAAACTGTAATATTCATTTAGTTGCCCAACATTTCAAATCCTTTTCTCCACCATGAAGTTTATAATGTTTTTTGAGATTTAAATTATGTGTAAATGTTTTATAACATATATCTCATTTGAAGTACTTTTCACCAGTATGTATTTTATAATGTTCTTTGAGAGTTGAATTTCTGATAAATGTCTTAAAACAAATATCACATGTAAAGTCCTTTTCACAAGTATGTATTTTATAATGTACTCTGAGATTCGAATTTTTATTAAATGTTTCAAAACAAATTCCACATTAGAAGTCCTTTTTTCCAGTATGTATTTTATAATGTTCTTTGAGATTTGAATTCTGTACAAATGCTTTAGAACAGATATCACATTTGAAGTCCTTTGCTCCAGTATGAATTTTATAATGTCTTTTGAGATTTGAATTCTGTACAAATGCTTTAGAACAGATATCACATTTAAAGTCCTTTGCTCCAGTATGAATTTTATAATGTTCTTTGAGATTTGAATTCTGTACAAATGCTTTAGAACAGATATCACATTTGAAGTCCTTTGCTCCAGTATGAATTTTATAATGTCTTTTGAGAGCTGAATTATGTACAAATGCTTTAGAACAGATATCACATTTGAAGTCCTTTTCTCCAGTATGCATTTTATAATGTTCTTTGAGATTTGAATTCTTTACAAATGCTTTAGAACAGATATCACATTTAAAGTCCTTTGCTCCAGTATGAATTTTATAATGTTCTTTGAGATTTGAATTCTGTACAAATGCTTTAGAACAGATATCACATTTGAAGTCCTTTTCTCCAGTATGAATTTTATAATGTCTTTTGAGAGCTGAATTATGTACAAATGCTTTAGAACAGATATCACATTTGAAGTCCTTTTCTCCAGTATGCATTTTATAATGTTCTTTGAGATTTGAATTCTTTACAAATGCTTTAGAACAGATATCACATTTAAAGTCCTTTGCTCCAGTATGAATTTTATAATGTTCTTTGAGATTTGAATTCTGTACAAATGCTTTAGAACAGATATCACAGTTGAAGTCCTTTTCTCCAGTATGAATTTTATAATGTTCTTTTAGAGTTGAATCCTGTACAAATGCTTTAGAACAGATATCACATTTGAAATCCTTTTCTCCAGTATGAATTTTATAATGTTTTTTGAGATTTGAATTCTGTACAAATGCTTTAGAACAGATATCACATTTAAAGTCCTTTGCTCCAGTATGAATTTTATAATGTTCTTTGAGAGCTGAATTCTGTACAAATGCTTTAGAACAGATATCACATTGAAAGTCCTTTGCTCCAGTATGAATTTTATAATGTCTTTTGAGAGCTGAATTCTGTACAAATGCTTTAGAACAGATATTACATTTAAAGTCCTTTGCTCCAGTATGAATTTTATAATGTTCTTTGAAATTTGAATTCTGTACAAAGGCTTTAGAACAGATACATGTATCACATCTGAAGTCCTTTTCTCCAGTATGAATTTTATAATGTATTTTGAGAGCTGAACTCAATGTAAATGCTTTTAAACAAATATCACACTTGGGATTCTTTTCCCCAGTATGAATTTTATAATGCTGTTTTCGGTTTGAATCATGTGCACA
The DNA here is from genome assembly GCA_903813345.2 of Owenia fusiformis. Classification (NCBI taxonomy): domain Eukaryota; kingdom Metazoa; phylum Annelida; class Polychaeta; order Sabellida; family Oweniidae; genus Owenia; species Owenia fusiformis. Next base: position 19,248,521 of record CAIIXF020000008.1, on the reverse strand, counting down.
TTTTTCAAAACAAATTATATTTTTGTGTTTCTTTTTTCCATCTTGTGTTTTCCTAGTTTGTACATCCATTTCATTGGTAGTGGTATCCATATTTTCATGTACATCCAATTCATTGGTATTGGTATCCATATTTTCATGCAATGTTTAAATTTAAAAAATCACTTCTGATTTTAGTAGTGTTCATATACAGAAATGTACTGACTGACAACCAGTTGAGTCTTTATAAATTTCTGAATCTGTCTCCTTTCTTTCCTTACTTTCCTTTGAAACCATATAGAACAAACATTAAGTTGTGCCTTGTGGTAAACCTTTGTGTAATCAGTGCCATTACTGAGTCCATTGTGTGAAAGTGGAATGGTTCTAATTGGCTTACATGTACCTTTACAAACTGTTGATTGGTCAGTTGGATATTTTGCTATGATTTTGTTTACTTACAGTATTTTAGTATTTTAATCAGCTTTTGACTTTTATTCCACATGCTCTCTAAGTGTACCTTAAAATGTTTGAGATCTGGTCCTTATATATTATTGTTAAGCATGTATATACTCTTGTTTGTCTTGAAACTCTTGTTTGTTCTGAAACCTGATAATCATATTTGATAATCATTCTTGTTTTGCTTAAATACTCTTAAAGTGTGCGCCTGACCCGGCTACGTATAGCACAGAGTTTATACTGGCGGATTAGACTAGTTCATTTTTTATATGTGTGTGAAAGCTTTCTCTTATTTGCGTTTTTTCGTTTAGTACGGTTTTGTTATAATTGCCGAGGTCATATAACCGGGATAAAACAATGATTATCGTTGACTGCCCACACACAAAACATACGTTGAGTGAACAGTGTTATTACAAACAACAGGCTTTAGAATACAAAGCGTAGTGTGATAATAAGCTGCACACTACCACTGCTGCATGTACATATTACTAATTTACTAGGGCTCCCAAAGAGTGGATAGGGAGGATGTGTTTGTCACTTTTAAATTTTACATTTCAAAATTGTCATTTTACATGTCATAATTTGTTGGTTTCATTCGTTTAGCCAATCAAAACATTGCAAAACAATAAATTGTCTGTTACGTACAATCAATTTTGTTCAGTTTTGATTAGTTGTCAGAATAAAGTTACGTTCATCTGAATCCATGTATCAAAACAAAAATCCTATTTTCACTTCAAAATACTTCAGTGAGATGAAGGCTCGGAATTGTCACATGCAATAACTTATTGTCGTATTCGTTATTTTATCTTCTCGATAGTAGCATTTAGTCGCACAGGTCACCTTGTCGCGTACCTCTTGGGGAACCCCACATTTATGTGTGTACTCATGGAAGTAAATTCCCCGGTGTAGCCGAGAGCCACAAACTTTTCAACAGGTTCGAAATGACCAATTTCTCTCATATATACTCTAAATATTTTATTATTTAGCACCTACAAAGTATTGCTAATAACCATGTGTAATTTCAATAAGGAAACTTATCTGGCTACATATAAATTCAATATCAACACTAGCTGTTCTCTCAACACATCCTGGCTTACCTTGTGGTGACAAACCCTGGGTTTTCGCTATTTATAGTTTATCAACACCTGGACGCATGCGCATTTTATACTTTATTGGGTACTTTAAATATCCCTTGAAACATTGTTCATGAGATACAATTACATGTATAATAAAGCCGTCATTCAAATGGCCACCTTTTGTCGTAAAAAATGTAATCGTTAACTCAAATACCAGTTGACTGATTGGGTTCAAATTTTATATGATGATGCCTAGTGACATAGGATATCTCTTCGAGAAAGAGTTTTCAAGGGCAAATGAATTTCAAAATGGCCACCATTTTTCATAAAAAAAGTAATCTTTGGTGACTCAAATACCAGTTGACGGATTTGGTTCAAATTTTATATGATGATGCCTAGTGACATAGGATATCTCTTCGAGAAAGAGTTTTCATGGGCAAATGAATTTCAAAATGGCCACCATTTTTCATAAAAAAAGTAATCTTTGGTGACTCAAATACCAGTTGACGGATTTGGTTCAAATTTGATATGCTGATGCCTAGGGACACAGGACCTCCAGTATTCAATATGGGAACTGGATTTAAAAATGGCCACAATTTTTCTTAAAAGAACATAATCTTTTATAACTCAAATACCAGTTGATGGATTTGGATCAAATTTTATATGCAGATGCTTAGGGACAAAGGAGCTCTGATTGAGAAGAAATTTTCAAGATGACAACTGATTTTCAAAATGGCCACCATTTTTTGTTAAAAAACATAATCTTTGATAACTCAAATACAAGCGGACAGATTTAGTTCAAAGGACGATTCTCGGTTTGGAGAACGAAGTTCATCAATCTAAATAAGCATTATCCCTGCTTCGGACAAATTTGATTTTTTTACATAATATAGATTTGAATGTCTTCTTTTGAATAGTCATAATTTAATTTGGGTAATATTTATAGATTTTTCGCAAAAAAATATTAGCGCAGTACACTGATGAACTTCTTTCCCCAAATCGAGACTTGTATTTTATTGAATCGGTCAAATTGAGCGTTATCCCTGCTTCAGACCAATTTGTTATTTTTACATCTTGTAGATTTAAATGTCCTCTTTTGAATATTCATAGTTTAATTTGGGTAATATTTCTATATTTTTCATGAAAAAAATATTAGCCCAGGAGACTGTTCTCCAAACCGAGAATCGTCCTTTGATATGCTGATGCTTAGAGATAAAGAAGCTTTGCTTAAGAAGCAAATTTTCAAGATGACAGCTGAATTTCAAAATGGCTGCCATTTTTCATAAAAAACATACTCTTTGATAAGTCAAAGAACAGTCGATGAATTTGGTTCAAATTTTATATGCTTTACCTAGGGACATAAAGGAGCTCTGTTCAAGAAGAAAGGATGAGTCTGGAAATGAGTCTGGGTATCGACTTAGAAAATATTGAAAATTGTAATGTCTGAAAAACCAACTCAATCACACATATTATTGAACTTCAATTTCTTATCCTTCTTCTGAGATACAAAAGTATCAATTTGTATCACAATTGATGAAGAATATTGGCATCAAAGACAGTGCATATCACTTTGTCAGAATTGAAAAAAAAGTCAATGGCAAATATTAAATGAATTATTTATACACAAAGTTTGAAACATATCCTCCAAAACATTGGTTACTTTCTTTGTATAGACATTCAATGGTATTTCTGGATAAGTGAATTGGTGTTTATCTGGGTTATCAAGGGATTATAGTCACTCAAAGTTACTGAGCATCCAGTTTTGAGACTTCAAGTGTGTTGGTGAAGGTACACATATTTCGGTCAAATTCATGCTGAGCACAACATTTTGGTTTCAATTTTATAATCTCTATACATGACCCTGATGATGAAGAGTCAGAATCAGTCAAAAAACCTAAACCGGAAAACTGTGCTCATTGTCAAAACTAAAAGTGAAGCAACTTATTTTCTGATGTTTCTTACATCAAATGGCAGCCACCTTGTTTTTCCCCCTTCAAATTAAAAATCAAAAATTTGAAAAAAAATGTAATCCTTAAATATATTTCAAAAATATGATTTTCTTTTTAATTCTTCAAGGGTCTTAAGTTATTTCTTCTTTATATGTCATACATGTTGCCATTGTTGTTTTTATTAGCTCACATGGTGAGCTTTTGCAATCACTCACTTGTCTGTCTGTCTGTCCGTCCGTCTGTCTGTACGTCCGTCTGTCCGTCAACAATAGTGGCACGTTTTAAAACCTCTGTCGATAGGATTCCTGTTTTAAGTAATTTCTGTTCAACATCAATACAGAAAACCCCCCTATGACTCCTGGTTCAAAAGCTCGCCTATTTTCAAAATGGCCGTCACTTTTGTCTCGCGAAATTCACTTTTAGCCCATTTCCTAGCTAACCTCTGTCGATAGGATTCCTGTTTTAAGTTATTTCTGTTCAACATCAATACAGAAAACCTCCCTATGACTCCTGGTTCAAAAGCTCGCCTATTTTCAAAATGGCCGTCTCTTTTGTCTCGCGAAATTCACTTTTGGCCCATTTCCTAGCTTTACAAATAATTTCAGGTGTCCTACATTGTAAAAATCCATGTCAATGTAAAGATTAGATATATGAAATAATTTTGTTACAAAAAATCAGCGGAAAATTGTATCCATTTTTTTATTTTCAGCCATTTTAGTTAACATTGATTTGTCTATCTGACTCGCGAAATCCACTTTCTGTCAATAACAGTGGCACGTTTTAAAACCTCTGTCGATAGGATTCCTGTTTTAAGTTATTTCTGTTCAACATGAATTCAGAAAACTCCCCTATGACTCCTGGTTCAAAAGCTCGCCTATTTTCAAAATGGCCGCCATTTTTGTCTCGCGAAATTCACTTTTGACCCATTTCCTAGCTTTACAAATAATTTCAAGTGTCCTACATTGTAGATATCCATTGCAAAGTAAAGAGTACATGTATGAAATAATTTTGTTACGAAAAATCAGCGAAAAATTATATCCATTTATTTATTTTCAGCCATTTTAGTTAACATTGATTTGTCCATCTGTCTCGCAAAATTCACTTTTGGACCATTTACCTTAAACCCTCTGTCGATAGGATTCCCATTTTAAGTTATTTTTGTTCAACATCAATACAAAAAACTCTCCTATGACTCTTGGTTCAAAAGCTCGGCTATTTTCAAAATGGCTGTCACTTTTGTCTTGCGAAATTCACTTTTGACCCATTTCCTAGCTTTACAAATAATTTCAGGTGTCCTACATTGTAAAAATCCATGTCAATGTAAAGATTAGATATATGAAATAATTTTGTTACAAAAAATCAGCGAAAAATTGTATCCATTTTTTTATTTTCAGCCATTTTAGTTAACATTGATTTGTCTATCTGACTCGCGAAATCCACTTTCTGTGGCACGTTTTAAAACCTCTGTCGATAGGATTCCTGTTTTAAGTTATTTCTGTTCAACATCAATTCAGAAAACTCCCCTATGACTCCTGGTTCAAAAGCTTGCCTATTTTCAAAATGGCCGCCATTTTTGTCTCGCGAAATTCACTTTTGACCCATTTCCTAGCTTTACAAATAATTTCAAGTGTCCTACATTGTAAAAATCCATGTCAATGTAAAGAGTAGATGTATGAAATAATTTTGTTACGAAATATCAGCGAAAAATTATATCCATTTATTTATTTTCAGCCATTTTAGTTAACATTGATTTGTCCATCTGTCTCGCAAAATCCACTTTTGGACCATTTACCTTAAACCCTCTGTCGATAGGATTCCCATTTTAAGTTAATTTTGTTCAACATCAATACAAAAAACTCTCCTATGACTCTTGGTTCAAAAGCTTGCCTATTTTCAAAATGGTTGCCATTCTTGTTTCGCGAAATTCACTTTTTGCCCATTTCCTAGCTTTACAAATAATTTCAGCTGTCCTGCATTGTAAAAAGCCATGTCACTGTAAAAGGTAGTTTTATGAAATGATTTTGTTACAAGAAATCGGCAAAATATTATATCCGTTTTTTTTATTTTCAGCCATTTTAGTTAACATTGATTTGTCCATCTGTCTCGCGAAATCCTCTTTTGGACCATTTGCTTAAAACCTCTGTCGATAGGATTCCAGTTTCAAGTTATTTTTGTTCAACATCAGTACAAAAAAATCCCCTATGACTCCTGGTTCAAAAGCTTGCCGGATTTCAAAATGGTCTCCATTTTTGTCTCGCGAAATTCAATTTTGGCCCATTTCCTAGCTTTACAAATAATTTCAGGTGTCTTGCATTGCAAAAAGCCATGTCACTGTAAAGAGTAGTTGTATGAAATAATTAAAAAATTATATCCGTTTTTTTTTTCAGCCATTTTAATTGACTGAGAGACAGATGGCTTGAAATAATTTTGTAACAAAAAATCAGCAAAAAATTATATCCGTTTTTTTCTGTCACCATGTGAGCCCAGTACCCACGGTACTAATTTTCTATGATAATGACTATTTTATTTTTGTTAAGATACTCATTCTGACTCTCAGCAGGGGGTTAATTATGCATCAAAACTCGTGAAAAAGTAAATATATTTGTCAAATATAACTAGGACAGTAATAAAAACCATATTTCACATACATTTGACTGAGGGATCAAAAGGGCATATACCCGGACTCATCCTTTCCAAGAAAGCCGGTATTAATAAAAATATGTTTCATTAGTTGGGATTTGCTACTCTGTGGAGTTCCTGTTTTCTTGTTTTCTTATCTGTGTTGGCTAAATATACATGTATGTGTTGTTCACCTGTCTGCATTGTCTTCCAGGTCATGCCTACAATGCCTATGACAGATGCGTCGCTGCAGGTTATGATAATGGTGATGTAAAATTATTTGATCTCAGGAATATGTCCCTTCGTTGGGAAACAAATCTCAAAAATGGAGTAAGTAATGAATGAAACACTTTTAACATTTACGATTAAATGTTTGAAAATATTTATTAATTCTACATGAGTATAATAAATATGAAATAGATAATTTTATTTCCAAAAAGTGTAATATTAGAATTTTGCCAACCATACAAATTTTTATCAATCAATGCAAAAACTCGAGAAAATTGACTGGTTGAAATGAATTCTTAATTTATCATAACTTATTGACTACCCTGTACTTTAGGTATGTGGGTTAGAATTTGACAGGAAGGACATCAACATGAACAAACTTGTGGCTACCACACTTGAGTCAAAGTTCCATGTGTTTGATATGCGTACCCAACATCCGACAAAAGGATTTGCTTCACTTTCAGAAAAGGTAATTTATAAGACAAACAAACAACACGACAAATAGGCTTTACTTACAATATTGCCCAACTTTACTCTTCATATATTTAAATGTTGATTGTGTCTCCAATTTTGTGAAAAGAATATCTTCTGTATCATTCTAAATATAGACCTAATGTCTGAAAAAGGGATCATTACAAATGATGGATTAAAAGCAATGTTCAATATACCACATTTTGTCCTAAATTGAAAATAAACTCACAATCACTTATATTGACTTGAAATACTTGACTGACCATGTCATGAAATTATTGTACCTTAAAAAGTAAACATTTTAATATTTGTGAACTTTCTAGGCACACTCATCCACAGTCTGGACCCCAAGACATCTTCCACAGAATAGAGACGTGTTTATGACAACTGGTGGCAATGGATCGCTGAATCTCTGGAAATAGTGAGTCTCAAAGTTCTAATTTCTAAAGATATAGTGAAACCTGTAAAGTGGAACACCTCTGTCAGTGGAACACTTTTCAGAGTCCCAAGAACAAATGACTTAATGTTAAATGAACCTCTAATTCATCTCTGTTTAGTATGTGAGCACCGCCGACCAAAGAACTTCGAAATTTCAACTTAGTCCCATTTTGATTTATCCCAATTCAATCCTTGCAACATTCCCTTCAGATAAACTTTCCTGCATATACAGTAACTATGATTACACTTTTTTCAGTAACTATCCTGCCAAGCGAGTGGAAAAGGACAATGATGGAAAAGAATATGGTATAGCAGGGACAGTGTCCATGCTCCAGAATATCACAATGTCCACCCAGCCTATTTGTGGTTTTGATTGGAACGTTGACAAAATGGGACTATGCGTCTGCACCTCATTTGATCAGACACTTAGAGTAATAATTGTTACCAAGTTAAATCAATTATGACGTGTTTATCGTGTCAGAAAAGTCAAGGTTACTTTAGAGGTCATGATCCATTGGAGGTCATAAGGACTAGTGTTGCATGTCCTGCAAAATAGACTCAAGACATGAGCACGGTGCTTCCAAGGATTTTTATATCACCACCAAAAGGGGGTGACATATCATTATGGTCTCCATTTTTGTGACAGCAGTTGGTGTCTGGCGCCTCGCATTTAGCATCTGTAAAAAGGCCAGATTGATGATGAGAATTTTTAGGTGTCACATTTTGTGTATTTTAAAACTCAGTATTTACTCTGAAACCCCAGTGAGCACCTAGTTTCAAGGGGATATTATTGTTTCGAATGAAATATAAGATCGATCATTGTTCTATTTGAGAACAAACCAGTTATTATTTGAGGAGTCATTAGACAACATTCCATTTGGTGAACTGTATAATTGCTTTTTTATTTTACTTGTGAGCATTTTAAACATTGTTCATTTTTTGAGAAGTCTGTGTTATCTACCAATGAAACTGTAATGAAACCCATAGATATTTAAAATCAGCCCAGGGGCATTTGCAGATTAATAACAAACCTTTCATTCGCTCATAGATACATTAAAATCTGTATATCCAAAAACCTGGCTAATCCGAACACATCCCAATCTGAACACTTTTTGGTCCCATTTTTTGCCTCCCATTGGCTCCCTTGTTAGAGAAATCTTGAAATGTGGACACCTTCCGTTATACCACTCTGTACAGCGATCAATCAATTTTATCTATGTAGTATGAACACATTTCATAAGATATCACACATTTCATAAGATATCACACATTTCATACAGAATTGCTCAAATATTTTCTATTATCACTGTTTTATTACAATATCCAAACATTTTGAAAAAAACAATGAATGGTCTTGATCTAATGTGTCTCAGAACGTGACTAATAAATTCATTTTAATCAGATTTTCAAGTTATTATTGGAATGCCATAAAGTTGTGGTCAAAAGAACTATTTTGTGTTCACATTTCTTCAAAATCCAAAATCTCGCGAATGCAAAAACCTCAAATGTGAACATCTACTTAATAGCTGGTCCAAATGGCTTTCGGATTAGACAGGTTTTACTGTCAGACTGTAGATATGCATTTAATCAAGGGCTGTAAATTTATAAGTCTATTTTTCTTAGCAAAGCCCGTAAATGACAGTACTGTACTTAAATATAAGAATAGATGACTCTGGCATTGTGATTGTATGCATAGTTTTAATAAAAAACATAACATAATTTGAAATGTAAATACATTTATTTCAAGTATTAAATATAACAATAAAAACACAACATAGAGTGAACAGTGTGATGACATTACTAATGCTAATTAGGCAATCAAACTTCAATGTTTATTGATCACCCTGTAAGTGGTTCATGTAAGTTTGCATGATATGTGTGCTCAACATGTGATGTCACAATACATATGACTGCATTTGTAAGTTCAATATGTTATGTCACAATATACAGGGTGTCCATTGTCTCTTTACACTTAACATAGACTTTGTATTGTAAAATTAAAGTGACTTTATGGATACCCTGTATATATGAGCTGTACACATAAGTTCAATATTGTTATGTCACAATATACGAAAGCTTGTCATGTAACTTCATTCAGATGTCAAAATATATATCACAGATCCCAGAATTACTTATCTATGTGGCGCGTTTTAATTTTGAATTTCTAGAAATTCATTCATCAGCACAAAATTTTTGCATAATTTACATTTTTCTCAAAGAACATCTCACCCGATGTTTCACTGCTTCATCAAATTCATAATTATTAGGTAAATAATATCTAAACTTAACAAAAACACTTGAAGTTTAAAATCGCCCATACCGGAAATGTTAGTACATATGGTGAGATGGTTTCGATGCTATCACCAGAATTTAGAAAGCTTTTATTTTCTTGAAATGTGGATTTTTAGGAATTTTTGCCATAACGCGGTTGCATTATTTGCTACATCCCCCGCATAATTTTGTGTTTTTTGCTACCTAATTTCATGTAACCTGTGATATATGAACTGAACAATATGTTTGAAACTTCCAACATTTTGATGTCACAATATACATTAAACTTTAAACACTGTGATGTCATGATATACATAAAACTTCAAAAGTTGTGATGCCACAATATACACGAGTAATACATAAAACCTCAATATATATTGAGGTTGATATATGATGTCTAATGCCCATGGCAGGAGCGGTTTGTTTTTAGATGTAATTTCAAGATTTTCCCACAATTTATTTTTTAACTCAAAAACTGATTATTTGCAAAATTCACAAAATGAACCAGTACATGCAATGACAATGTCAGGTTTACCTGATTTTTGATTTGTATTTCAATTATGCCATACCTTACTTCTTATCAAATTGTTTTGTTATATATCAAATTCAATAGCTTCAACATATCCTTCTACTGCCTAATGGTGTTGAATATTTCACCATTCTCTTACTTTAACAATTACCTTTCAATAAATGAATTAAAAAATATTAGACAAGCATATAAATTAATATAAATTTTTAAAGTAAATAAGCATGTGTAAAATAACGTCCAATACACTATTGTTCAATAAGAGGTCTGTATTATGGCTTTAGACTATAGAGCCAGTGTGAAAAGAAATAAGATAGCTGTATGTTTTTTTTATAAATCGCATTACATTTATTTATTGACTAAAATGTGAAGATACTTTTGTGAAGACCCTTTGAATCTTAAACTAAAGTTGTAGTTGAAAGGTTAAACTTACACTAAAGCAGTATTGACTAACTTACATAACCTTATGTTTCTCAAATAAATTATGGTTACGGTTCATATATTTAACTGTACTGTAAGTAATATCTATACACTGTCGCTGAAACTTTTTCCATATTGTTAATTCAAATAAGGAGGATGCTGACAATATTACACAAACCCTGAAAATCATACAATTAATGTCGCAAACTTTAACTTTCGATTTAAAATGTAAACCTTCTGAATTACAAGTAAAAAATAAAATAAAGATTAGTAAACAGTGGCTTCATTCATACTGTTTGTTTTTAGCAATTGGCAATTCTCATTATTTGAGATTGAATTCCTCTTTTAAGTCCAGCACCACTTTCTCTGAATTGAATACATACAATCAATTGGTTAACTAAATATTTCTTCAATTACCGGTATATTCAAATTGTATATATTAAAACGTGACTCCATACTCCATATATTACCACACATTTTGTGTTCATTAAAGGACTAGATCTGTACTGAAATTCAGTCTGAATTTCTATGAATCTTGTCTTAATTTTCCTTGTGTACAACGTAACTGTATATTGTACAGTATATCCAGAGGGAAACAGTAACTAATGCTGTTTGCTGAGACATAATGATGTCACAATAAAGTAGCACCATGACAACAATCAGAAATTAAGCTGTTGCCATAGTTACATCATAAAGGAGAATTGAAAACCAGGTATCGTAAACCGCAATATTTTGACTCTGTCACTAAGACATTATTTAATATTATGTTACATAGTACATAATATGAATATGAGGTAAGTTCTCAGATAATACTTATACATTTAATACCATAGAAATCACTAAATAGTGCATACAGTAACTGTACAAATACTGAAGGGACACATATCACTGACATTTAACACTGTGCATTGAAGTCATTGGTCAGGCCCATTGCCAAGGGGGTTGGTGGGTTTTATGACCCCCCCTTTTGTCAAAAATTTTAAAAGTATGTAGTTTTTCGCCATTCTGAGCTCTTCAAGTAATTTTGGCAAAAAAAGAGAACCCCCTGGAATTTTTGGAAAAGTCAATACCCCCCCCCCCCCCTCTTGGCAAAAGCTGGCTGTGGGCCTGTTGGTCAACTACTGTAAGTATTGAAATCTTTACATAGAGATGTTCACATGTATTATTATACATGCAGTAAAACCTTCAAAATTTCCGAAGCACTAGTCTATTATACAGACTTTACTGCAGTATGGCTCATATATATTTGAATTTGTAACAATATATACACTAGCTACTACAATAAAGAAATAATTTACTCTGTACATGTGTAGCTAGCTGCCATATTATGCATGTCTCATATTATATTCATTGTGATACTGAATATTTAGAGAAAATGGAGAATCATCATTTTGTGTCATCTTTGAAACTGACTAGGGGAAGGTGAAATAGTTGAAATATCAATGTGTTCTTTTCACACAAAAAATCAGTTTTGAGAACGGAGTAGATTGATATTTTAAAGATTATATTGATATAAGGGTGAATAATGCAAAATCACATAAAACATCAGGCCCGTAGCCAGAATTTTCCAAGGAGGGTTCACTTTTCCAAAAAATTCTAGGGGGTTCACTTTGGCAAATATGGCCAAAAATCCCCCCCCCTGGCTACGGGCCTGAACATTATAAGTAAAGGTAAAGTCTTAATTTTAAGAATCATATGTGTTTTAATGCTTGACACTAACTGAACATTAGAGTTCATTGTATTTCTGTGCTTGGATGGATAAATAATCTCATAGAATGGACTTCTTATAGATCTGAGTACTGGATTAGCTAAAATATAAAGCTCCCCAGGTAACAAACAACCTTATAATGAAATACGGATGAGGCAAGAAAAAGAAGGTGCAACACTGCTAATGTGATACAACTGAGCTGAATGGGTTTTGGGGTATACAATACTTTCCCATCATCACCCAAAGACCGTTGTTGCTGCTTCACAGGGAATTTTCCAGTTTTATAAAACTGATCAAGCATGGCATCTTTCTCGATGTATCGATCATAAAGCCACTGTTTGAGATTGTTTGTGTCTTTTGGGACTTCATCGATTGGAAATTTCTGAAAATGGATAACTGTTTCACATGGCTGTCGGAATCCACTAGTGATGCTTTGGAAATCTAGAGCTTTACCTCCTGGGTAGCCTACAGTGACATCTATCACCCACTTAAGGCGTCCCATTTTTAAGCGACTTGTATCTGGAATTATCAAAAATCATGTTTACATTAATGATATTTGAACAATCTCACAGTTGTTCATAGAACAGAGAAAGAAACTATAAAATGGCTAAACACAAATTATTTATAAATCAACAGTTCATAAACAGGCCTCTAGCCAGGGGGGTTCAGGGTCCAATCACCCTCCTCCCCTCCCCTCTGGCCAAAAATTGTTTCAAAATCATAAAGTTTTTCACAATTCTGGCCATTTTTGAGCCAAAGTTATCCTTAATTAACCCCCTCTGGAATTTTTAAAAAGTGAAGCCCTGTGGCAAAAACTGGCCATGGACCTGGTAGTACAGACTCAGTGAACTTTAAATAAAAATTTCTACCTCAGCTGCACAAAAATGACCTTAGGTTTAGAAAAAAATGTTATCTGAAAAAAATGGCTCCGAGCACCAGAAGGAACTGAATGTTATGTAAAACAAATGTTTTTTCAATCAAATCATTGAAAATTTTTAGTTCTTGCAAGAAATCAACAAAAAACTTTCCTGAGAGTCACAACCTAGAGGATCCAAAGTTTGTAAACGATGACAACCAGAACCAAAACCTTTATTCCTTGGACTTACCTGTATCTGTATGGCTAGATGTTCCATTGCTTATTGCACTGGATGAAAGAGTATTCATGGCCATTTCTACAGCACCAACACGAGGCAGTGTAACATGGTGCAGTAATGGTAAATTATGTTTCCTCCCGAAACTGAAATAAATAAATAAAAAAATGAATAAGAATTCAGAAGCCTGCTAGGTATGCATTATAAGAGGCATACCAAAGTAACATCCCTGAAATTTTTAAAACAAGGCCACCCTCCGCCTGCCTGATAAACCAATGAGAATTTGATAAACCAATGAAAATTTTCATACCAAAGTAACATCCCCGAAATTCCCTGAAAACAAATTTAGAAACATACATAGAAGTTGGGACACCCTCCGCCTGCCTGATAAACCAATCATAATATCAAATGGGATTTCAAAAAGTTGTTCAACTTAGAGGACAAATCATTTATTTACTAAATTCTACACTTATATTGTTGTCTTGTGCTGGTGGACATATCAGTCTGTCTTTCTTGGCAGCCAGGTGCCACATAAATCAAGTCTTGTCATCCAAGAATTCCAGGAAAGCCACTAAATTGTTCAACTTACAGATGAACAAGCATCAAGCAAACTTGCCAAGATCTGATTAGGTTTTGGTCATGTTGGGTAAATTACTAAACTGGCCATTTGCAATGTTTTTACAATGTATTAACATGCAAAATATCACAACATACCATTTGTTACAGATGCCAACTACTTAACGCCAAACGCACCATCAATAAAAACAGTTTGATATTTATCACTGGGTGTCTCTTATTACTCATCATCAGCTCTGATTCTACAATGCACTATAATCCATTCAATTCAGAATGACCTTAACTTGTTCTATGGAGACTTTGTAATTTGTAGACTTTGATAGATGTTTTGTCTGTAAACAACAAAGTTTGAAATCAAAGTCTGAATAAAGAAAGTGTGTATCAAAGTCTATTGATGAATGGGTGCAAGTTTCTAGGACCTTAACTTGTTGGAGACTTTGTAATTTGTAGACTTTGATAGACTTTTTGTCTGTAAACAACAAAGTTTGAAATCAAAGTCTGAAAAAAGAAAGTGTGTATCAAAGTCTATTGGTGAATTGGTGCAAGTTTCTGGGTTGTCATGACAAACAATTAAACTGTTACCATCCATCCACTCAATGTAATCTATTGCATGCACTGTACATGCACTTAATACAGTAAAACCTGTCTAATCCGAATGCTGCTGGGACCAGCCAAAAGTGTTTATATTGACAGGTGTTCACATTTTGAGGTTTTTTAACATGGAAATCTATTGTAGATTAAAAAATGTTACCACAAAAAAAGTGTTCACATTGAGTGGTGTTTGCATAAGAGGTGTTTGGGTATACCAGTTTTACTGATTGTACTTGTAGAATTTAGTGCAAAACATATGAGGCAGGGCCTTAAAGTGGCTTTCACTTTTCTATAGTTTATACAGTAAAACCAGTTCACGTGGAGCAATTTTGGTACCTCATAAAAATGTTCCACTTGAGGTGTTCCACTTATAGAGATTCATTTAACATTTGTCAGTTGATCTTGGGATTAGAGAGAAATAGAAATGATTAAAAAGACCTGAGTAACACTTTTCAACATCTATGGGATAATGTTTAATGTTAGAACGAAAGGAAATTACCTCTGACTATTTGCTTTTCTCTTTCTTAAGAATCCTCCCTCTGGAAATATTATGAGCCACTTTCTATGTCTTGTCCAGAATATATTTAGCAAGTGTTCTCCTAGTGCTTTGATCTCACGTTCTCGGGTATCTTTGCCCTGTTAGAATAAGTAATAAACAAGTTCATTTTTCATAACAAGCACTAATAATGAGAGTACAAAAGTACTGAACACATACTAGATGCTGGATAAAGTCTCCTTTGTAAAAAAGTGTTAAAATAAAGTATGATATAATAAAATGTATAGCTATAAGGATATGGATAAGCACTTGAATTCACTATTCATGAACTGTACTTAAAGAACAAATTGTGAACAGTTCAGGAACTGTGTTCAAGAATTATTCAAGAATAGTTCAAGAACAGTTCAGTTACTGATATATTCACAGATGCAGAATTGATTTTGATTTTGTCAAGTGAAAATAGCTTTGGAGATATACTGTACCTGTTTGATGAAGAAGTCACCCCTGATCTGTGAAACAAGGCCAAAATTTGAATACTTAAACAGGTGATCTATAATCCATATGGACCCACAAACTGCTCTTCCTTTATTCAACAACATAGTCATAGCAGTTGGGACATCTCCCGTAGACTGGTGGTTGATTAACATAATAGCTTCATCTGTGTCAAGCTTGCTGATGTCATCACCAACCTCAGAGACTAAAGAAAAAAATTCACTCGGATTTATGTTTGTATAGAAGAGTATGGTGAAAAATCTAGGGCTGATTTAGCATGTTTCAGAGAAAAATGCAAGACTATTTACAATGAATGTTATTAAATTTCATATGTACAAATAGAGTTAGGTAAATATATTTGTCGAATTCGGAACAAATTCTGGAGCCCCTCAAGTCAATATCAGTATCCTTAATGAGGTCAAAGACTCCTGAGTGCAATATTTTACACTAACATCATGGTATATCCATTATCACATCCAATGAATATTTAGGAATAAAACAAAAGCATCAATATTGGCCCCTAATTACTAATTACACTGATTACTCTTTCTTACATTGTAATTAGAGTAAGGTTATAATTTGCTCATAAATTATTTAAGGCAATATGTTAGTCTAAAGTAATATGTTGTAATAACAGCTACAGTAGCAGACAAGGCATTAACATGCAAAATGTCAACACCTGCCATTTGTTAAAGATGCTAAATGCTGGAAACCAGATGCCAAACACCAAATGCTGAACACCATCCTCCAAAAAGTTAGAGACCATAAAAATATGTCATTTTTTGTGGTGGTGACATAAAATTTAATGTACAAAATTCTGCCCTGAATTCAAATCAGCTTTACTCAGACTAATGCAGATCTGTTTGCAGAAGCTGAGGAGATCTTAATTTTTACAAGTCTGAAAGTTGAAAGAATTTATTTATGAGCAGTGAATAAACTCATGGTCATCTGGTGACTTATTCCGACAGGATAAAGTGCATATGAAGTTGACTTTATGCGAAGTGTATAAATAAAAATACGTACTTGTATAGCCTGCAGTCCATGCCCAGCCAGAGAGCATGTACAGAACGCCCTTGAAGAGCCATCCCTCCAGTTCCCAGAACAGATCTGGGTTAGCCCAACGTAAGGGAATCCCAAAGAAACACCAGAGAATGTAGGTAGGAATGCACTGCAGGTTGTTGAATGTTACCCAAAGAATACGTAGAATGCAGAATGGTATTAAGATGTACCACGGAAGATTGCGCTTTGTCTCAAGAGAAAACATTATGCATCTGTTGTCACATTGAGCAAATGGAGAGCATTATCTGCAATCAAATAGGTACAATAGTTATATAAATTAATTAACAAAAGACACATACGAACAATAAGAAATAATTACACAAGTTGTAAAAAAAATAAAAAAGGTAATATTTAAATGAAACTTAGATTTCTACAAAAAAAAATTCCCACTTTTAATGTGGTGGGCATATTGAAAACATTTGTTCTGTAAAACCATTCATCGATTTTACATCTTTCCACCAAATACCTTATATACCTAAACTTCGTTTATTGAGATAATAAGTAACAAATGACCACATAGCAAAATTGTATGGAAAAATACAGTACATTCATATTATCATGCAAAATGTTTGTAAATTTCTTATGACTTTTGTAAAATTTTAAATGTTTGTGAGTACTTTGAATTTAAAAAATAGAAACATTTATATTTATCCTAACTTTTGTATATTTCAGATAGTAATGTATAATATGCAGCAAAGCTGCGGCCTTTTGTAATTTAGGGAGTTTCAGCCATGTTAATTTTTCCGAAAATAACATGGCAGAGAAGTATCAAAATATAAGAGGACAAAGATATAATAGCCAGCGCTTGCATTAGGTTAGAAAATTTGTGAGTCCCAAGGACGCAATTTTTTTAAAAAAGTGTGTCCTTTGAAAAAAAATTGTGTCCCCTATTTTGATTTCTTGCCGCGAATTTAAAACGGAAGTAAACGTTAAGTACGGACTGAATAAATGCATGTTCGTTCATTCGACAATGAATATATTTTATTTCATGAATAACTGTGGCGTGTCATGGTTTCAAAACAATGTCGAAAAAATTCGAGAGAATCATGATTATTTGTAAATATTCAACATGTTGAGCCTTATTTACGATTCAAATAAAGGTGAGAGATCATAATTATTTGTTTTTGTTAGGTATCGTTGAAAACCCATTCTAGTATTGACTCAAAAAAATTTTGCGTCCAAAAAATGGAAATATTTTCAATTTTTGCGTCCTTCAAATTATTTTTGAGTCCTTAACATGTACGGGACGCCGTTAATGCAAGCCCTGATAGCTAAACTAGAAAACAAACTAAAATATACAGTTGGGGACAAAAATAAATGACAGGTCGATTTTCGATCACCATTTCCTAATTATGGTGGTCTGAAAGCCCATAATTTCCAATATTGTCTAGATATATATCCCTTAAAATTTGTATATTTTACATTTTGTATAATCTCATCCACTGATGTATGGCCTCTTGTAAATTCTCTTATTTTTAACATGGGAAATCCTCACTTCAGCAAATCCACCTGTCATTTATTTATGTCCCCAACTGTACAAAAGTTAGGAGAAGTATAAATGTTTCTATTTTTACATAAACTGTTTCAATTTGGTCATTTGATTGCTTATTTTTTAAATTCAAAGTACTCACAAACATTTGAAATTCGTAAAGGCTAGAGTACCGACAATTGTCGGTACTCTAGACTCTGATGTGGTGGCACGCTAGAGGACCGACAAATAAATTGTCGGTACGGGAGATATGCTGTGTTTACACGCTAGAGGACCGACAAATATTGATTTTCGAATTTTCTGGCGCATGCGCAATGCGCGGGGGGGATATTTCAGATATCATACGGATATTTTGGGAACAAGTGCAAAACCCGGAGAGGGCATTAGCCCCGGTTACCCGGGGATTACCAAACCCAGTCAAAAAATGGTAGCCCGGGAACAGGGAATGGTAGTAAACGTTGAAAACCCAATAAAAAGGAAGGGGCGTTTGCTACCCATTAGATAGAAGAAAATAGCTAGAATGTTTTTTAGAGCTTATCGTATGGTATGAGGTTCCATATCCATCCGCCAAAAGGTATATAGTCCATTTAAGGTTCAACTGGAAAGTAACATTTTGGTAAAAAATTGCTATACCTGCACATGTTATTTTCTGGTACAAAATTAAGTATGAAGGCATGTGTGTATTTCCTTGCTTTTTTCAGGAAAGTATCATTACACTGTCTACTTTAAGTAAACCTGGAAACAGGTCAATGGTAGCTCCTGTGTTGTCTGGAAACTTTGAAAGAAAATTTGGAAAAAAAGAAATTGTGAAATATCAGAATTTCCTTGAGTTCCCATTGAACTCCTACTAGATATTCTTAAAGAAGACAGTGTAATGATACTTTCCTGAAAAAAGCAAGGCAATTGACACATGTCTTCATACTTTATTTTGTACCAGAAAATAACATGTGCTGGTATAGCAATTTTTTACCAAAATGTTACTTTCCAGCTGTACCTTAAAAACCTGTGGTATCGTTCTAAATAACCCATAGTTGGCTTCTAGGGCATTAGGTATGCCACTATTTGGTATCAAAATAAAGAGGAGTTCAACTTTCATTTGAATTACGAAAATAGCGATGTAGGTCAAAATAGTTCCGAACGTGAGGATGTTTACTACGCGTTTGCCTGTCATATCAGAATTGAGGAAGTGGTAGCAAACGCGAGTTACAATAAACGGACGCTGATATCTCAAAAAGTAACCTGACTCCCTATAATTTGATGTAGGTCAATCGAACCCCTATATGGACAGGTGCATTTTGATGTATAACACTATGGGGGGTAAGCGTTTCATAGTTGGTCACGAACGCCATATGTGCAAAGTATTGTTATGAATTTTCGAATTTGGTGTTGGATTACGGTACTCATACCTTATAGCACAATTTTTGATGGAAGTTGCATTTGGCTCCCTTAGTTAATGGCTACGATTCCATCTCGCATGAGAGAGCTACCAAACGCAAAGTAAACAGTGATATATTCCAAATGAGATATTTCTCCTGTGCCATGGCGTAGTAAGGGTAGAGGTCGACGGGGACGAAAGCATCCCCTCCTAATTGTATATATCGACCCATTAGATAGAACAAGAAAAGAGCTTTAAAATGTGTTTTAATTGAAGCTTGTAGGACAATTTTGATGGAAGTTGAATCAATTTTTGTCGAAATAAATTATGGCTCACTACAAGTTAATGCCTGTACGATTCCATACTGCAAAAGAAGCACTATCCCCCCCCCTCAAAAGAAAAAAGTAGATCTTGCCGGGATTCGAACTCGGGACCGAGTGTGTTCGAATCGTGCTCGCTAACCACTAGACTACCAGTGCTGAAGTTATTTATGAAATTAAAAGTAGTGAATTTATTTATGAAGTTGTCGGCTCTCTAGCAAAAACACGTAGCAGCCACTTGCGTACCGACAATTGTCGGTTCTCTATCTGACACTACTAGGTGACGTTAGAGTGCCGACAATTGTCGGTACCCCAGCAAATACCCCTGGACAGTCTCCAGTACCGACAATTGTCGGTCCTGGAGCCACTCCGTTTGAAATTTTACTGTACTACTCAAGCATTCCGAGTCCGGCCTTATTTCATTTCAGTCCCTCCATTTCCTTCTTATTCGTCAATCATATTTTATCGGTTAGGCGTGCCCGATCTCTTTCCCTCATCCTTATCCCCTTTCACTCTTTGTTAGAGTCTAGTCTATAATAATTTTCATTTTGACATTTTTTATTAAAATGGGCGATAATATGTGAAAAGAAGGTTTTTAGCCTTCATTTAAGTTTTCTTGCATAAATTTACAATATTCGTTCCACTACTTACCTGATTTCTTTCGCCTGTAGATATTTGAGACACTGGTCGTCATATACAGTATCGAATATAACTGTAAAAATATGGTAAATGTAAAATAAAAAAATCATCCGATGGATTGCGTCTAAATGTCAAACTAGCTTTAGAAAATGAAAACGAAATTAAATAAGCAAATTATTACAGGGTGTCCCAAGGAAAAGATTAAAGATTGATAGGCTTATTTTACTCACTGGCGGATCCAGAAACTAACAAGGGGGGCAGTTTTCAAAAAAACATTTGTGAATTTGAAGCCCCTTTTCATAATTTGGCCTTAAAAGGCCCACAAAGGCCAAGTTATGCCCACCCAAAAAGGCCTATTTATGAGGCCCTACACATTTTTTGGCATTAGGTAACAAAATGGGGAGGGGGGCATTCGTATCACATCCCAATTTTGTTCCACATGGAGCAACATCGTCCAATCATCAAAGTGACTAAGTGCACGCACTGCTTTAAAAAGTTCAAACTTCTGTGCCCCAGTACCTAAACTGACACAGCCATCACACTATTTACTTTATCACTGATGGTGCTATGTAATGCTTCACTCTGTAATAGTTGTGCTCGATGGAAATTTAGGTAATCCTGACCAATATTCAGGCATAATGATTTACCTCTGGGACAACATGTAATGTAATGATAATGTTTTGATTTGTTATTTCGCAATATTCTTTAAAACTCTCACGCAGAGCTCAGAGGTTAGTTCAAAAGTAAATGCAGCTACATGTATACATTTCTTCAAAACGAATGCAAATGGTATTGAAAAGCTGACGTCAATGCTTTATCATGTTTTAGTGATAAAACAAGAAAAATAAAAGTTGCACAGTTAGATCATTCAAAAGAGTTTCAACAAACTGAAGGTGTTGCAAAAGCTGAAATTCGTTTTCAGGCAATTTTGGTATCCATTCCAGGAGTTTGACTTCGGCTCTTTAAAACAGAGCTGTCCACTGTATGTCCACCACTTGGGTGTCAGGATCGGAAATCAACTTTGACAACTAATGCCATGCCACTTGTAAAATATTATAACACAATGGGACCATTGCCGATATTTTGAGACACTCTGTATTGAGTACAGTAAAACCTGTGAAGTGTGAACACTTATGAACCGTGGAGCCACACTAAATGTGTTCACTTTGGTATGTGTTCACCACAGAGAGGCAATTTTAAACAGAAGTTAGTAGAGTATGTGCTTAGCCTCAGGGCTGTCTAACCATCTAACATGAGTGACTCACAAATGTTAAACACGTCCCTTCACATTTTGGACACCTTACTGAAAACTGGTCAATATAGGACACCTAAAGTTTTTTCAGCTCGCTGCTCGCTGTCGCTCGCAGTTCACAAGTCCGTCAACAAGGGGGAGGTGTAAATATTTTCGAAACAAATGCGTGATATATACGGCGCGCAAAGTCCGAACGGAATGCGTGAGGGTTGACTGGAGAATGGTTGTTCACTAGACACAGGTGTTCACTAGAGAGAGGTGATGACTAAACAGGTTTAACTGTATACTCCACGATTATACGAGGGTTGTCATTTTGATATTTTCAAGTGCCAGAATATTGCACTTTAGTTAATTACATAATTATACTTTTAATAACAATATTCGTCGGGACATTATTACTATATCATTAAAACAATCAAAATCTACTGAGGTTATTGTGTGTCCTATGAAATCAGTTCAGTATTTAGTTCTTAAAGTGTCATATAGTAGGCCTATATATCGTAATCATATAATGCAGGTGGGAAGGTTCATATGCAATACGAAAATGATCGGTGCAATATGTTCATACTTGGTATTTAATGAAAAAATAGAGCTGGGTGCTGCACAACGATTAAAAATTGGAGGTGTACAAATATCAAGATCAGAGTCCCTAACTCATCTGGGAATACCTCTTTCTACAAATAAATGTATCACTAATTATGTAGATGAACGTTGCAATAAAGGTTTGAGGCAGTATTACTGCCAACTAGCAATAGGTAATCGCTGTGGGGGGCTTACTCCAATATCAGCCTCAAACCTATATAAGACATTCTCTTTTCCAAGTATGCTGTACGCAGCACCAATTATCAATTATCAGGATGGTGATATAGTTAAATTAGAAAATACTCAAAAAGATATTGGAAAACGTATACAATATATATCAAAAAATGCTAGTAATCCTCTGTCCTCCACAACATTAGGATGGCTAGATGTCGATCTGTACATTGATTTTTTAAGCCTGACATTTCTTTGGAGCTTACTGAAGCTACCGTTTACAAATGCTTATAAAGCGATCTGTGTTTATCGCATATTCTACCTGTGGAATGTAGAGAATCAATGTAACATATTTTCACCCATAAAAGCAATGCTTCAACGTGTAGAGACATATGGCCTAAGGGTCGATGTGCATGACATTTTATATGGCAACTCTGATATTAGTAAATATGCATGGAAACGGATGGTTCTGTCAAAAGTCTCAGATGTTCAAATCCAGAGAACATATACAAAAAGCCTTATGTACAGTGGTTTAAATCACTTTCGTAAATTGAACTTTAATACACTGAAACCTAATATTTGGTGGTGTGTGGCACAGCAATTTCCAAGCGCCATGGCTTCTTGTATTATAATGTTCAAACTGTTAACTGGGGAACATATGCTCAATAGTAAATATCGTGGAGGAGATAACAAATCCAAATTATGTACAATGTGTGACTCATATGAGACAGAAACAGTAGAACATTTCATATTCTACTGTAAAGCTGAATGCTACATTCCAGCCAGAGAGAAACTGGCCAAATTCTGCACGGAACTGAAAGTGAGATTTGATTGTGACAAAATCCTTGGCATTAATGATACAAATGATCAACATACTATGTTGAAGTTGAAACATGTTGCAGAATTAGTCAAAATCAACTATAATCTCAGAGCTGTGAAAATAGATAACACTGTCTGACTCTGAGACACACATATATATATATATATTATATACAAACATCTTGTAAATAGGTTGTCTGTCCATATGTTAATTTTATTATATTTGATGTAATTGCATATAAATAATATGTATCTCCTAATTAAATTAGGGCAATAAAGCTATACATACATACATACAATACCTTTTATGAAAATATTGATAAAATACATCTGGTTTGTAAAATGTCTTTGTCACCCAATTAAAAGTAATATAGTGTTATAAACTTATCAATACAATTTATTCTAATTCTATGTAATAAATGTTAACAATAATTGAGAAATTGATACACAATGGAAATTATCATCTCATCCCGCGGGAGCCCATTTGTAAATATTCAACGTATTCCAGGTAGCCATCTTTGTTTATATCGTACTTTGACAGGATACGATCGATTCCAGCTAAAATATAATTGAAAAAATATCACTCTGGATGACAGACAAATGATGTTGTACCAAGTCTCTTACCCGGCCTTCATCACACAATTTCTGATCCATTCTCTACCCCTATTTACTCCATCTTCTTAATTATCGCCCTTTCAGGAATGGAAGTGGTCTTGTTGGTGGCGTGAAGGAGGGCCGGATCCTGCTATTACTGTCACAGGCAACAGATCGTGTAGAAGAGATGTTTTGAAAAGAAAATCCATCCCTTCCGCTCTGTGTACAAAGGTAGGTTTATTTGGTTTCCTTGATACACACAGTGGGAGGGATACATGTGTTTGTTTTCAGGACAACTCTCTGTTCCGATGCCCGGTCTATCGATATACTTTTTAATAATGGATTTAATACTAATTTCAGAACTAGTGCGTTCTCTTCCTCCACCAACATACATACCTGTTAATCTTTCATACGCTTTTTCAACTGAATTCTTATATTTTTCGCTATTATGGTCAAGTCCATGGGCATCATTGGGTAGACTAACCCTCTCTCCCCAAGCATGATAAAGTTCTAAACCATCAAGGTATTCATCATTGTTGAAGTCATGCTGCCTGAAGATGTACATTTTAATGTATAACTTCTACTTTCTAGGTCATTGTTATAATTTTACAATACTCTGCTCATAACATGTCATTAGACAATCTTCTGATTTGGTAAATGAAAAACCACAATTTTTTTTAAAAAACGGATCTGAGCCAACTGGTATCATTGCAGAAGAAATACAATTATGGCCGTGATGAGAAGTAGACTGTACCGGGTATCTGTTTAATTATAGTGTTTTTAATTAGACAGCTTCCCTGTTAATACAGAGAATTCAAGTCCATGTATATCTAGATCTTGAGAAACTTACGTAAAAAAGTGCCACAAACGTTCTTCCGTTGTCATGGATTTGTAATCTAGTTTTACTTTCCCATCATAATGGTCTTCAATATGCCTAGTAAATACAAGTATGAAATGGATGAATTGATTTCCCATCAATCCATCAATCCAATTAATCAAGCAAACAAACAAATAAACAAACAAGATATGAAGAAGGCAAACAAACTTACTCGACATCTTCATTTGCCTCTTTTATACTTTTGTCATCTTGAGGGTCGATCTCAATATGAATATGATCTTTGGCTCCTCTTCTCCCACTGCCATTGTTGCCTTGTATTGTTGTTATGGAAACTAGACATATTGCTATTGCAACTGAAATTAAGTTGTTTATAGCCATTTTTTATTTTAGCTTACCAAGTTACAATATATGAAAACGATAAGTGGTTTGAGAGAGCATTTGGTTAGTATGCAAACTTGTATATGTACATTTCAAAAAAAATCATTTGTTTAACCACCCAGATGTCAATTTCACATTGAACCTAATACAGTTAAGAGTAATATCAAATCAGATAGTGAGTAGTGTTATAGTCAAAAATTTTATTGGCCGGTTGGCAAGCCATACTTTCTTTTCTCTTTGATCACGTGACCCGGCTAAATCCAAAATGGCGGAAGGCATGAAAGCACAAGTTTCAGCTCTTTTGAGAGGAATTGACCGGTAAATATAGTTCTTTGCTTCTATGTTCTATTTGACTTAAATTAATACATTATTTTAAAAACTCATGAGAAATAACAGGTTCCAAAATCTCAAAATAAGCGTGATATTGAGGAAAATGTGCCAATTTTAATTTTTTTTAGATTTTCATTTTTGCCACTCCAATATCCCAGATGCGAGTAGAAATGATCTCGATTTACGTCATTAACAATTCACAATTCAGTCAAACTGATGTCATATTTGGAATCTACATGTAAAATTACATTTAGAAATGTGGTTTTGAAAAGAGTTTATCAACTTTGAAAATTTAATTTTCTTTGAAAATGCGACTTCTAGGTCGGGGAGATTCCCCATAGAGCCCATGTTGTAAAACCACAAAAAGTGAAATATATTTTCTTGTGTTCGGCAGATAATATTTTCTTTTACTGGACATATTTTTTTTTGTATAACTGATTAAATACATAAAGGTAATATGAAAAGTGAACCATTAAAACTGATGCATATTCAAGTTAAAGGGAATTTTGCAATACCCTGCCATGTTAATTCCCCCGAATCAGCCACCTGGTGGCAAAACTGGTAACTACTTACTCGCATCTGAGTAATTCCAATGCAATTGCTATTAACACACAGGATCAAATCCTATACTTAGGGCTGATGTGAAAAAGTCACTCTACCGCGATGGGAATTGAACCTACAGCCACCCAAATATCAGTTAGGGACTCAACTGCACTGCCAAGTTTTATCTTATATTCACAAAATCACAACTACCGGATGTTGATTGTCGGATTAACCTATTAATTTGCATGAATTAACCCATCATTTTGAAGTTGAAATAAAGGATAACCCGTTTGTCAACAAACAGTGATCACGTGGCATTTTATGCCACTTTAAATCTGTAAAAAGCCCTTCATTGAATTACCCAACGGATCCTAAGTTATTGTTACTAGCTGCTTAAGGTCTCGTGATACTTAACAGGAAATGACAAAACAGGAAGTGACAAACCATGCTGGATTTCAAACATTTTTTGAACCAAGATAACAGATTTCTGTTTTGACCTAGGGATATTCTGACCATGGCCATTGTGATCCTGATCATGTAAATGATATGAGGAACTAGTTAAACTGACTGGGGGTCAAAACTCTGTTACCGTAATCACCGCATTAAGGGCCCACCCCTAATAAGCTCCCACCCCACTTCACAGAGTTCAAGAAATAACGAGGAATGACCAAGTATTAGCGAATATACGAATAAAAAATCAAATTTCCAAAGAAATATTGTGGGCGATAATAGAGTACTTACACTAAAATGCAGAAAACATGACACATTTGTAAATCGATGCATCCTCCCGATGAATATCTATCAGTGGGTGCTTCCCACATCATATTAAGCTAATATTATCTCAAAATAGTCCATAATGAATGAAGGAAATGATCACGTGTCAGAGTTTTGTT
The DNA here is from genome assembly GCA_903813345.2 of Owenia fusiformis. Classification (NCBI taxonomy): domain Eukaryota; kingdom Metazoa; phylum Annelida; class Polychaeta; order Sabellida; family Oweniidae; genus Owenia; species Owenia fusiformis. The sequence goes on along the minus strand of CAIIXF020000008.1, from coordinate 19,221,855 downwards.
TCGACATTCTACGAACTTAGCGTCAAGGTCGTGAACTTTCTTGTTTCTTTTTAAGATTTCTCGACTTTTACATGAAAAATGATGATCTGTCATCAAATTAAAAAAAACAAGGTATAACTTTAGATCAATATCTAACAGTCTATAGTGGAAATATTTAAGATAATCGCGGAAAACAATTCCTTCACTTCAAGGGTAGAGGGGCTCTGCTGGGGAGTTCTTCGATCACTGTCAATATAGTTAGCAGCGGTGGCGGTAGGCATATATTTTTGTGAGTCATCATGACTCAGGTAGTTTCAAAAAAGTGAGTCACAAGAAAAAAAGTTGAGTCAAAGCTATAAAAGTGTTTTTCTT